>CM061229.1:115365597-115767490 GCA_030844895.1 Ambrosia x helenae | reverse complement strand
GTATTACTTAGGATAGGGTTATGGAAAAGCATAACACCTTAGTGTAAGGTAAATCGATGGTTACGGTCCGGAACGCAATCATGGGTTTACAGGTACATGAGGGGGGTGTGTGATTCTAATTAGGCTCTTGGTAGACAATCAGTACGAGTCCAAAGTATCGGGAGTGTGGTGGGGTCAGCTGCGGTACACCCTATATATAAGCATAAACGATACTGCGGGAACGGACTAGGAGTTGACCAAGAACCTACCCATTACTTGCTAATTACCTTCTTCATTAGATCGTTGACTAATAGCTATAATTTTCAATAAGAACATTTTACATAAGTTTTCAATTAGTTTTGTTGGAGCTTTTCTTGTTGACCACCTCTTCAGAAACCCATAAACTTTGTATACTTTTACACTCCCCTGTTAGTCGAAATCCAGTTGTTTGTATTTAATAAAGTTCGGGCAGAAACTTTTCTAAAGTAGGGAAGACTACCTTATCAATGTCTTTTCCCTCACCCTTTCACATTCTCAAAACCTTTCTCACTTAACTCTCAACTTTCTAACTTTGGGTTAACTGTCAAAAGAATTTAAAACTTTTACTTTTGATATTAGACAACTATTTTAAATTTTGTCAAATCATAAATGATGAAATTTCCTTTAAAAAATAATCTAGTTGAGTTTTACAACGCCTTTTGTTTTATAGTAACCTTCACTTGAAAGAAATTTCGAGACGAAATTTTCTAAAGTAGGGAGACTGTGACATTCGTCACCTTCGTCTTCGGCAAAATGACAATAATAGTCCTTCAAATATTTTTCATTATAGTCCCTGTAAAGTTCGTCGTTTTCAAATTTAGTTTTAGAGCAAACAAAAAAAAATTTATCGTTAATATTATATTGGATCGGGTATGAGTTTTAATCGAATGCGTATATGGAAACGTGTTCGTAAAAGCTGTATAAAAAAAAAATTTAAGTTTTAAAAAAAGTTTTACAAACTTTAAGTTAAATTGATTAATCAAGTTAAGTTTTATAAGGAAAATCTAACTAAGACATTATATTACTAACAAAGTTAAGGATGGGGGGTTGTTTTTGCCAAACTGCCAAAGTTTTAAACATCTCTTTTCCCCCTTTCTGTTTCCCGATCAAGAACCGGCGACCGGAGCTCCTCCGACGAGCTTCCGGCAAGCTTCAAAAACCTGAATTAATGAGCTTTAATGTCCGTTTTCATCTCCCCAAACGTTTCTCCAAGGATTTTCAACGAAAGACCATTAAAACCCGTCATTAAAACGCGTTTTTAAGGTGTTTAAATCGGGGTCGGTTGTGTGTAACAACCGGAATTTAATGTTGAGATAAAATCCGTTTTTTTAGTGATTGTGATATAAATCTTTGCTGCACCCTTACACGAACTGAACCCACAATAAAATGCATCAAAACTAGTCTAGAAACTCTGCAAATCAATCCTTTTTGTTCGGCTCTTCCTCTTCATTTTTCGACATATGTTCGGCTTTGTAAGTTCCTTTCTTTGATGCCATTTTAATCTTTATACTGTTACCTTTGAAAGCCCCATAAAAACTGACGTTAAATGTTACTGTATCGAATCAATTGAATGTGGTTCTAGGGTTAGGTTAGATGTTGAATTGGGGAAGAAGATGATGTGTGGGTTCTATAGGATAAATATAATTGATTAAAAATGTTTTATTTTTATATTTTTATTGAATTAAATTGTTTTAATCGTATTTAATTGATTAAAAATTCATTTTTAATGATTTTAATCTCAAACTTTTTAGGAATTATTTCTAATCATTATGAACTGAATAAAAATATTGGTTCAGAAAACACTTATTTTTATTAATTTTCCTATTTTTAATCATTTAAACATGATTTAATCTTATTAAATCAGTTTTAAATATAAATAAGTTTATTATAAATTATGGGAAAATTATTCTAATCTGTTTACATCAGAAATCATCCATTTTCTATAAAATTAGTATTTTTGGATCATGTATGGTAATATTAGTCTTATTTACGTTTAATTAGACATAATAAAACAATTATTTATACAATTAAACATCTATTTTATAAATATTTTTCTTATAAAATAGAAACACTCATATGGTTTAATGTCTTTATTATCTTGGTTGGATCATTGTGTAACTCAAAATTATTTATTTAATTATTTATGATTATTGTGTTTACTTTAATTTAGTTAAAATAACTAACTAAATTATTTTGTCTTAATTAATTCAAACATATTTTTTTATCTAAATATTCAATAGGTAATAATTATATTATTCAAACCACATATACAACTTTTACGTTAACGCGACTTATC
Organism: Ambrosia x helenae; assembly: GCA_030844895.1. Lineage (NCBI taxonomy): Eukaryota > Viridiplantae > Streptophyta > Magnoliopsida > Asterales > Asteraceae > Ambrosia > Ambrosia x helenae. Next base: position 115,765,176 of record CM061229.1, on the reverse strand, counting down.
ATAAAAACTCTAATTCCCCAAATCGACTTAGCAAACCCTAATGCCTTAGACCCTAGTTACCTTAGACTTTTTAGACATTTCCTTATTAGTATGCTTACACATTATAGGTTGAATTCCTCGGAATTCCCATTACTTAGCTCACGACCGCTTAAGTTGGATTTTGGTCGCGTTCGCAAACTGTGAGTATATCTTTCCCCTTTTTACTGTCTTACTATTTTGGGGTGACTCATGTACTTACTATCAAGTTTCTATTTCATTTTACTAAATGCAATTCTCATGTGTGTTTGCTTTATGTAATTTGTGTGTCTATGACTTGTCAAAATCATTAACCTTTGAGGGCCTGGCATTTCAATGAATAGATCTATGGTATATACCCCTTGTGACTCTGTTGAGAGACCTTGGTCATTGTCTTGTGATTCATATTACTTAAAAATGTTTTGATTCTTGATTCTTGATACATTCATAGGGTTGATTTTGAACGGATATTACTTATTACATAATTGCAAACAGTATACAACACATGAATTGCGAAACACTTTTCTACTATATGTATACAAACAGGGTATGCTCACCAATACAATTTTTGTATTGACCAAAATATTTTGTACATGTTTCAGGTTGTTTTAAGACGCTTATTTTTTAGGCTTTTGGATTTTATATTTTAGTCTTGTCTACATTGTATCTTAGTTAGACTTGTTACTTTAGAATTATTGTATCCTGTAATTTCATTTCAATGTAATAAATTACTTAATCAATGTATTCAAATTTACACTTTAGTCCATGTGCTATTGAACAATCGTCACTACGTGACACCTCGATGTTTCCGCCATCGGTTTGGGGTGTTACAAAATTTCATCAAATTTTATTTTTAACCAACAAAATATCAAACCTAAAAAGTTAAAAAAAACGTATTACACTAGTGTAAATACGTATTACATCGGTGTAAATAACCAACACGTATTACACCAGTGAAAATACGTATTACACCGGTGTAAATAACCAACAAAACGTATTACACCAGTGAAAATACGTATTACACTGGTGTAAATAACCAACAAAACGTATTACACCAGTGAAAATACGTATTACACCGGTGTAAATTCAAATATGTTGTTAAGAAATTAACAACAACAAAAAACAATTAACACATAAAAACCACACAAATCCGACTACAACATTCTATCTTATCAATCCTTGGTTAAACAACATTCTATAACAGAATCAAAAAAATTCAAATCTGTTCATTCTTTCAGATTTGCTAAATAATAATAATAATAATAATATAATACCTGACCAGATCCATCGTCTTCAGACCCCATCACCGTGCTCGAGCCGTCCTCCGCCCATCCACAACCGACCACCATACCTGTTTCAGAACCCAAAACCCAGATCCACAAAACGCCTGTTTCAGAGCCCGATCCACAACCCACCACCATACCTGTTCAGATCCACACCCCACCACCATTCACATCACCTCCACCCCCTACCTCGACAGATTGGTACTCGTCGTCACCTCCAGATCCACCTGTAACCCCAGATACAGATTATTATTATTATTATTATTAATTATTATTATTATTATTATTATTATTAATATTATTATATAGAGAGAGAACGGGAGACTGAGAGAGAAGAAGAGACCACACCCACCGGTCAAGACCACCAGATCCACCATCGTCCACTACAACAAAATGGAGCTAATGCAACCATGACAAATAGTTGCATTAGGCCTTGAAAAGGTTGCGTTAGGCCTAATGCAACCTTTTATCAAGGGCTCCATTAGGTGAAGTTGCATTAGACCTAATGCAACCTTTTATTAGATAATGCAACTCTTTTTAAAAGGTTGCGTTTGCCATGAAAATGCAACCTTTTTATAATGCAACATTTTTTACATGGTAATGCAACTTTTTTTTTTACTTTTCTAATACTCAAATGCAACTTTTAATACACTCAAATGCAACCTTTTGTAGATTCAAATGCAACCTTTGTTATATATTTAATATAATTATGCAACCTTTTTTTACATCAAATGCAACATTTTTTTAACATTTTAATTATGACAAATGCAACCTTTTTTCCGGTCAAATGCAACTTTATAACATAATTGTTTGAGGTACTAAAACTTCTAATATATTATGCAATAGTATCTCAACTACACCAACACAATAATAACGTAACTATAATAGAAATTTAATATCATAATTTAACTCATGTCCAAACTCAAAATAACAATGTAATATAAAGAGTTACTAGTTACAATGAAAAAAAGTAATGAAAACCTCCTACTCATCTCTAGGGTCTTGAAGCACTCCATTAGGTAGCTTTTCCAAAATACATCGCATCATGGCTTCAAAGTTTGCTCTTTGATTGTCAATATTTTTCTGCATAGATTCTAGCTCATTTTTTTTCTCTTTCTGCATGGCTTCTAGCTCGGCTTTTTTCCTTTGGTGCTCCTCTTCAATTTCTTTCGCATTTCAAGCAATTTGTGTTTTTTCGACTTCAATGTCTGCTTTAAATGATTCCATAAGCCCACCTGGAAACATGTATGGTTCCTCACCATGATCCATCTTTTTTATCATTTTTTTTAGTAACACCTCTACCATAAAGTCGAAGGTAGCCATCATGCTCCTTGTTCATGGACCGCCGTAAAAGGATCAATCAAAACATTTCCACCTTCTGGGGGTTTGTAATTCTTCATTTGCTCCTTCAAAGAGAATGATAATAATAATTAAAAAAATGCACTTGAAATAAGAAGTTATTTTAGTATTCGCACTTGAAGAGCCACCTTAACAAGTTCGGCCAAACCATAAACAGAAACAAAAAACACTAACATTACAGACATCAAAACATACTGCACTAAAACATGACATTAAGCGAAGGAAAGCATTTTTCAACTATATACAAAGAAAGCTATTCACAAAGTGAATCGCACGCAGGTAGTTTACCAACTAAAACAAGTAACGACCAGTGACCCGTTTCACATACATAAAAAGAACAAACAAAGACAACACAATCAACATTCCCATCTAACTACTTACATCACTATTTCATCAAAACTAATAACAATATTTGTTCCAATACTTTATCTAATATAGGTATGCCTCGTCTTTGAAACCTAAATGAACCAAAACTTACTAAATTTAAGAATGGAACTATACATGATAATTATTTGAACCATAAAACAAGCAACTAACTTTAAAAAGTCAACACATATGGGATACTTCATTCAAAATGGTCATTTAAAAACTAGAAAGAACTTACAATTTTCGTTGCGGTGTCATCATATGTATCATGATACGTACGCCCTTCAGTCCTTTTCCGTGTACGTTCGAACAATTCGGCTAAACTAGGTAATTCCTTGTTTGGATCATCGTTTCTCTGCATTCATGGTAATATACATATATAAAAAAAAAAATCAGAATCTTGAACATTAAAAAACACTAATCACGAGCAAAACCAAGACATATTACCATCTCTTCACGAATTCTAGCGAAACTTTTTGGGCCAGCTGTGTGCAAATTTTTTTGTGACATGCGAATTTCCTTGGCACGCAAAGAACGCTTCTGGATACAAATTGACATAAATGTATCAACTAACAGAAAACTCTAAAAAACAAATTCTAGTAAATTGCCTAGGATATTACCTCTACATCTTTATTACTCCACAACCTCAACAATTGTGAGAAATGATCAGCCGGGATGTTTTTTCGGTCGGTTCATCAATCTTGTTTTGTTGTCCTTATATTTATAGAAGTGTTTTTTCTTGAACCTACATTTATTTCTCTTATAGGCACTTCCAATAGTCTTTAACACCCAAGTTTTTAGCATCATAGGGTACATCGTATTTTTCCTTTATGAATACGATGATAGTTTAGTTTAAAAAAATATAATATCAGAAATAAAATATAAAAATTAAAACTGCTTAAAACCTTACCAAGACGTACTCCCACATTTTATCTTTATTTGGTACCTTATGCCATGAACTATAGGTCAAAGGTGCATAACTATAATTACGAGCTATTGTACCCAAAAATCGAGAAAATTTTCCGACTACATCATTCCCCTTTGTTGCTGGTCCCACGGGCTGTCCAAATTTGTTGCATATAATTACCTCTCGCTCTTTCCGTGTGTGCACAAGATGCAACATTGTTGGTCCTCTTTTAGTGGTTTTGGATATTTCTGAAATCAAGTATACATTATATATATAACCAATATCCATCCAAAAACATGGTAAATAGTAATAACAAACCTATTGCGTTTTCTGATTCGGGGCGATGTAATTGATCTTGAACTAATGCATCATCTCTGTCATCCAAATCGTCATGACTATCATCCCCTTGTATCTCAACTTCATTATTTGCAAATGTCGTGAGGTCCATGTCATCATATTCATCATTTTGGTCAACATAACCTTGTCATTGTTAAATACAACACTATTAATAAATAAATTTTACAAAAAAAAAAATCAACTTAGTCACTAAACATATTTACCTTGAGATCTCAGCACATACCCCTCATTTCCATCTTCCTCCAAACCTAATGGTTCCATATCTACTTCATTAACATTTAAAAGCATAAAGGAGTACATTAATATAAAAAGTAGTATGATTGAATTTGTTATTATTCAATAATTAGATGAACTTCAAGATCGCAAAAATGATACCTTGAAACATGTCATCTTCCTCGTCATCATCCTCCTCCTCATCAACCAGAACCAAACGCTTTTTGGTCCGCGTTTATTATAAGTAGGCTTTTCCAAATTTTGTTTGTATACATCCATTTGACTTGTCCCTTTATTACGTAAAATTAGTTCACCCATGCTAAGCGTTGCTTTAGAATGGTTCACTTTTGCTGTGTTTGAATCCACGACTTTTGGAGCGGTCACTCGATGTTGCTTTGCTAATTTAGCAATTTCATTCAAGGCCAATGGTGCAATATATCGTGAACAATGTTGCTATAAAAATATCATCTTTATTATAAACGAGTGTTTATAAAAAATAAAATAGAAATAAATAATCTCTAATTACCTTTTTGGGTACTTTAGCATTTGTATCAACTTCTTGGTATTCTTCCTCACTTTCATCACCATTACCAGGGATATAGTCTGCATCTCTCACATTACGGTCTGTTGCTGTCGCTTTCTTAGTCTTTTTTTTTTTATTTTCTACCAAGCTTGTCAAAGAATTTGAAATGTTCTTCAGTCCCATATCTTGCATTCTTTTTTTGTTTTCTTCAACTCTCAATTGCCTAGCTTTCAAATACTTATTTTCTTCTCCTTGTATATTTTGATTTTCTTTGCTCTTGTTTGACATTGGACCTACTTCAAGAAAAAAAAATGCAATAGTAGGCTTGATTTTTATATCATATTTGGGAAGATTATCTTATATGTCATATTAAAGGATTGAAATGGGTAGATCTTTTAAAACTTACGCCTCTTTTAAGTCTTATGTAAATTAATAAATCATAGCAAAAGGAACAAATCCGAACATATATATCATTTAAATAACCAAAATTTTTACAGACTAACATATATCATTTAAATAACCAAAATATAACAACTAGTGATGTAAATGTAAGCTTCGATGGCACAGGCTGTTTCCTAAACACAATATCAGCAACAGCAACTAAAAGGGGTGTTAAAGATCTAAAAACAATAAACGATTACTAGACTGGTTGTAGTGTAATGTTGTTGCTTTGGATAACAGAGAGCATGTCGTAAAAGATTAGTATTAGTAAAGAAATTATGATAACAGATGAAAAGGGAGAACCCCCGTATGTTAGACATATGTAACTTACCAAGTGATTGGAGAACTGAAGGAGAATAGTAACGATTGATGTATGACGGTGGGTGATACTGGTGAGCGACGGGCGGTATAGCAAATAGTTGACAGTTTACAAATTGATTTGGAGAAAATACATAGTAGATGATTAGGGTTGTTTAGGGATCGAGCAGGGGAAAAGTTGCTAGGGTAGTTTTATTGGACAATTAGGTTTAAATTTTTTTAATTTGGATTAAACCGCCCCATTGGGGGGAAATAAATATTAGGAGGGAATTTTTTAATTTTTATTTACTAAGAAGTGGGCAATGTTGACCAAGTGACTAGGGGTGTACAAAAAGCCCGCGGCTTAAGTCTCGCTCAAAACTCGCTCGAAAAGGCTCGTTTTGTTTTCGAGCTGAGCCGAGCTGGCTCGTTTTGTAATCAAGCTGAGCTCGAGCCAGTGTGTTTAGCTCATGGCTCGCTCGATGGCTCGACACATGGCTTGACTCAGGCTTGTGTATGTGTAATTAATATATAGATGAAAGTAATATATTTTGGCTCCAAACCCAGTTCTAAAATTCAAAATTTGAAAATCCCACTCATACTACCTATCTACCTCACCTCTTTATAATCCAATAAACCCTAATTTAGAAAAATAAAAAATATACATGTATATGTGTAATTTTATTTATTTATTTTTTTTTTTATTTTATAAATCTTTGTAAAAAATAAAAAAAATAACGAACCGGCTCGTGCTCGGCTCGAACATTTACGAGCCGAGCACGAGCTCGACTTTTCAGCTCGAGCTCAATGTGAGTCGTGTTTATAATGATCATTTAAGGTTAATGTGGTGCATCAATGCTCAATAGGGAAGTTCATGAGGTCCAATATGATTCATTAATACATATATGATCTACTATCGTCTATTATGATCCATTATGGCCCAATATGGCCCATCAAGACATATATGGTCTATCATTGTCCAGTGTGATCCATTAAGGCCTAATATACCATCCACCATCGTTCATTATGATCCATTAAGGCATAGTGTTGCCCATTAAGACATATACGATATACTAACGTCCATTATGATTCATTAATGCCCAATATGGCCATGTGATCTACTATTTTTCCATTGTTGTCCATTAAGGCCCAATATGGTCCACTAAGACTTATGCAATCTATAATCGTCCATTATGATATGCTATGTTGTACGATATAATAAAATAGAATAACATACGATGCTCAGTATAGGCCTATGCGAGGCTTATATGAAGGGACCTATACGCTCAATATTAACCAATATGATGAGTATTGGTCTAGTAAAATTAGAGTGTTCACTATTATGATTGTTTTGTTGTTTCTCGTCCGGTTGTTTCCATTTTGAGGTATGGCAAATGTGGCACACTTCACTATGTTCATCCTCTTTCCAGTAAAGCATACAATCATTAGGACATGCAGAAATCTTATTATAATCAAGCCCTAAATCCCTTATGATTTTTCTAGCTTGAGTAAAATTAGCTGGAAGTTTTGCCTCTGGAATCATCTCTTGTAAAAGTTGTAGAAGATCATCAAATGCCACATTGCTAAGTCCATGAAGGGTCTTGTAGAGAAGAAGTCTGATGTTGAAAGTAAGCTTCGAAAAACTTTTACACCCAGGGAACAACTCTTGCTTTCCATCTTCTACCAACTTATGGAACTTTTTGGCGTCTTCGCTTGAACCTCCTTGTACCGTGCTTGTTTCCTTTATAGTATTCTCTAAATCTATCATGCAATAATTCATTAAAATTGCCATGCATACCATCTCCAGTATCATATATGTCAGTATTAATCCTTGTTTGTGAGGGACTTTCTCCATGGAAAACCCATACATAGTAGTCTTTTACAAATCCATGTCCTTTTAAGTGATCGAATACTTCATCTCTTCGATACCAATAACGGTTCATACATCGTTTGCAAGGACACAAGATTTCAGATCCTTTTGCTGCTTTAGAAAATGAAGCATTAAGGAATTCAATAACTCCGCTTCAAATTCAGGTAATCGTCTAGGCTTATACATCCAATCTCTTAGATTCTCCATGTCTCTCGTATCCTGAAGTTAATAGAAACAATGAGGTTTTAACCACTGGTGCTCCATTCAAAACAATAAAGAGCAAACATTCACACATATTTGACGTTTTAGTTAGGCATGTTAAGGTCAAATTGTCCCATATCTCATACGGAAACCAAGACCAATAAGCGTTTAGGCATCTACGCGCTTGATTCACTTAGGCACCTACTTGGTTAGATGTATAGGAGCTTAGTCGCGTAGGTACATAGGCGCCTATTCGCTTACGCGCTAAGGTGTATTATTTGTTTATGCGACTAAGCATTTTAGGCGCTTAGGCGCGTAATTCATTTAGGTACATATTCGAAAAAAGACCCACAGCTGGAAATGTATTTAAATCGAATGCAAAACCGACATAAATAGAAGGTAGTAAATTTATGCTAAAGCTGTATGAATTTTATAACAGTTAATGGGATATGGAAACCAAGATAAATAACCGTTTAGGTGTCTAGGCGTTTGATTTATCTCATTGGCGTGTGATTCATTTAGGCGGCCTAGAAAACTTACATAAACAGAAGGTACAAACTGAATAAACAGTTGATTATGATGCTGATAGTTGCAGCTTGCAATGCTGCTGTTCGCAGCCTGCATTGTTGGCAGCTACTCGGTTAGACGCATAGGCGCTTAGTTGCCCTATTTGCTTAGGCGTTTAGGCGCTAAGGTGTATGACTTGTTTTTGCGACTAAACAACTGGAAATGTATTTAAATCGATAGCAAAAGCGACATAAACAAAAGATAACAACTTTATGGTTTAAATTGAATACAAAACCGACATCTATGCGCCTATTTGTTTAAGAAATTTAAATAAGTGACAGTTTTGCATTCAGTTTGCACAGATGGAATGTAAAAAAATGCAAAACTGACATCTATGCAACCATCAACAAAAGATAAATCACATCTCGTTTGACCGCCCTAAGCCAACCAGAACGGAAAAGAAAAGTTCTATTCGCTAAAGAACCTAACATCTATGCGCCTACTCGCTTAAGCATTTAGGCGCTAAGGTATATGATTTGTTTACACGACTAAGCGTTTAGGCGCTTACTCGTTTATGCGTTTAAGTGTTAAAGCGTGTGGTTCGCTTAGGCGTTTATGTGCGCCAACCGGTAAAAAACAACTGATAAGTACCAGCAACTTTTCACATAATCAAGAAAGTATGACAATTAGAAAATCAATTATAAAAAAAAGTGTTATTTCAGAAAGTAAAACAGAACAGTGGTATTGTAACTTGTTAAAAACCTGAATCATGTAAAGATTGATAATAAACTGTTTCGAATAACAAATAAGCGTTTAGGCGCCTAGGTGCTTGATTGACTTAGGCGTTTAGGCGCTAAGGTGTATGACTTGATTTTGCGACAAAGCGGCTGGAAATGTATTTAAATCGATAGCAAAAACGACATAGACAGAAGATAGTAACTTTATGGTAAACCTGTATGAATTTATAACAGTTAATGGGAAATCTATGTGTATGTTTGGAGTTGGATGCAACCTTTTAAATGATTAGTTGCATTTAACCTTTAAGAATGCAACCTTTTAAAAATAAGAGTTACATTTATGTTTTACACTATGCAACCTTTCAAGAAAAAAGTTGCATTTTTAATAAAATTTGCAACCTTTATATAAAAAGGTTGAATTAGATCTTCTAATGCAACCTTTATATTCAATAAAGTTGCATTAGAGCTAAATGCAACTCATTTAAAAAGGTTGCTTATAAAAAGTTGCATTAGGTCTATTTTCTAGTAGTGGTCTTCCTTCGTCTTCCTGTTCCAGCCCTCTGCACCACCCTGCAAAACCCCCATCACCGGACCACCACCCCTGCAAACCCCCAACGATCTGTTCATCGAAACCACCACCGCCCCTTCGAAAACCACCAACGAAACCCACCATCACCCTCCACTGTCACCATCAACCACCTTCAAACCCCCCTCCCCCCGCCACCGTCAGCCACCGTCATCCACCACCACAGCACCGTCGTGTATGTGTTTTTAAAGAGGGAGTCATGATTTTTTGCTTGATTGGTGTTCTTTCTGTTTTTAAAGAGAGAGAGAGAGAGGGGACGAGTGAGAAGAAGAGAGAGAGAAGAAGAAGTTTAAAGTGATAGAGAGTGAGAGATTCAGTTTTATACTATTATTATTATTATTATTATTATTATTATTATTTAATTAAGGGGAGTAATCATTACATGTTGAAATTACAAAAAACCCCATAAATAAATGTGTACAATGACTTTCTTACCCCTTATTAAGATAATACAAAAAATTACAAAAATGCATGTGTGTCACTTGGTGATTGGTCCAAACGAGTTCTCAAGTTCTCGCAACTCAAGTGAGTTCTCAAATGATCCCATTCCTATATATATATATATATATATATATATATATATATATATATATATATAGGGGAGGGTTATCTTGAGAACGCTAAATATTGTGAGAACCGTGAGAACAAGTACAAAAATCAATCAAAATCAAATTTTTTTAATACAAATCCCATTATAATCAAAATACAACATTAATAAATGAATTTTCTTTTCAAATAATCCATCTTTTCTTGCAAAAACACTTTCAAATTAACTTTTACACATGTGTAAATGAAACAGTTTAAACATGTATAAACAGCAAATTTACACATGTGTAAAATCAAATTATTTTCGTATACGTTTGAATTTTTACGCGTAAATTGTGTTTTGGGATTGTATTTTTGTAATAAAGACAAGTGTAAAAAGAAATTTTTAATTTGAATGGTTTTAGATGCCGTTCTCACAGGTTCGCACGAAATATAGGTGTTCTCAAAATAACTTTCCCATATTATATATATATATATTATATATATATATATATATATATATATATATATATATATATATATATAGGGGAAAGGGATTCTAGAAACCTTCCAAAATGAGAAAACTCATGAAACCCTAACTAGTGGACCACAATGCTCCACATCACCCATTAATAAATGTATTATTTTATACCTTGAGGGCTATATTAGTAATTTTGCTTTTCCCCCCATTAAAAGTTTGAATCATTTATTCTCCCTCCTATATAAACAACCTATCTCTCTCACACACACATACACACTCTCTCTCTCTCTCTTCTCTCTCTTCGCTGTCTCTCTCTAACAATCCAGGATGAAGGAAGCTTCATAATATTATCACACCCCTGTTTTAAATCATGGATTAAAAACCAGTTTCTCTCTTTCTCGATTAATAATCAAAACAAATCATCACACCCCTGTTCCTTGTTATCTTCCTAATCGTCTCATCGATCTATGGTCACAGGTATGTAATTAATCACACAATCTTTTATTTTTTAATGTTTTTATAAAACAGAGGGTTAGAGGTTGGTTCAGAGGATAGTGATTTTGAATTAAAAAAAAAAAAGATTAATATAATAATTTTTTGTAGTAAGAAATCCTCCTTTTCCCACAAACGTGTATCTGTTTCAAACTCGTCATTTCCATTTTTTATTAAGGCGGCCCTTGACGCATTGTTTTATATATAGAGAGAGAGACTTGGCTAGCCAATGGATGCAATTAGATCATATGGTCTGTTATTGCTATCCCATCACTTAAGATTTCGTCATACTGTAGTTGAGTTTGCTCATTTGATGCTAGAATTACTGTTAAAATTCTTTTGCAAGTTTCTGCGTTTGTGGATGTAGACCAGGTATTCGATGATATGTCTCAACCAAACTTCTTACTAAAATATCTTCATTTTTTGTAATTGAAACCATCAAAAAAGATTTTTTTTTTTGGATGATTGATTATGGAAAACCACTAACATAATATAAAGTGATTTAGGTTTAGAACATAATAAAAACCATCGAAAATATATTATGGTTTCTGTGTTTAGTTAGACTGTTACGTGTGTAGCATATCTTTTTTTCAAAAATATATTATGGTTTCTGTGTTTTAGCATATCAAACTCTGTTCTCTGTTCACTGCAGATTAGACAAGTGTTGTCTGTGTTTTTTTCCTGTTACACATGTAATACTCGTGTGTTCTTGCACCATGCCTGTCTATTTTTTTTCTTTTTATCATGTATGAGTTTTTTTTATGTTACCTATGTCTTATTTACAGAAGAAATGCCCCCTGTTTGAAAAATGCCCCCTGTTTGAAAAATGCCCCCTGTTTGTTAATTTTTATTAATCTTTTTTTGTAATTGAAACCATCGAAAAAGATTTTTTTTTTGGATGATTGATTATGGAGTCATTTAGGTTTAGAACATAATAGTAAAATAATAGTAAATTTTCTTAGTGTAATCGAAGACATATCTTTGTATAATTTTTGTGTTTAGTTAGACTGTTACGTGTGTAGCATATCTTTTTTTCAAAAGGTATTATTGTGACACCCGGCATGTTCGGCTTAAACATAATAGTAACATCTAAGTCTACCTTAGCGAGAAACGTTTATAAACAAACTTAACTGGGTTAGTTGAGTCGGGTCAAATTAGGATTGTCCAGGGTTCAATGATCTGGAGGATCATTGGGAGTCGTTTTGGGAATACATTAGTACCGGGTTCCGTCGTTGGTGACATTACATAAACTAATTAAGTATATGTGTAGATTATGGGTCGTGTGGTGGATTGTACGCTTATACTTGCTTAAATGATGTACAAATAATTATACGTGCCTAAACATGCTAAGTATAGACTATAGATGCATGCTTATGTGTTAGGATGTGTTAGAACGCATTAAACACGACAAACTGGAAAAAGGTTAACATGTGTTAAAAGTGCTGTTAACATGTGTTAAAAATGTGCTGATGACCTGAATGTGGAACTTTTGGGCGAATGTGGAAATGGGGTTTGAAAAATGGGCGAACGTAGAAACAAAGTGGGCGAATGTGGAAAAGTTCCACATTCGACCACTAAAAAGGGGCGAATGTGGAACTTTTCCACATTCGACCACATAAACTGGGCGAACGTGCAGATGGTATAAATACCATCCTTAGCCATTTTTCACCATTTCACAAACCCTAAACGCCTCTAAACACTCTCTATCAGCTATTAACATTGGGGAAGGAGTTTTTGAGCTTGTTTTTCATAACCTAACTCTCTAAATCATTACAAGTGAAGATCTAAGGTGTGTTCTTCATTACAAATCCTTTTTAAACAATTTTGGCTTGTTTTAATCTAAACCCCAATGGGTCCAGATCTGATATCAACCTATCTTATGAATAAAAAACCTTTCCTAACCAAAACCTATTCATAAACAATGAGCTTTTATGCAAATAAAACATGTGTTAATATGATATTATGCATTGATTGATGATTACTTGTTGTATAGATAACATGACAACAAACCTAGGGCTGTTATTAATGATGGGTTATGATTGAAACGTGTTACCTTTGATTGTTGATGGTGTTTTGATGATTAAAGGGGTTTTTAGTTAGATTTGGGGTTGTTTTTGGGATGGTTATGTTAAGGTTATGATAGGGGTTTCTTGTTCATAATGATCCGAGTATGATAAACTGATTATTGATCGATTTCAGAAAGTTTCCTAATTGGGTAATATCTTCATGCATGGTGATGTGACATCTCCATAATTTACCATTTTAGGAAACTTGTAAAACGGATAGATTTTGGGGTAAAATTGGTAGGGTTTCGTAGGAATATACTAATGATGCTTGACTGCTGTAACTCATGATGTTTCGTGATGTTTTCGGATGTTTTTCGACGCGTTTTTGGAAAAATCTGACATCAGGGGCGAACCTGGAATACCTTCGATCAGTCGAACGGTCGAAGGTGGATTCCAGGGGCGAACCTGGAAGTTAAAGGGGCGAATGTGCTACAAAGGGGCGAAGGTGGAAGGAAAAGGGGCGAAGGTGGAATTTCAGAGACACATTCGACCAAACAGAGACACCTTCGACCACTTACAAGCCACCTTCGACCACCCAGAACTACATTCGACCCTACGTTGACAAAAATGAGATTTTTGATACAAACTAAGTGTTTTATGTTTGAACCTTGCGTGTAATCTATGTGTACTTGATTAGTTAGGGTAATGGGTCACCAACGGGATGGCGGGTCGGTCTAGTGTGTCGGTTGAACATTTAAAACACGTTTTAAAACATACTTGGTTATGATCTGGACAATCGGGGCTAGATAACCTTATGGTTATTAGTCGGAACACTTATGTGAACATTTTGATAGATCTCCGGTAGAGGGATTATCAAGGGCTAAACATCTTTACTTATAATTGAAGAACGCTATCTAAGGTGAGTTCACGGCCCCACTTTTACTGCTTTAACCTTTGGGGGAGAAAACATGCGCTAAACTGTTTTGGTAACATATGTCATACTATGGTTTTAACTTTATATTGCTATACGATCTTTTGGAAAGTCCCGGGGGAAACCATGAATGTGCGGGTTTGCACAACGGGGGAAATGTGGATAGATCTATTGGGCGTGACCTGCCCCACTCGTCGGCTTGGAGGGCCGGGCGGGTGCATATTGTCTCGAACAGGAACATTATCGTGCTGAACATTACGGGCTGCTAAACATGCTAAACATTGCTAAACGTGTCCAGTAATGGTTTCCAATCGTAGTAGTAATAAAACATACGCCTAGCTAGCGTACTTGGTGGCATTGATATAGTATGGACATGGTAACATTTGGATAACATTTTTGAACAAACCTGTGAACTCACCAGCATTATATGTTGACGTCTTTTGGCATGTTTTTCTCAGGTCGCTAAGGTAGCTACAACGGGAACTAGGCGCACAAGTCTGCACGGGCGTCTAGAGTTAGGAGCATGGTCTTGTTAAACTTAAAACAATGTCTTTTGGGTTGTAAACATTTAAAGCTTCCGCTACCGTTTATGCTTTTATAATTATATCTTTTGGGTATTGTGTTATGCATATAGTGTTGTTTATTGTGACCGTTGACTTGAATCCTGGTTTGTCATGCGCCTCGCGGTAAAACCCCGCAAGTGGAATTTGAGGGTGTGACAATTATGTTTTCTGTGTTTTACCATATCAAACTCTGTTCTCTGTTCATTGCAGATTAGTTAAGTGTTGTCTGTGTTTTCCTGTCACATACTTGAGTCGGTTTGGAACATGTACTAACCTTGTCGGGGTGTCTTTACATCATCATCGCATTTCTCTGTTACATCATCCGTCCTCGCTCTTGGCTTTATACACTCGTGTGTTCTTCTTCGGGGTTTGAAGGAGAATGAGTTGACTCGTTGGTTTTTGCACGGCAGTGTCGTGTATTGGGGTAGTCTCGCGTACTCTCGAGGTCTGTCCAGGATTCGGACATCTCCCTTTCGTACCCCAATAGACGCACTTGCTCACACATTATCCTGTGCACTTATGCTTGTGATAGCATGATGCTAGATGCCGACATTCGGTGATTTGAGTTCAAGCTGAGGGAAAGCTTGGAGGACCATGTAGAACAATTTATCATTTCGGGTGCACACGAAATCATAAACTGAAATGCATTAGAATTCAAGTGGACTCTGAACTTGGATGTATAGTCCTGGATTAGGTCTAGACGTAACTTTTCTAGCTACTAGTGGTTGACACTAGCAGTGAATCTGAATCTCTCGATTTCTGATTTGTCAGATCATGTCGGGCGCACGTGGTGGTGGACGTCGTGGTGGTGGTCGTGGCGGCGGTGGCCGTGGCGGTGGTCGTGGTAACATTAACATGACCCAAGCAGAGCTGAACAACTTGCTTCAACAGCAAGTGAACATAGCCTTGGCTGCTTTCCAGGCCGGGCACAATGCTATGGGTGGTAAGTTGGTTCTTACCTGCCTTGTTTCGTTCTTGGGTGTCATGTTTCCTTTGTGGTTTATCTTTGTGTCATGTTTCAGGTGCTGCTGTCAACCCGCCTCCACCTCAGTGTTCTTACAAGAAGTTTAGGGACTGTCAGCCCCATAACTTCGCTGGAACTGAAGGGGCAGTGGGACTGCTCCGATGGTTGGAAAAGGTTGAATCTGTCTTCCTGATGTGTAATTGTCCTGTTGAGGACCGGGTCAAGTATGCCACTGCGACATTTGAGGGTCCTGCTTTGTCATGGTGGAATGCTACTACGCAGAACATGGGCTTGGGGGAAGCTCATGCTATGCTTTGGGCGGATTTTGTTCGGTTATTGAAGAGTGAGTACTGTCCCAGGGAGGAAGTACAGAAGTTGGAACATGAAGTCTGGAACTGCAAGATGGTGGGGTCCGAGATCGAGGAGTATACTGTTCGACGCAACGAGCTGGCGGTGTTGTGTCCTGACATGCACACACCTGAGTACCGTAGGATCGAGCACTACATCTCTGGGTTGGTGCCGGAGATTGCTGGGTTAGTAGCTGCTGGGAACCTTCCTACACTGGCTGAGGTCGTCCGTTCTGCACACAAGATGACCAACATGAAGATTCTGGAAGGTGTTTTACCTCCCAAGGGCTCGACTGTGAAGGGTTCTGAAGGCAACAAGAGGAAATGGGAGAACGTGGGTAAGAGTGCAGTACCGGCGCCGTCTCAACCGGCCAAGAAGTTTGATGGATCTGGGTCGTCTTCAGCGCAGAAGACAGGTGGATACGTTGGGAAGCATCCCAAGTGTAACAAGTGTGGCTTTCACCATTCGGGAAATTGTGATCGCGCTCGTTGTCATCGGTGCCATCAGTTGGGGCACCATGCTAAGGATTGCAAGGTGGCACTCACCCCAACTCAGACTCCTGCGGCTACTCCTGCTCCTGCTGCCCAGGGGACTCAGGGGAGACAGGGGTGTTACAACTGTGGTGACACGGGACACTTCAAGCGTGATTGTCCCAAGCTGAAGCAGGGTGATAATGGGAAGGGCGGAAACGGTAACGGTAACGGGAATGGCGGCGGAGGCAGGACTGCGCGTGCTTTCGTCATTGGGTCTGCGGAAGCTAGGCAGGATCCAGACACAGTTACCAGTACGTTCCTTCTCAACAATCGCTATGTTTCTGTTTTATTTGATTCCGGTGCCGATAAGAGTTTCGTATCTGTGGCTGTTAGTCAGTTGCTAGATATAGTACCCACACCTTTAGAGGCTAAGTACTTGATAGAATTAGCGAACGGTAAGAACATCGAGGCGACTCATATCCTTAGGGAGTGTCACTTGGAACTGTCGGGTCTGTCATTCCCCATTGACCTTATGCCTGTACCTTTGGGTAGTTTCGATGTCGTTGTGGGCATGGATTGGTTATCGTTGTATCGTGCAGAGATTGTTTGCTTTGACAAGGTTATTCGGATCCCTCTCCCCGATGGAGAGATTCTTTCGGTTCATGGCGAGAAAAGCGGTGCTCCGCTGAGTATCATTTCCAGCATGAAAGCCCGTAAGTATCTTCGGAAGGGCTGTTCGGCCATTCTGGCACTTGTTAACGTTTCTACTGACGATGAGAAGAAGATCGAGGATATCCGGTGGTTCGTGACTTTCCTGATGTGTTTCCTGATGATTTGCCTGGTCTTCCTCCCCATCGTCAGGTTGAGTTTAGTATTGATCTTGCTCCGGGCGCAGCTCCTATTGCCCGAGCTCCGTATCGTCTTGCACCTCCCGAGATGCAAGAGTTATCCAGCCAGTTACAGGAACTCTTGGAAAAGGGTTTCATTCGACCGAGCTCGTCCCCGTGGGGAGCTCCTATTTTGTTTGTGAAGAAGAAGGACGGGAGCCTTCGTATGTGTATTGATTACCGTGAGCTGAACAAAGTGACCATCAAAAATCGTTATCCTCTTCCTCGCATTGATGATCTCTTTGACCAGCTTCAGGGCTCCAGCTACTACTCGAAGATTGACTTGCGGTCCGGTTATCACCAGTTGCGCGTCAGGGAAGCTGACATCCAGAAGACTGCTTTTCGCACTCGCTATGGCCATTTTGAGTTCTTGGTCATGCCTTTCGGTCTCACTAACGCACCGGCGGTGTTCATGGATTTGATGAACCGCGTTTGTAAACCGTACCTGGATAAGTTCGTCATCGTGTTCATTGATGACATTCTGATTTATTCCAAGAACAAGGCGGATCATGAGGAACATCTGCGGTTGGTCTTGGAACTTTTGAGACGGGAGCAATTGTATGCTAAGTTCTCAAAGTGTGATTTTTGGTTACGTGAAGTTCAATTCCTAGGGCATGTGGTGAATGAACTGGGAATTCATGTCGATCCGGCTAAGATCGAAGCTATTAAAGACTGGGAAGCACCAAAGACGCCATCTGAGGTGCGGCAATTCCTGGGTCTTGCAGGTTACTATCGGCGTTTTATCGAGGGATTTTCGAAGATCGCTCAACCCCTCACTGCTCTCACCCAGAAGGACCGAAAGTTCGACTGGGACGAACCACAGGAATCAGCATTTCAGATGCTGAAGCTTAAACTTTGTTCTGCACCTATCTTATCCCTTCCTGAGGGTACGGATGATTTCGTTGTGTACTGTGATGCTTCCATTCGGGGTCTTGGGTGCGTGTTGATGCAGCGCGGGAAGGTTATTGCTTATGCTTCTCGTCAACTCAAAGTTCATGAGAAGAATTACACTACTCATGACTTAGAACTGGGTGCAGTGGTCTTTGCGTTGAAAATCTGGAGACATTACTTGTACGGTACCAAGTGTGAAGTTTACACCGATCACAAGAGTCTCCAGCATATTTTCGACCAGAAGGTGTTAAACATGCGGCAGCGTCGTTGGGTTGAACTCTTGAACGATTACGACTGTGCGATTAAGTACCATCCTGGCAAGGCAAACGTTGTGGCGGATGCCTTGAGCAGGAAAGAGTCGGCGAAGCCTCGGCGTGTCCGAGCCTTGCAGCTTACCATTCATTCCTCCTTACCTGACCGGATCCGTTCGGCTCAGGTGGATGCCTTGAAGGAGGAAAACCTTAAGGCCGAAACGATGCACAGTGCGGACAAACACCTTGAGCTTAGGTCTGATGGCCTACACTACTTCGCTGGGCGTGTTTGGGTTCCTTTACTCGGGGGATTACGGGAGCTTGTCTTGGACGAGGCTCACAAATCCCGGTATTCTATTCATCCAGGCTCCGATAAGATGTATCAGGATCTGAAGATACTTTATTGGTGGCCGAACATGAAGGCTGATATAGCCTCCTATGTGAGCAAATGCTTGACCTGTGCTAAGGTCAAGGTGGAGTATCAGAAGCCGTCTGGTCTCCTACAGCAACCTGAGATTCCAGAATGGAAGTGGGAGCGGATCACGATGGATTTCGTCACCAAACTACCGAGATCACCAAGTGGCTGCGACATGATTTGGGTGATCGTCGACCGGTTGACGAAATCGGCACACTTCATACCTATTAAGGAAACGGATGGACTCGAGCGGTTGGCTCGGCTCTACCTTAAGGAGGTGGTTTCTCGGCATGGGGTGCCTGTTTCTATCATTTCTGATCGTGATTCCCGCTTTGCTTCGCGTTTCTGGAAGGCTCTTCATAAGGCCTTGGGTACTCAGCTGGATATGAGTACGGCTTATCATCCGCAAACTGACGGGCAGAGTGAGCGGACGATACAAACACTGGAGGACATGCTGCGGGCATGTGTCATCGATTTTGGCAAGGGTTGGGAGACTCACCTGCCGTTGGTGGAGTTCTCCTACAACAACAGTTACCACTCCAGTATTGGGGCAGCTCCGTTCGAAGCTCTGTATGGACGGAAATGCCGGTCTCCCTTGTGTTGGGCTGAGGAAGGCAAGAGTCAGCTCACTGGCCCGGAACTGGTGTACGAAACTTCGGAGAAAATCGTACAGATCCGTAACCGTTTGGCAGCTGCGCGGGATCGTCAGAAGAGCTATGCCGATCGCCGTCGCAAACCGCTAGAGTTCCAGGTTGGGGACAAGGTGCTTCTGAAGGTTTCACCATGGAAGGGCGTCATACGCTTTGGAAAGCGTGGCAAGCTTAACCCTCGTTACGTCGGACCGTTCGCAATCCTGGAACGGATTGGGCCGGTGGCGTACAGACTTGATTTACCGACGGAGCTCGGTAATGTTCACAACGTCTTCCATGTGTCTAACCTAAGGAAGTGTTTGGCTGACGAATCTCTTGTTGTGCCACTGGAAGAGATCAAGGTTGACGATCGTCTTCGCATTGTGGAGGAACCCGTAGAGATTCTGGATTACAAGATTCGTAGCCTTCGGCGGAGTAAAATCCGCATCGTTAAAGTTCGTTGGAACTCGGATCGTGGACCGGAGTTCACGTGGGAACGAGAGGACCAGATGAAGGCTAAGTACCCTCATCTCTTTCCGAAACGCGCATTCGAGTCCAGGCATGCTACTGCTGAAGCAGAGTGAATCTCGGGGCGAGATTCCCTTTCAACGTGGGGATGATGTGACAACCGGTAACTTTTCTTTTCGTTCTCTTCCTTTTCGTCTTTTTCATTTTTGGGCTTCGTGCAATTTTCGGGACGAAAATTCTTTCAACGTGGGGATGATGTGACACCCGGCATGTTCGGCTTAAACATAATAGTAACATCTAAGTCTACCTTAGCGAGAAACGTTTATAAACAAACTTAACTGGGTTAGTTGAGTCGGGTCAAATTAGGATTGTCCAGGGTTCAATGATCTGGAGGATCATTGAGAGTCGTTTTGGGAATACATTAGTACCGGTTCCGTCGTTGGTGACATTACATAAACTAATTAAGTATATGTGTAGATTATGGGTCGTGTGGTGGATTGTACGCTTATACTTGCTTAAATGATGTACAAATAATTATACGTGCCTAAACATGCTAAGTATAGACTATAGATGCATGCTTATGTGTTAGGATGTGTTAGAACGCATTAAACACGACAAACTGGAAAAAGGTTAACATGTGTTAAAAGTGCTGTTAACATGTGTTAAAAATGTGCTGATGACCTGAATGTGGAACTTTTGGGCGAATGTGGAAATGGGGTTTGAAAAATGGGCGAACGTAGAAACAAAGTGGGCGAATGTGGAAAAGTTCCACATTCGACCACTAAAAAGGGGCGAATGTGGAACTTTTCCACATTCGACCACATAAACTGGGCGAACGTGCAGATGGTATAAATACCATCCTTAGCCATTTTTCACCATTTCACAAACCCTAAACGCCTCTAAACACTCTCTATCAGCTATTAACATTGGGAAGGAGTTTTTGAGCTTGTTTTTCATAACCTAACTCTCTAAATCATTACAAGTGAAGATCTAAGGTGTGTTCTTCATTACAAATCCTTTTTAAACAATTTTGGCTTGTTTTAATCTAAACCCCAATGGGTCCAGATCTGATATCAACCTATCTTATGAATAAAAACCTTTCCTAACCAAAACCTATTCATAAACAATGAGCTTTTATGCAAATAAACATGTGTTAATATGATATTATGCATTGATTGATGATTACTTGTTGTATAGATAACATGACAACAACCTAGGGCTGTTATTAATGATGGGTTATGATTGAAACGTGTTACCTTTGATTGTTGATGGTGTTTTGATGATTAAAGGGGTTTTTAGTTAGATTTGGGGTTGTTTTTGGGATGGTTATGTTAAGGTTATGATAGGGGTTTCTTGTTCATAATGATCCGAGTATGATAAACTGATTATTGATCGATTTCAGAAAGTTTCCTAATTGGGTAATATCTTCATGCATGGTGATGTGACATCTCCATAATTTACCATTTTAGGAAACTTGTAAAACGGATAGATTTTGGGGTAAAATTGGTAGGGTTTCGTAGGAATATACTAATGATGCTTGACTGCTGTAACTCATGATGTTTCGTGATGTTTTCGGATGTTTTTCGACGCGTTTTTGGAAAAATCTGACATCAGGGGCGAACCTGGAATACCTTCGATCAGTCGAACGGTCGAAGGTGGATTCCAGGGGGCGAACCTGGAAGTTAAAGGGCGAATGTGCTACAAAGGGGCGAAGGTGGAAGGAAAGGGGCGAAGGTGGAATTTCAGAGACACATTCGACCAAACAGAGACACCTTCGACCACTTACAAGCCACCTTCGACCACCCAGAACTACATTCGACCCTACGTTGACAAAAATGAGATTTTTGATACAAACTAAGTGTTTTATGTTTGAACCTTGCGTGTAATCTATGTGTACTTGATTAGTTAGGGTAATGGGTCACCAACGGGATGGCGGGTCGGTCTAGTGTGTCGGTTGAACATTTAAACACGTTTTAAAACATACTTGGTTATGATCTGGACAATCGGGGGCTAGATAACCTTATGGTTATTAGTCGGAACACTTATGTGAACATTTTGATAGATCTCCGGTAGAGGGATTATCAAGGGCTAAACATCTTTACTTATAATTGAAGAACGCTATCTAAGGTGAGTTCACGGCCCCACTTTTACTGCTTTAACCTTTGGGGGAGAAAACATGCGCTAAACTGTTTTGGTAACATATGTCATACTATGGTTTTAACTTTATATTGCTATACGATCTTTTGGAAAGTCCCGGGGGAAACCATGAATGTGCGGGTTTGCACAACGGGGGAAATGTGGATAGATCTATTGGGCGTGACCTGCCCCACTCGTCGGCTTGGAGGGCCGGGCGGGTGCATATTGTCTCGAACAGGAACATTATCGTGCTGAACATTACGGGCTGCTAAACATGCTAAACATTGCTAAACGTGTCCAGTAATGGTTTCCAATCGTAGTAGTAATAAAACATACGCCTAGCTAGCGTACTTGGTGGCATTGATATAGTATGGACATGGTAACATTTGGATAACATTTTTGAACAAACCTGTGAACTCACCAGCATTATATGTTGACGTCTTTTGGCATGTTTTTCTCAGGTCGCTAAGGTAGCTACAACGGGAACTAGGCGCACAAGTCTGCACGGGCGTCTAGAGTTAGGAGCATGGTCTTGTTAAACTTAAAACAATGTCTTTTGGGTTGTAAACATTTAAAGCTTCCGCTACCGTTTATGCTTTTATAATTATATCTTTTGGTATTGTGTTATGCATATAGTGTTGTTTATTGTGACCGTTGACTTGAATCCTGGTTTGTCATGCGCCTCGCGGTAAAACCCCGCAAGTGGAATTTGAGGGTGTGACAATTATGTTTTCTGTGTTTTACCATATCAAACTCTGTTCTCTGTTCATTGCAGATTAGTTAAGTGTTGTCTGTGTTTTCCTGTTACACATGTAATACTCGGTGTTACGTGTGTAGCGTATCTGTTTTGTAGTCAAAGTTTGCTTTCTATACCAGCAAAAAATGGATGCTGGGTGCAGACTACAGCAGTTTGTATGTGTTTCCAGAAAAAAACCCTGTTACACATGTAACAATCGTGTTTTTTTCCACCTTTAGTCATAGATTTTTTTTTTTTTTTTGCAGCATTAGTTTTTCTCTGTTACCTATATGTTTTTAATAGAGAGTAGTTTTTTTCCCCTGTTTCATATTTCCATTGTCAACACTTAATCTGCTATAACATACGTTACAGGTCCTGTTTTTGTCAAAGCATGGATTCCAAGCCCAACACTCCGCCTTGGGAGGTTTTTGAGGGCCGTGACCATCTCATCCCAATTATACACGAGCCACCTGAATATGAACCGGACATTGCAATTGTACCTGAACCACCCCCACCGGTTGATTTGGTCATCCCTCCTGTCGCAGCCGAACATGAACCCCGCCCCCCCCCCCCCCCCCCCCCCCCCGTTGCCCCGGACATTCCGCCATTAGAACCTGTTATATCCGTAGTGCAGGCGGACGATGGGTTTGAAAGTGACGAAAATTTTGATTGGAATGCGGCCTTTGATTACGTCTTCCCGAAGAATATCCGCCACCAGAAGACTATATGACACCGGAGGATGATGTGCATGATGTAAATCACACACCTGAATGGGCGGTTGGTTATGAATCAGACCTAGGGGCTGAATATGAAGAACCGTATGAACCTAAACTTAACAAACCCGTGCTGCCGTTCACGTATCCGGGAGGTGGGCGTATTAGGGCTGAATGGGAGGGTATAGGTTATACTGAGGAACAATGGGCTTTTTATGCAAAGTATGGTTATTGGATGCCGTCAGCTACTGTTGGTTGCAGTGCGGGATGCGGGGTTATTGCATGCATGGTGGTGTATGAATCTTTAATTGTATGTTTTGTTGTTGATACAGTTTCATTGTAATATATTTCTTGACTAGTATGTTTTAGGCGGATGAACAATATGATGTATCGCTTTTTTTAGTAGTATGTTTTCTGCAAGGTTTTTGTAATGTAATGCAATGTAGTACTAATTTCACATGAATCTTAAAAGTAGTGAATATCAAAAAATAACCATATGGACCTTTCGTTACGTATGCAACAACTCTGGTGCTGGTACAGTAAAACCAAAACAAACATGTTGTAATAAAAAAATTAACAGGTTAGGATTTTTCTAAATTAATATAAAACTATCGTGACGGATTTTACGTACGTAACACTACGTATGTTACATATGTAACTCGGACATCTGACAATTTATATAACAATGTGAAAAAAGTAAGAGAGAGATGATGTGATGGGGGTGTCATATCAGCTTTTGTCAGCCTCTTTTTCAGAAAAACCAAATTACCCTACTACCCTTTCTTGTCCTTTATCACATATTTAATTAAATTAATATTATAGAAAAAATGGTGACCATAGATTAAATGGATGGATGGCTAGGATTTAGTTTCCAAGGTTTACTCATTTTGAAGGGTTTTTATTATAACCCTCCCCTATATATATATATATATATTATATATATATATATATATATATATATATATATAACACGAAAATCGTTAATAAGAAACATATTCTTTGATTCCTACATCTCTGCCACAACGAAACTCCGGCGACCACAGAAACATACCTTAATCAAGAATCGCCGAACTAATGGTTTAAAACCCTCTCCCTTAATCCTATAATACTGATCGACTACATAACTTATTGTTCTAAGTTTTGTTAACCAAATCTTGATCATACTCTGTTTTTTCTCTGAACTTTTTTTAAACAAAGTGTTGCACCTGTTCTAGGTTAAACTAATTCAAAGCATGTTGAGTGTTGCAAGATCCTCAAATCTTGCCAGCTGTTATAGGTTAATACTAGAATTTGATTTTATTTAAGAATTCTTATGCATCTGTGTGACCTTCTTCAATCAATTATCCAAACAAAATGAAACGTTCTGTTCTAGAAACAAAACACAATACTTCAAAGGAATTTGATTAATACTACTAGAGGAGAGAGGAAAAACTGTAATATATGTGCATTAATAATAATAATAATAATAATAATAATAATAATAATAATAATAATAATAATAATAATAATAATAATAATAATAATAATAATAATAATAATAATAATAATAATCATCCAACTTTGATGAGAAGCTATTCGATCAGTTTTGTACCTTTTCGTTTTTGCAGCCCATAAAACATCCCAATGTTGACATATATATTTTGAACAAAACTTATATATAAACCTACTACTGTTACAGAGCAAAAATTATTAAGCTTTATTATTACAAAGCTAGCTTTGTTTTTATATATAAAAATTATAAAAAAGAAAGAACAGTATTATTATTATGTATATGAAAGCACTAAAGAAAGAACGTTATTATATAAAAATTACAAAGAATCTCGTGGGCTGATGGTGGAGACGTAACAGTGGGCTGAGTCGAGGATCCGGCAATGAACTCGTCGGAAATTACAGAGGAGAGGGATGAAAAGTTTGAAAATTGGAAAGAATGGTCCATAGAGGAGAAGTTAACCATAAAAACTAACCCCTTTAGTTAGAAAGGACGTTTCTTGCAACAAAAACTTCGTTAAAGGATGAATCCTGCAAGTTTTAAACATTAAGGATGAAACCTGCAATTTTAGATAAAGGGAATAGGACGTTTTCTGTAATTTGCTCTTTCCAAAGCAAACAATATTATGAAAGGGAAAGTATTGACTTCTAGTCGGGATGCACTAAGCAATATGTTCAATCGCACAACAAAATGTTTCAAGTATAATGTTTTAACTGAAATGCAAATGTGGCGCAAATCAGTGGCGATAAAGGTAAAATAAAAGGGACATCAATATGTTATGAACAGGCGTTAGCAACGGCTAATGATGTGACCAGGGACGAAGCTTTGTGAGGGCCAGGGGTGGCCCTGGCCCCCCCTGTTTTTTGGCGCAGTAGTGAAAATTTACGATTTTCGTAGGTAAATTTGGTCCGGGTTAAGTCCGGCCCCCGCCAATTTTCCACTACCGATTGAAAAAAAATTGAGTCCGGCCCCCGCCGATTGACTAACCATGCTTCGCTACTGGATGTGACTACATGCCATGTTAGTGGTTCCACAACCATGTCATAGGTTAAAGGACCTTAACAATGGCTAACGGTTCGAAATGATGCTATGTTTTGATATGTGACGTTGTTGTGATGCACGATAAAGTTTTCACGATGTAATTTTTTTTTTTTGGGGGGGGGGGGGATCCCACTTATTCATGTTTTTTTACTTTTGCTGAGATTATGCAATACACTTGGATTTTATGTTTAAACGTATTTCTGTTGAATTCAAATGAATTTCACAATGTGTAAACCCAACATCTGAGACCCTAGAGTTTGGGGCGTTGCAGTTTAACGTTTGAGGACCCATAACATGCTAACCAAATCAACAAAGTGGTTGACTCCATATCTTATATAGTCATACTCCGTATCTGAGTGGTTGTTCTAATCCGATATTTAAAACCTTACTCCAAACTTCTTAACTTATATTATTATCATGTAATAAACAATAGATCAATGGATGGTAAACTTTTTAAACATACACTTTCAATTCTTAGTGATATTTACTTCTCTCCATCATGCTTCTTGCTTTCTCCCCCAGACTACTATTATAGTATTAAACTTGTTTTAATTCTACTGAACGATTATAATATATATGAAAATGTAAGTTCTAATCAAGGATATTAATACAAAGGATATTAATACAACCACAACACAAGGTCAACACATCACATTAAATCAAGAGAGGTAAGCAAGGATTGTATCCCCATAAACCATATATACATGTATGATAAACAAACATGATCAAATCTTATATAAAAGAAAACGAAATCAAATTAGGCATAGATTATTATATGAAAACTCACAAAATTTTATATAAAGACATGTGTGTCTTAATTTATTATATGAAAACTCACAAAAGTCTATATAGGAAAGATCTTATTTTAGTTATTAATCTACTAGCTGATTACCCCGGGAAGGTCCCGGGGTTGAAAAATCTAATTTTACGTCATAACCTATTGCAAATGGCTCAAGTTAACTAACCACAAAATCTCTCAATTATTGCATGTTCATATTATTCTAATCAGTAATAACTCATATTCCCTAATCTAAAACCTAATCAGTAATAATGTAAAGAATCATTTATGTAAGCTGCAACTATTCAAAAACTCATCACATCTCTCTAATTTCTCACATTCTAATGGCTCTT
Organism: Ambrosia x helenae; assembly: GCA_030844895.1. Lineage (NCBI taxonomy): Eukaryota > Viridiplantae > Streptophyta > Magnoliopsida > Asterales > Asteraceae > Ambrosia > Ambrosia x helenae. The sequence continues at coordinate 115,737,944 of CM061229.1, read as the reverse complement.
ATAATTCCTAACCTAATCAACTAAACAAACAATTAAGTTGGAAGTTGTAACCATTGCATTTCATTATGCCACGTGGCATAATCAAGAGATGGTTGTGGCCACCATTGAACGCCACGACAACAACTATCAATTCTTCCTGGGAGCGTCCCGGGGTTGAAAAATATAACCATTCTAATAATACTAATACTAATAGTAATAATTAATACTCTTGTAATTAAATAAATAAAAAAATAACTTTGCTATAAGGTGACACCATGTGTTGCAGTGTTGCGCGATTTTTTCTCATAGCTTCTCTTGATGAAGTACCTAGTAAAATTCCAATGATAACATGGCAATTGGGCTGATTTTCAACATCGTAGTTAAGAACCTAGTTTAAAAGAAAAAACATGATCAATGAATAACATGAACACTTTGTGTGTTTTTTTCCTGTATGAACGAAACCCCACAAAAAATAGTCGATTTTTTCTTCGTTCTTTATATAGCACTATGGTACTCGTTGGAAAGATAATAAAACGCTCGTTAATTTGGTGTAATTTTTTTCTTTAAAAAAATCTCGTATATAAAAGATATAAATGTTTAAAAATTATGGGAGGAAACATGAGAGAGAAAATTTTAAATTTATTTTTAAATTCTTTTTTCCTAAAATAACTCAATTTAATTAAAAAGGGAAATAATTCAAAAACACTAAAATATTTCATTTATGATGGCACGTGGCAGTTTCATGGAGAGGTTGAAAGCACCATTGGACGCCACATCAGCAATGTTCGATTCTTATATATATATATTAATAGATTAATAGATACTACTATATAATGGGTGCTGGACGGGTAAAATGGTCGGCTAATTGTTAACTAACCACTCAATTCAACCCATTTTATGTGATTCAATCATCATCAAAGCAATTAAATTGAAACCGACCGGAACACATCTGTTTAAAGAACCAAAACCCCACGACCCAAACTTGTGCCCCTCGACCCTCTATGTTTCTTACCACGTTCCTGCAGACCTAGGTTCAGCAACAAAACCACAACCACCTGTGTTTCGACCCATAGCACAGCTACCGACAAAAGTTGTAAGAAGGATTAAGATACCCAAATAACCCTCTCCATGCCTGCAAAATTTTAGAAGTTGGTACTACGATATTTTTACTGGAGAGGTTAGAATAGAAATGGATTATCTTCCAGAAATCCGAGTTTTAGATTCAATCTTCCATGTTTAATATTGGTGACTTGAGGTTTTCACAAATTAATAATATCAAATGTGTAGCAGAAAATGACTTCCATGATCAACTTTATTATTACCCTCCAAAAGTAGTTAACATGTTCATTGTGTGTTGTACTCTAAAAAAATATACTTGTAAAACTTAAATTTTAATAGTTTCTTGTGAAATGAATTATAAGATTGAATAGATATTCTTTTTAAAGAGAAAAATGAATTTTAATTTCGTAGCCATCATGACATATGAGATACACTTCCGCCATTCAAGGTAAGTGCTAATAGTGGAGTAATGATTAAAACTTGATCAACTCTACCACTTCCACAAAACGGTTTAAAAGAACATTTCTTTACAAATAATCATCAATTCATATTGTTTATGATGTACTATAGACCCTAAGGGCCTGTAATGTTTTCAGGAACGGATTGGACGCCGATTTGAACACCCCGACGACGGTTTGACGAACCGGTCAAAAAAGTCAACAAAAATCTCGAAAATTCTATAAAATCCGGTTCAACCTTGCCGAATTCCGGTCCAACCAGGCCGAATCTTGGTTCAACCGGCCGGTTCGCGCAAACAAACCCGGTTCAGTTACAGCCTATCGAACCATGCGACTCGGATCGGCCGGGGGTCCGATTCATGGTTCAACCGGTCGGACCGGCCGGCCCAATCTGGTCTCAAAAACATTGAGGGCTTGTTTTGTAGCTTCTTAATAAGGCTCTGAACCATTCAGTTTTGAATGATTCAGCATTCAGACTGTTTGTTTCAACCTAAAAAAGAGTCTGAATGGAATGATTAAGAGCTGAACCATTCAGACTTGGTACATAGCTGAACCATTTAGCACTTAATCATTCAGAGTCTCTTAACCATTCAGACATCTTAATGATTCAACACTTAATCAACCAAACAACCCCTAAATAATTTATCAAATGTAACAAAATTCTTAGGATATGTCTTGAGTCAACCTTGGACAAACGATCATGAAATAACTTTGGCTAAATCATGGTGGTATTGCTCCGAAAACTAGAGAGTCGGAAATCAACAAAAAAGAGATAGTCAAATGAAGAAAAAGAGATTGTACGAACGCACGACAAATGGGGCAAAGTCCCGTTGAAGGGAGGAGAGTCCGATAGTTATTTTGACAATAGAAGTAAGTCATCGGAATCCAACAACTACCACTTAGTACACCTGACGATGCCTTTACTAGTCATATGCTGACTAAAACAAAGACAACACACAACCAAGAAAACAAAACCGAAACAAAAGAAATATTAACAGTTTAGCTGACGAACCTGGTGCGTACAAATCAATCAAAGAAGAGAAGAAGAACAACTTGGTTAAATTAAAAATGGAACAAGGAGAAGAAGCTGGAGCGTTGTTGGCGGATCAATGCGCGACTGCGAGGTTGATGTGTTGCAAAACACATCTCTTTTCCTGTGTATTTTGTATATTAATTGGTCAAGTTTTTATTCGTTTTGTGTCGTTTTTATTATCTATTTATTTATTTTATTATTTTATAGGTGTTTGGAGAAAATGAGCTAAAAATGAAAGAATTTTAATAGAGACATCGACACTTGAGAGCCAGTGTTCATGGGCGTTGGAGCGTAAATGTAGAATTTTGGTCGAGCCAAGAACACCCAAGAAGCGAGCATGGCGTAATAATAATAATAGTAATAATAATAATAATTATAATGAAAAAAAAAAGAATGTAATATGTTTGAGGCTCACGGCCCAAACACTTGACAAGAAAAACAAAAAAACCTAATATCAATATTAGGGGTGCACATATTAATTACGAAGAATATGATGATTGAGGCGGCAGATATCTTGAGGACATATATATATTACTAGCTGATTACCCCGGGAGGGTCCCGGGGTTGAAAAATCTAATTTTACGTGATAACCTATTGCAAATAGCTCAAGTTAACTAACCACAAAATCTCTCAATCATTGCATATTCATAGTATTCTAATCAGTAATAACTCATATTACTTAATCTAAAACCTAATCAGTAATCATCTAAAGAATCACTTATGTAAGCTACAACTATTCAAAAACTCATCACATCTCTTTAATTTCTCACATTCTAATGGCTCTTATAATTCTTAACCTAATCAACTAAGCAAACACTTAAGTTGGAAGTTGTAACCATTGCATCTCATTATGCCACGTGGCATAATCAAGAGATGGTTGAGACCACCATTGAACGCCACGTCAGCAACTATCAATTCTTTTCGGGAGCGTCCCGGGGTTGAAAAATATAATCATTCTAATAATACTAATACTAATAGTAATAATTATTACTCTTGTAATTAAATAAATAAAAAAATAAACTTTCTATAAGGAGACACCATGTGTTGCAGTGTTGCGCGATTCTTTCTTCTAGCCTCTCTTGATGAAGTATACCTAGTAAAATTCCAATGATAACATGGCGATTGGGTTGATTTTCAACATCGTAGATAAGAACCTGGTTTAAAAGAAAAAAACATGATTAATGAATAACATGAACACTTTGTGTGTTTTTTTCCTGTATGAACGAAACCCCACAAAAATAGTTGATTTTTTCTCCGTTTTTTATATAGCACTATGGTATTCGTTGGAAAGATAATAAAACGCTCGTTAATTTGGTGTAATTTTTTTCTTTAAAAAAATCTCGTATATAAAAGATATAAACGTTTAAAAATTATGGGAGGAAACATGAGAGATAAAATTTTAAATTTATTTTTAAATTATTTTTTCCTAAAATAACTCAATTTAATTAAAAAAGAAAATAATGAAAAACACTAAAATCTTTCAATTATGATGCCACGTGGCAGTTTCATGGAAAGGTTGAAGGCACCATTGCACGCCACGTCAGCAATGCTCAATTCTTTTATATATACTAGTGGGTATGCCCGCGCGTTGCCGCGGGTTTTTATGTTTTTTTGTCGTACATTGCGTGGCTGGTTCCATGTAATTTATTTTCAAAATTTAATTTGCTAATATAACTAATATATCAATTCATGAAGAGCAATTGAGTATAAACAAAAAAATTGACACAAAAAACAACAATATAATAGATGATAGACAACATTTTGCATATAAACGTGTGTGAAGTGAAAACTTATGAAAGTGCAAGTGCATTATGGCTTGCTACTTTTACCCCTTTGTTGATTGAATTTGTTGCAAGACTTCAGAATCTTGTGAACACGTTTGAAGAGCTTACTGAGAAAGCTAAGTTTTCTGAACCTTGGAATATACTTGAAGCAAAAGAGGCAGATAGTGTTTGGACAGGACTGCTCAAGTGCATTGTAATCAAGTGACTTTGTTTCTCAAAGTAGTATTTTTTGGGACAGTTAAATACTGGTATTTTTTTTTATCGAATTAGCAAATTATCTCATCCATTTTGGTTGTTATGGAGATAAGTTGAAGAGAAATAATCATTCTTTGTATATTCGCTTATAAATTGCAATTGCGTTCTTGAAAATGACAAAGTTTATTGCATCTAAAACGGCGGTCATAGCTTTATATTTTTTTGCAAGTAGTGAGGTTTGAGCCACTGGGTCATTGAAGTAAGGTGGATATCTGCAGCAACAAAATTTAAGATACATCAATCATATAAAATAATTTTTTATTCTGGTTAGTTTAAATATTGTGTGTATAGAGAAGCATCACGGACCTGTTTTCCGAAACTCCTGGTTTCTTTGGGTCTGCAAATGGAACAACCAATGGTTGATCACAGCCCTAAATGTGATAAAACCTAACTGGGCAAATTAAGTTGAACAGAATGGATCATAATTAATATTAACCTAGTAATCAGGGGCAAGTGAAAGATTATGGGTTGGTAGTCAACAAAATGAGATTTTACTATTTTAGTTACATTTGTTCACTTTTACATACTTTTAATCTGTCTTTTCCTTAGTCACCCACAAAAACCTCATGAAAAAGATCTCATTTAAGGATGTAGATATCTGCATTGATTCAAACAATATCTCAATATATGTAACCAATGTTTTAGTTGCATTTGAGGACATTATAAAACTGCTTCTTACACTTGAAACCATAGTTATCAAAGGCGCTAAGCGCACTCAAGGCGCATAGACCTTGCCTAGGGCCTAGGCGCAAGGCGCAAAAAAAGCGAGGGCTTGAGATAAAAAAAAGCGAACAAAGAAAATAAAGTAAAAATATATTAAAATAACACTATTTTTCATCTACTTAGTATCAAAAGTTTTAAAATATTGATGTAATAGTGTATGGAAGTAGTTTTCTTTAGATAAAAGCAGAAATCTGGTTGGAATCTAGCCATAATTTAACGAATTTGGCTGGAAACTCTCCAGAATTTGGGAACTTAGCTGAAATCTGCGCCTAAACCATCACCTGGAGAATTAAAGCGCAATTTCCTCGACTCAAAGCGCAAATGCATCGCCTCACCTAAAAAATGGGCCTAGGCGCAAGAGGCGATGGCTTTTGACAACTATGCTTGAAACTTTATCTCCAGGTGTGCCAGAAAACTCAATCAACTTATTCTTGTTCACAAATATATTTGACCCACTACCCAACCCCTAAGCCTGCTCCTACTGTCAAAAGGACAGCTTCAAGTGCAGTTTTTTCCATCACTATTTTGAAAAACTAACTTAAACTAACTCAGGATTGAACAGAAGGCTATGATCTTGAAACTCAACTGAGATGCCAAAACATTTCAAGACCAACACTCCAGATTAAAAAGCGACAAGAAAATTTAACCTTTCAGAGTACTGATCTGTGATGGTTTAACAATAAAGCATACTCAAATTTGCAAGATAAGATTCAAATTGTCATTGGAAAGCAGTACCTCTTCCCCTTCTTGACAAATCCTATTCTTCGAATATTTAGACGGATTTACGAATAAAACTTCAAAGCGTTTCCACCACGTCACTTCAGAGGGTGCACCAAATCCAAAAGTAGCCAGCTTTGACCTTACCTGAGTAGCGTGCAAGAAAATGAGCAATATCAAATTATCATTGTAATTATTGTTACACTATAACCCTAAAAGAAGCTCAAATATACAAAGAAGAAACTTAAAATGATTGACAATAAGTAAATAATTAGGTAAGATCAAATTTCCACCTGATTAGTGAAGATCAAAATAGTCTGTGATGACGATAACGAATGGCTCAATTTACGAAGTGCCTGGCTTGCATTGCCATATGGGCATCACCCATTTCACCGCCAAGTTCACTTTTGGGGACAAGGGCAGCAACCTGGTAGTGCATTAACAAACCATAAGCAGTAAAAGAAAGGTTGGGAAATAGTTGCATATATAAAATTGGATGCCATTTCTTTAAAAATATAAACAAAACAAACATGCCACATTGGACATTGCCTGTTTAATATGCATTCAATATTCCTAATATTAATATAACACATAGCGACCTCACTTACACTATCCACAACAACATCAACTGGACCACTTCTGATAATGGTATCTACAATACTCAAATTTTGTTCACCACAATCTGGTTGTGACAAAAGCAAATCCTGAGTGTTAACACCTATAGCTTCAGCCAATGACGGATCAAGAGCATGCTCAGCGTCAACAAATACACAATAACCTACAAAAGATCACAAAAAGAAAAATGATTTTCTGTAGAAAGCGGTAGACAAACACATAATTTACTTTATGAGAGACTTAGACGTTGACCTCCTTGCTTCTGTGGTTCAGCAATTACATGGAGAGCAAGAGTTGTCTTTCCATAAGCTTCTGGGCCATATATCTTCACTACACGTCCCTGCATTAATGAAAAGTACTTATGATTACAAAGAAAATCACAGGTTTAGAAGCAACAATGAATAATATATAACAAAATACCTTTGGAAATCCGCTAACTCCGAGTGCTATATCTAATGCGAAAGATCCTGTAGATAGCACCGGGAATTGTCTAGGAGAAGCACACTGACCAAGAAACATAATACAACCCTTTCCATGAGAAGTATTGATTTGATCAATCGCTTGCTTCAGCGCTAGATCTTTGCCGACAAAAGTCCAACCTGAGACGCAAAATAATACCTGTCAAAGGAAGGTTCTAGAGTTCTTTAAATTATCTACATTATGGTGTCAATGTCCGAAAAACCTTTAGTGGCAGGATTAGTATTGAAATTTAAAACTAACCAGGAGGAGGGCCCAAGTGCAGCAGCCAGCAGCAAAGGCATGATTAATCAATCCAGACTTGAACTGGGATCTTGACTCAAGAAACTGACTGATCCTATAATCAATAAGAACAGTAAGTAACTGGAAAAAGGCGACAAATATGTAGAGTATTTTTAGGCTTCCCTAAAATTGAGAGAAGGCAAACAAAAGAAAGCAGAGTAGCAAAATCACTACGTGGTCAGCCGCAACAACATTTGGTTTCGCATCTGTCACACAACCTTCACTTAATCCTGAAACAAACATGTATGTGAGTTATCATGAGAGGAGTAGAACTTCTATGGAAAATCGTGCTAGAATCACATGGAGAAAACACTAATCAAAATCATGCATAAAGCATCTCAATTGAAGACTAAAATAAAGTGAAAGATGGACATAATTTATAAGAGAGAATGAGGGGGAAAAGTGTTTTAACAATTTCGATATTCTACTTTAACGCTCAAGTGAAACATAGCACATTATATTATGAGGTCATGCCACATCTGTACACACAAGGAACCACATCTATACTAATATATAAAAGAAAAGAAGTGAATGTGCCACGTGGCACTCTAATGTGCCACGTGGCACTCTAATGAGGGCTTTTTGAATTTTTTACTTTTAATTTAATTTTAATAGATTTTATCTAAATATATGTAAATATAGTATAAATCGGACACAATCTTTAAATTTTAAATAGATTTTATCTAAATCTTATTCTTTACTTTTGATGCTTACCTCAAAATTTGAAATTATATAATAATAATAATAATAATAATAATAATAATAATAATAATAATTATAATAATAATAATAATAATAAGAATAATAATAATAATAATAAGAATAATAATAAATACCTTCTTCTGTCATAATAAATTACTCAACCCCGGGACGCTCCCGGGATATAAAGCTAGTTTTAGTATAATCAAGTTATATTATTATTTATTAATTAGGACCAAAATATTAAAAAAAAAAAAAAAAAAAAAAAACAAGAGAAACCCACGTGAAAAAAAACATGAAATTTAACAGCTTTTGGGAGTATCGAAGATCCAAAGACCAAAAGCATCTAAATTTATAGAAAACAAAGAGAAAACCATATGAGAGAAAACCAAACTTTTCAAGCACAAAGACTCGTAACACAAAAAATTGGTCATTTAAGAATCTTTACTAACAGTAAACAAAACCAGAAAATTATCAATTTTTAGAGGGCAAAATGAATAATCAATACCAACTAAACCCAAATGAATAATAATAATAATAACCGGTCAAAACCCATATGTGTTAGTTTTTGCAAGTTTAGTAATTCTGAGTTGGTATCTTCCAGATTTGGTTCACTATTCTTATTGTTATTAAATCGCCAAATTTGATGTGCTTCATGTTGTGATTAAACTTGCAAAAACTAACACATATGGGTTTAAAAATTAATAATTTCAGTCTCTGATTTAAAAATTAATAATTAATAAATAAATAGCATACCTTAAGAAATTGGGGAGGATGATACAAACCTAGCCTTTGCTTGTTCAAACTGTTAGTATAGATGTTTTGTTCAAACTATTACCTGAGGGGTGCTTCATGGGTAATGAATAGAAGCAGGCATAAGAATTCTTCTTCTGCGTTAATGGAGGAACAAACACAACAAAGTACAACCAGTAACAACTATCTATTGGGATTTGGGGGTTACGAATAAAGAAGGGAATTCGAAACCCTTGGAGAACTACTTGATTATAGAAGATGAAAGGAGTGGGGGCAGGATGGGAAATGAAGGTTATTATTGTAAAATTGTTTTGATATTATAAAGGAGAAGGATAGTGAAATGTCTATATTACCCTCATAAGTGTCTTAATTGTCACAATTATGCCCATAATACCCTTAAATTTCTTGCTTAATTATGTTGTACATGTTGCTTGTTAAGTTGTACGGAAATGAAAATGACCATAGTGGCCATCACTCCTCCTTTATAAAGTAGTATAGATTAATAGATTTAAAGAGCACAATATTATTCACGGAGGCATATTATTCACGGAGGGAATTCATTGGAGGACGCAACATAGAGCAGCCGCCAGAAAGAGGTGAACGGAAGGAGGAACAAGAGTAGCAGCCTTAAAGGGAAGAAGTGAAGGGGAAAAAGGCACGGGTTTAAGATCGAATCAACGGGTTTGACTATAATAAGTTTTAGTTTTTATATTTATTGACTTTGTGTTTATGAATATTATTACTATGACTTTTATTTTTCTTGAACCTATGTTTTTATTGTTTTCTCTAATTATGTTTGGCTAAAACATTAGTGGCCACCTAGGTTGACATGATGACTTTTTGATTTCGGATTTATGTTTCGGTTTTGGATTTTATAGTTGGATTTATGTTTTAGTAAGAAACTTGTTTATGATTCTATGATGTGTGTGCGTAATTTTTACTAATTTATTATCTTTTAATGTTCCACGAGTGTCTTAGTGAATGTCTTTCATGTTTGGACACTTGTTAGAATTACTTGCTTTATGCTTGTAGTTTACTTTATGGTTTTAGGCCTAAATTCCATAGGAACATTAATTGGGAGTTTAGAGGTGATTAGTATTCTTCCTACTCTTGAGACCGAGAGGTGATAGGTAATCAGGTTTGTCTGTGGTGCTAGAGGTTTAGGCTAGAAACGCTGAGAGATCAGGTTTTCCTAGGTTCTCTAGTATTATTTGCTTATCAGTGTCATAGATTGACTTTACAAGTTACTCCTTGCACTTTAGGGTGTATTGTGATTGGAGAGTGAGAAATCTAAACCAGTCTAACGAGTACTTTAGCATAATTAGTGAGACTGAGAGGTGATCTAACCAATCAGTGAGATTAGTAACCTCTAGGATTCCTTTTCGGTCAGTCTTGGTAAATGATCCGGGAGCCACTAGGATACTAGGGGTGAATATTATAAGATCCTGATTGCCAACATAGTTTCCAAAGCCGAGGCAGTTCCAATTTCATTAGTAGGATTCGATACCTAGGTGGTTGCCTTTCCCATCTCTGATTTCCTGCGTAGTGATCCTCTGCTATCTTTTAATTTAAGCCTTTTAATTTATTTACTTTAGTAATTAATTAATATAAAAATCACAAAAATCCAATTTTCTAGGCTAGGAGTCGATAGAGGTCTAGTACCGAGAGTCGCCACATTGTGTCCACGGATCGATATTCCGGACTTACTTGCTCTGCTACACTGCGACCGGTGCACTTGCCGTTAGTGTGTGGTTTAGCAGGTTTATCCATTAATAAAACTTGACCCGAATTTATTTAATACACATTTTCACACATCAGAGGTAAAAGATGTATGACCGAGACGTGCAGTGGCGAAGCTTGAGAATTTGTTTCGGGGGGTCGGTAGTCAGCGGTCACGGGACGGGACCTATTTTTTTCTGTAGCTATAGTTCGGGTGATATGTTCGTGTCGGTGATTCGATTCAGGTCGGGTCTAGTCAAACATTAAATACAATAAATATACAAGTTTTAAGCATTATTTAACAAACAATTGAACAAAGACACTAAAACATTAAAAATGAGACAAAGGGTTGGTACCTGGATGAAGAATTACAGTTCATCCCGTCGACCTTTAAGTTTTTGAATTATTCAATTATGGATTGGGGTGCAAACGAGCCGAGCTAAGCCCGAGCTCGATGAGGCTCGAGCTCAAAAGACTTATGAGAGCTCGAGTTCGGCTCGTTTACTATCTATTAGTTAATATTTTAAATAAAAGTAATATAAATAATTGGTTCGGAGCTCGATAAATGAAGTTCGGCTCGGGCTCGTTTAGTAAACAAACTTAAATGAGTGGGTAAATATTATTAAATATTAATAAACCTAATATTACACTAAGGTTTGACGAACCTGGCGAACTTCACATGCTAGGCTGAGCTCGGGCTCGATTAGTAAACGAGCTTTGTTTTAAACTCAAGCTCGGGCTCGGTAAGGCTCGGCTCGTTTCGATATTTTTACCTAGCCAAGCTCGAGTAGCTAAGAGATAACAACTCAATCGCTTGCTCATTGAATCTACTATCCCGCTCATGTAGTTGTTGTGCTTAGTACTTTAGGATTTGAGCTTTACATTCACTTTGTTTTGGGTTAAAGTTTTGGTTTATATAACTATTTTTTTAACGGGGGCTCGAAACCGTATATACCAAAAAAATTCCATACAAAAACTATATACTCAAAACTTCTGAGCGAAAATTCGGGGGGGGGGGGGCGGCCGCCCCTCCCCGCCCCTTTAATACTCCGCCCCTAGAGACGTGGATATGTGTATAAAATCGAACGAACGAATGTCCAGTCGGATATTGGACGTCATCCTAAACGAAAACATGAAATAACTGACAATATATGGTTTGAACTAATGTAACTTTTCCTTTATTTTATGTCGAATTTAGTTTAAATAAAACTAGTGGTATTAATCCGCGCGTTGCGCGGTACCGACACAAATCTATGAATGGTATGGTATACATGTTATGTAAATACCAATTTTTATTTCAAGTGGCGAAAATTAATAGATTTTTTTTTAAACGGCAAACGTTACATCTTTTATATATTACACCAATAATTCTAAATTACAACACCTTTGCCAAGGATTGAACCTTGGACCTCCCATCTAAGAGACATATGTCTCTACCAAGTAGGCTAGCCCCACTTTTGCTAAAAATTAATAGATAGTTAATTTTTCTTTCAAGTGGCGAAAACTATTGTTCTACAACTCTTTTCGTAGACACATTTAATCATATCTTCTCTTTAAAGTTTACCTACCTAAAAATATTTACCTTTTTTTTTGTTACACAGCTGTAGCAGTTACAAATATATTGAAATCCATCCACATCTCTATACTCAAAGAAACAAACCTAGCTAAAATATTCACCTAACTAAAAGTTGCAATAAGTGAACATGGCAAGTGGTTTCTTGCTTGCTGACAACAAACCCAAAAATTGAAAATAAAAAATAAAAGGTACGACACAGGGTAAAAGAAACAAACAACTCTCCACTACCACCTCTCTAAACAGCACCACCACCTCTGTCTCTGAGATAATGACAAACGCTCCACTACCACTTAACGGCAGGCCGCAACACCACCGAGAGCAGGATGGTAGGTCAATAACGCTAAACGCGTCCACGTTCAGATCCGGCAAGCAGTTGTCGTATTGTGGTCTTTGTTGGAATATTGGGTGTTTGTTTCTGAGAGTTCCCCACCATCGTGGTTCGCCGCCATGGCTTCTAGGATCAAACAACCAGTGCCAGCATCTTGGTCATCCGCTGAATCAGGTCACTGGAACCTTGCCGGAACTTTGATGGAAACCAAGGTTCTTTCCTCTGCCGCTTAAACTCCTTAAAAAACACCGATCTGGGTTAAAAGAGAGACATGCAAAAGAAAAGAAGCTTACAATAGACTGACCAGAAAAATATGTCGGGAAGTAACTCCTACAGCCGTTTTTCTCATCTCCCTTGAATGTCTTTCGGTCCACACATCCATCTCTGTTGCTATTAACCTTCGAAATAGAAGGAACGGTCGAAGACCATGTTCGGCTGCCCTTACTCTCTCCTTTTCTAATCGGTCTGCTCCGAAGGACAAGGTGGGTGGCCGGCCGTTCCTCCGTTGCCACTCCTCTCTATCCCTCAAATCTGGTCTCATTATTGTCTCAAAGAACAAATAGGAGAGAGAATGGTGGGGTTGTATGAAATAGTAGGGTTTTAACAACCCTCGACACAACTACACGTGGCCGGGAACAGGACACTGAAGCAACACGTGGCACAGAACACATAGCAAGGCAACACGTATGCCAAGGCTGAGATTAAAAGAAACTACTGTATTAAAGTTACCTCATTATACCGCTGACCCAAACCTTTTACCGTTGACTAACCTTTTAACCGTAAGTACTATTCCCAAGCATCTATTATTAATAGATAGTTAATGCTTAATTTATTTTAAAAAGGTGAAAAACATTAGAAAAAAATTGGGCAACTGTTGCCACCTCTTAAGGTTTTTAAAATAGTATTTGGTAACACTTAGATGACAATGCATGGTTGATGCAATCCAATGTATTTTTTGGCAAGTACTCCTTTCCCCCTAAGATATGGTGCAAATCGAGCTCAAATTGCTTATTACATTACTAAAATTTATTTATTTATACTTTTACAAGGGTGATTTCATTGGAGAAACCAGAGAACCATACGTAAGATCTATAAAAAATCATAATAAATTCATTTTTATATGTAAAAAAAAATCATTTTTATCTAATGTTTTTTTGAAGCTTTTGCATATAAACACACGTGTAAAAACGTTTTAATAAAAAGATTTAGATATGCAAAAATGTATAAAAACGAAATTAACAGTTAATTTTTTGGACGGCTTCTACATATGTTTATATACAAAGCCCCGACAAATATGAAAAAATATTTTATTATATGGAAATAACTTTTTTATATATTTTTTACATTAAAACTAGTGGTTTTCTAGTTCTCCTACTTTTTTTTCTTCCAATAAACGTCTCCATACATTTAAATTTATAAGGGCAAGGGGCGCCATCAATAGGCACTTTGAATCCTTCCAATCCTGCATGCCACCTCATTATCTTGAAACACAAATTTGGAGGCAACACTAGGCTGAAATGTTTTTTTTTTGTTTGTTAAATAGAATATGCATCACTACGTTTCAAGGACGACGACTAGGGTTTCTACCCATATTCGGCATCCTCAATTTACCCTTGCCATCATCACCGACCTGAACCATCATTCATCATCACCTTCGTCACCGATCAGACTCGCAACATCCATCAACCATCATCACCAACCTAAACATTGGATACCCTTACGAAACCACCACAGCCTCTGAAGTGGTTTGCCATAGACGGGGAAGCCGGAATGTCTGGAGACACATAAGAAACTTAGCCCCCTTTCTCCTTAACATCTCGGTGTGGGTGTTAGAGAGAGAGAGAGAGAGAGAGAGAGATAGAGAGAAAGAGAGGGAGATGGGGTGAATTGTTAGTGCATGATGTCCCTAGGCTAGTATATATGTTGTTTGGACGTGTTTCGGGGTGTTTGGAGACGTTTATACGCGTTTTTGGGTGTGATTGAGGCAAATGGCGAGTAGCAGATGGGTATAGGCGATTACAGTCCTATACCACATCATATTTCAGGCGAATAGGAGTATCTATAGGCGATTATGGCCCTAATCGCCTATAGTAACATGTCTCATAGCTTTTACTCGCGTATACTGACCTGTACGAGTACGGGAGGTATAAATAGGCCCAATCATTGCCCTAATATTCAGTTCTTGCCACACACACTCTCCAAACACCCTCCCCGGTCTGAGATTGCTTGTTTTGATCATTGTAACACTCGTGCTATGTTTTAATGATATAAACGTTAATCTTTTGACCCGTTGGTGTGTTGTAATTGCTCGTTTATCATTGTTTCATCTTTGTTTCTGTTATTAAGACATATTCAAGGGATTCCGCACCTTGAATATAACCCTCGTGATTGTTGGGTGACACATTCGTCGATCCTACAAGTGGTATCAGAGCCGAGGCTCTTATCACGAGCGTTTTGATAGCAAAGACGAGTGAAAACAGATAGGTTTTTGTGTGAAAGTTGTGATTTTTAATCAAAAACCTGTTTTGAAGTTTGAAACTTTGAGTTTTTCACAAAAAACCTTATTTTCAAATTCTTAGTGTGTGTTTATGGATGAAAACGTGTGTTTTTTATTAGGTTTTGTTCTAAAATTGTTTTGGAAACTTTTCCAATCATTTGGAGATTAAACACATCGTTTTGGATAAGATTTTGAGGCAAAAACGGTGGTTTTTGAGCAAAAGTGTTGTTACAGATCAGATATAGCGATTACACAGACCTGTCCCTCCCAATCGCCTATATATAAGCGAGTAGAAGCAATTATACACGATTAGAATGGTACTCGCCAGTTCTACATGCGATTAGGGCTCTAATCACCATTTTCTTATATGGTATAGACCCCTAATCGCCTATAAGGTCCTATTCGCCTGAAAATTGTAATCGTTCAACTGTTCACTAGCAATTACACCCTAATCGCGTGTAATACTAGTGATTACGACTGTACTCGCCCCTACAAAACTCTAATCGCCTATAAACACAAGAATAGAGTTCCTAATCGCCTAAAAGGACCTGAAACTGAAAATTTGACTAAGTATCGGAATTTTAACGAACTTAAACATATGGCAAACCCGTGGGGACATCTGAACCAACCAAGGAAACAATATAATCAACAAATGAACAATCAAACAAACGTACTCACGAACCCTTGGCAATTCTTAGCTGAGCGTAACGCGCAACGGATGCAACAAGCGCAAATGCAAGCGAATGTTGCCGGAATCAATCCGTGGGCGCTAGCGGCTCAACAACAGGCAATGAATGCGAATCCTTTGGCACTCGCGGCTGCTGCGAACTCACAGACGAATCATTTGTCTTCCGTTCTCATGAGTGACTTAGAGACGGGTAGTTCGAATAGGGCACCGGAACTGCAATACATGTCCGACTACCATGGATGGAAGGGCAGATTTCAGACGTATGTTGAGGGCATCGATGGTCTCATATGGTTAGCTATAGAGACAGGGTACAGTAGGCCGATGGTTGAGAATTTGAATACTTCGATCTCATTAGAAGATATGAATGAAGATCAGAGGAAGAAGTGCAACTATGAAAAGAAGGCGATGGCAGCATTGAAACAAGCTCTTCCCAAGGATATACTTCATCAATTTGCTCAGTGCACTACGTCACAGATGCTTTGGTTAGCACTTGCTGAGCGAAATGAGGGAAATCTGAAGACTCGAAAGGTCAAAATGGATCAACTCAAGAAGGAGTTCGAGAACTTCAATGCTATTGGGAACGAAACACTAAGAGACATGACTGCAAGATACTACCACTTGATGTCTGAAATGTACCAGTACGGGGTCTTGTACTCATCTGCAGACCTTGTAGAAAGATTTGCTGAGGCGCTACCCCTCATTGGCATCAATGGTTGGACATCCTGAAGTCAAGCAATGCTTATCAGACTCTCACCATCAACGAGTTCATTACCGAGCTGGAGAACAAGGAGATAGAGGAAATCAGGAGGGCAAACAAGGCGCTCATTCCACAGAATCCCAGTATCTATTACAGGAACCCTCTACAGGACGCCAGTGTGGGTGGATCCAAACCACAGACTGCTTTTGTGGTTAATCCGGACCCAGTTTATGCATTTGACAACTATGGTCCTCCATCTGATGTTCCTCCTCCAACCTATCCCTTCGGACCAACCCAATATCCTTTGAATTTTAATACTAATCATTTTGGTGTTAACCCGTTTTCTCATCTTGCAGCACCAGCGCAGGCAACTGCAAACTTTGGTGGACCTTCTCCTTCAGGTTTTGGTGGGGCTCCAACTACAAGTTATGGTGG
The DNA here is from genome assembly GCA_030844895.1 of Ambrosia x helenae. NCBI lineage: Eukaryota > Viridiplantae > Streptophyta > Magnoliopsida > Asterales > Asteraceae > Ambrosia > Ambrosia x helenae. The sequence continues at coordinate 115,721,170 of CM061229.1, read as the reverse complement.
ATATGGAGGTGCATCGACTTCAACTCAAGGTGCCTATTGGACCAACCAAGTCCCAGAGCAGCTGAACACCGTAGGGTTAGAGAAGGTGACTGTAGAGTTAGCTCAAGAACATATGGCTCTACTGTCGACTTTGGTAAACTCCTACAGCGGATTGGTTGCTGGACAGAACGGGAATCCTTATCTTACACAGGAGGATTACTCGCAGATCGATAAAGACGACATGGATCTGATAGACATTCAGTGGCACTTCGCAAGTGTGGTGAGAAGGGCAAAGGAGTATATGGACAGGACAGGAAGGAGAGATGTTCTGATAAACAACAACACCAAGTTTGGGTTTGACAAAACGAAGGTCACGTGCTACAACTGTGGCACAAAAGGGCACTTTGCAAGAGAATGTGACCGACCGAAGCAACAAGGACATCAGAATCCCTTCAACAACAACAGAGCAAATCAGAATCAGAGGCAACAAGCTCAGGCACAACCTAATCCAAATACTGAGCGAGCTACTGTCCCAGTAAATAACCAGAATCAGAACTAGAGGCCTCCTGCAAACAACAATCAAGGACAAGCCCTGGTTATTTAAGCTGATGAAGGTTTCAACTGGAACCATCTGATCACTGGAGAAGAAGCTCCTTAGGGTGGTGCTGCATGTTTTGCTCAACAATCGTCTGAAGCACCAGTTGAAGTTGAAGAATCCTCAAGTCAATATGATGTTATTACTTCTGAAGCCGAAGCGTCCGACTGTGACTCTGAGTGTGATTCTGATATGGGAGAAGATTTGGAGGATTTATTAGCTGAAGCAGATGCGCTGATCGGAAAAAGATCGTTTCTTGTGGATGCTGACTGTACTGAGAAGAACTTTGGCGAATTCTTTGGAGCTCAGAAAACTGCAGCTCATTATGCTTTGATGGCCATTACTGAATCGTCAAACAAGGTAAGTTCTTCCTCTAATTCTAAACTAGAGTGTAATCAGCTTAAATTCAGAATTAAAGAATTAACTGAAGAGTATCTGAATTTAAAAGCTGATGTTGGTCCATTGCAAAGGTCAATTGATTCCTTAAAACAAAAGGAGAAAAATTTTCTAAGTACAATTGAAAATTACAAGAGGGATGTTTCTGAACTGTCGAAAACCTTAGCTAACAAGCAAATTGCTATCAATAATTACATAAATGAGGTAGAAGACACTAAGAAGCAACTGGCCATTGTCAACTGCGACTATGAGAAGATCAAGAAGAAACTTGAAAGTTACCTAAATTGCAAGTATGTTCTTGATCACATAGTTGAACACTCAGAAAAGGAAAGCTTTTCCACCAGTCCCAAATATTCTCAGTGTCCACCTCCGGTAAGATTCAAAAATCACAATTTTGATGTCTTGCCGAAGGAGGAACTTGTGGACGTGGCAGCGGCAGCAGCAAAAGCTGCAGAGGCGGCCAAAGCAACTGAAGCAGCTAAACCTGCTGAAGTTACTCAGGCTGCTACTTCTGCTGTAGCTGTCAATCTTGATGAGAAAGCTGATGATATTAGTGTGTACGACACAGACTCGTCGGATGATGAGCTTGACGAGCCTCCTAGGTATGCACCGGTCAAAACTCAACAGGTTCCTCTTGAAAACCATATCATTACTACTGAGACCTTGAGTGAACTTGTACCGAAAGTGCAAACCGAGGACGGCAGAAGGATTAAGGTGTTTTATAAACTAAAAGGGTCTGAAAGGGTATATGTGTAATACCTCGAAGTCTCGAAGTGTTACGTCACCTTACGTGTCTCTTAAACGGGTCGGGTCGGACCTGACCACCCGATTACTAAATTAAATATTCCAGTTCGAATCTCGCGACAAACCATTTCAACCGAATATATAAATAATAATTATGGAATTATTATTATCGCGGTTAAACGCTCCTAATCTGCTAATAACCCGTTGTCAAACGTCTTTTGTTCGGTCGTTATAATTATTACCAAACATCACGAGTTCTAGTAATTATCCCCGTGGCCAAACACCCTCTTATTTATCTTCATCTATAAAAAAACCCCTCTCTTGTCTCTCACCTCTGGCTACTCTCTCTCTCTCTGCTCGATATATACACACACATAAAGTGTGTGTGGAATGGAATGCTCTGACCAGAAAGCGAACTGACCGGAGACCATGGCCGGCTCCGCCGCCTCTGTCTCCGGCACCACCGCAGTCCTCTCGGGCCAACCTCCGGCCGCCGTCTTCATTCTTTTCCGGTAAGCCACTCGATAACCGATGCCAACCATCACCATCTGATCTTGTCTTTGCTTGAAATATCCCTCTTTGACCCGATAATAAACCTCCTGTTACCAATAACTCCTGTCAGCCACAGCCACCATCAAACTCCAACCTTGGTTACCGCTATAAATCTCGGAACCCAACCCGATAACCTGTCCCTTCGTCTCTTTGTTTCAGTTAATGAACCGGTATCTTGTTTGGCCCTCTGTCCCGGAATAACTAACCGGACAGTCACCGATATGGTGACTGTCACCGCTGAAACCGCCCTCGAATCACACCCGGAACCCTCTATAACTTCTACCGATAAACCAGCTTGTCGGCTTCTTGTTCCTGATAACGTAACCAAACAGTCACCAGTCGTGGTGACTGTTACCGAGTTGTTGTTGTCATCGGGCCTGATCTATACTTGATAACCCACTCACAAGTTACTCGGGTATCGTATACGCATAGAGATGTTGATATTCATGTGTGGTATAGAACCCGATAACCTTCTTTCCTGTTCAGCCGATGGATAGACTACCGGCTAGTTATAAGTAGCCCGGCGGAAGTCCGGTTGATAGCCTGTTATCCCGATTATAATCTGACTATAGTCCGGTTATAAGTTTAATCCATATATAAGCTATATATTTATCAATGGATTATTCGGTTATTAATTAAGCGTGTTATTATTGTTATAGGATCAAATACGGAGAACGGGTCCGACACCCGGTTAAATCCCTGTCAACTCCCAACTATGTTCCGATAATAATTCGGTAAGATTCGGTCACTATTTCCTATTGGTTGATTGGTCACGATCTTATAATCTATTATTAACACGGTGATTATATTGATTACGAGGTACCGATCATTGAATTGGAAGGATACGAGTCGTCGCCAAGTCGACTCAGTGACTCGGTCAACACCCGGAATAGAACCCGGTCCAATAACTAGACGAGGAATATTATTAGAATTATACGAATATATATATAATACGGATAACGTACAGACTTGATAATAATAATAAGAGAATAATAAACATATATAAAATATATATGTTTATATATAAGATTCGATATATAAAACGATATACTAGACTCGGGTAAGTTATGTCTAGAGTTCTTTTAGGTTCGCGTGCCAAGCTGTAAAGGCCAGCTTTATTTCTTTTCGCCTAGAATGCCCAAACCCCGAGTTTAGGACTATCTAATATATACTGAATTCTATATATATAAATTGTATATATGATATATATCCTAAGTATTACAATCTAACAAGTCCCACACGTAAAACGTATCAATATATATGAAATATAATTGTAATAAGAAGATTAGCTAGAGATTAACCCAATCCGGTGAGTATCGTGAACACCCCACTTTTACTGTTTTATTAAGTGTTTTCGGGGAAATACATGTCATTTATAAGAAAACATAATGCTTTACATAAAAGAATAACTATTAATAGAAGTTATATAAAGGGGCAATAGAAACAACGAGGACAGTACTGGACGGTATCGCCATTTCCTTTCTTGTCCAACTAGAGGACAAGAACCAGTTTTACCCGAGTAGAGGGTAGAAATAATCATATATTATCACAAGCAGAGTGATACCATAGATAGGAATGGCAACTTATAGAATATAATCGAAATAATAGACATATAATCGAATTGATAGAATATATAGTTCCCCTCCAGAAATAGAATTGTAAAGCATATTTATAAAAGATATTTATAAAAGAATTATTAATAAACGAACTGACCATTCACTTTATAAAATACACGACCTCACCAACTTTATGTTGACAGAAACTATTTTTGACATGTGTTCAGGTAACCCAACAGACATGATGACGTGGATCCTGGAAGACTAAAAGACTGTTATTACCCTGGATTCCGCTCTGTAGCTCCGATAACCCGACCCGACGACCCGGCCACATCAGCCAGGGTTGTTACAATATGCTGATGAGGAAGTCCCTCTCAAATGTATCGCCCCTGGTCTAATTGCCAAAATCTGGCAAGAATCTGTCATTACCGTGGAAAAGGAAACCTGGAATAATAAGAAGGGTAAGGGTAAGGGTAGAAAAGATCAGGGTAATTAGCCAAACGAACATAACAAGAAAAATCAAAAGAAAAACACTGTTAATCCTCAAAGTCATGCTCAGAGAAAAAGTCCGAAGAAGCATGTTACTGAGTTTGTTAGATCTACCGGTAATGAGAGAACCGACGATCCTCATGTCGATGTGCAAAGAAAATGCCTTGAGGATCTGAAGCACAAAAACTCATTTGCCAGTTCATCTAACAAAAAGAACAAAAAGGAGAATAAGTCCGAATCTCCTAGATTTGAAGAATACAGATCCTGTCATAAAATGCGGGGAACGTGGGCATTTAGTTGTTGCGTGCCCTGAATTGAGACGAGAAAGGATCAAAGTGGATGATCCTCCCAGTTCTAGCAAACCTAAGCAACCCGTTTCCCCTGACCTTTTTGAGAAACAAAAGGGAAAGCAGGTTGTTTATGATAACCGAAACAAGATTGCTATGAACTGAAAGCCAGTTGATGGCAGGGGTCCACAGCTGAGGGGAAGCACTGTTCCCACAAAGGTTGAAGCAGCGCCTAAGCCACCAGCAAAGGCTGCAGCTAAACCACAGGGCAACCCCAAAGCTGTTCCACGTACAGTTAAATCTGAAGTGGATCCAAAATCTGTTCCTCCAAAGGAATCTAAGGCTGGACCTTCTAGCCCCAAAGCGAAGAAGAAGCCCAAGCCAAAGAAACCTGAACATGTTTGGACACCCAAGTCACCAACCAAAAGTGGAGAATCATCTGCAGGTGAGAACACTGCCGGACCATCGGGAACAACACCAACTCCAAACGGAAGATGGATTGACTTTCCGACATTAGATGAAGATGGTAGACCCAAGACCATGAAGGCTTGGGTCCCCCTTAACCACTGAACTTTGAATGTTTGTGCAGGGAGTTCCACAGGGCCTTATCAGCAGCCTATGGATTGTTGGTAGTGGAGCTTCAGGGCACATGAAAGGCAACTTATCCCTCCTTTTTGACATAAAGAATATCAACGGGGGGTATGTTGCTTTTTCTGGTAATAAAGGGGGTTATATTACTAAAGAAGGCAGTATGAGTAACGGTATTGTAAGCTTTGAGAAGATAAGCTTTGTCAAACAAATAGACCACAACTTGCTGAGCGTCTCGCAGATATGTGACAAAAAGTTCACTGTGTTCTTTGATGACAATGCGTGTTTCATTCTGAAACCTGGATTTAAGATACCGAAAGAGTGGGTCATGATCTCAGCTCCAAGGGTCAACAACTTATACGTCTTGGATATGAGCCGAGCCATGACAGCAAAAGGTCAAGTCACTTGTTTTCTGTCCAAGGCGACAGAAAAGGAATCGATCATGTGGCACAGACGTATGGGGCACATCCACCTGAGAAAAATGAACTATCTGTTTCAGAATCAACTGGTGGAAGGTGTGTCTGTTAAAAATTTTCATCTAAACGACGTCTGTGTCTCATGCAAGAAAGGGAAGCATAAAAAGAAGTCTCACAAGCCTAAGAAGACAAACTCAGTTAGTCTACCTCTCGAACACCTGCACATGGACCTGTTTGGCCCAGTCAATCAGAAGAGCAAGAACGGTGACTTATACTGCTTGGTGGTTACGGATGATTATTCTAGGTTTTCTTGGGTCGTGTGCATGAAGCACAAGAGTGAAACTTTTGATTACTTGAAGAATCTGTTTACTAAAATGGAAAATCTATATCAGCTAAAGACCCGGAGGATCAGAAGCGATAACGGGACAGAGTTCAAGAATCATGCTATGGAGGCGTTATATGCAGAAAAGGGTATTCATCATGAATTCACAGCACCGTACACTCCTCAGCAAAATTGGGTTGCAGAGAGAAAGAATCGGACTCTTATTGAGGCAGCCAGAACAATGCTCGCAGACTCGAACTTGCCTGTGATCTTCTGGAACGAGGAAGTTCACTGCGCGTGTTACACTCTAAATAGGGTTCTAACGGTAAAGAAGCTTAGCAAGACTTCTTACGAGCTTCTGAACCGGAGGAAACCGAACTTAGAGTTTCTGGAACCTTTCGGAGCTCCATGCACCATGATACATCCCGATGGGAAGTTTGGTGCAAAGGCAGAAGAAGGTTTCTTTGTTGGTTACAGCACCCCCAATAAAAGAGTGTACAACAAAAGAACCACCAACGTTGAAGAGTGGCTTAATGTCGATGTTCAACCTTATACTGCCAATGCACCTGGTGTTGGACCTAATTGGTTGTTCGATTATAAGAGTCTATTTGATTCCTTCAACGTGGATAATTTGGTAGATGATGCTGTAGCGCAAATGTATTAAGAATGTGAAAACGCAGCTAGCTCACCGCTAATGCGCCCGATCGTGGTGAATGCACCTGCGCTTGCACCATCTGATGCCTCTGCATCCACGACCCCCCTGGTAAAACCGCAGCAGCAGAAGTTGAGGAAGTCTTTCAGGAAGCGCCAGCAGAGGTTCTCGAATCTTCATCTTCAGACGACGATTTTGCAGAGTCTCATGAAACTCTTACTGAAGAACAAGCTGGAAATGGTGAATCTACCACTACATCTCCAGTTATTCAGACAGGAAACAATCAAGTTGGTCCTTCTTCTTCAGCAGCTCTAGGGATAGGTCTTCGGATCGATCTCTCAGGTTTTAATATGCAACCCGCTGCTCCTTCCAGTTCAAGCGCCGCAGAGACAAATTTATCTCAAGGTTTGGAGAACCTTATTCTGCATTCGGATGATCCAGTGCCGGCACATCCGGGATCTCGGATTCACGACACTCATCCGATGCAGAATGTGATTGGTGATCTGGCTAGCAGAGTCATGACGCGCAGTCAGCTCAGAAATGCTAGTCCAAGTGACAATACAGGTACCTTGGCACTCTATTCGGATATCAGGAAAGCAGGTCATCAGAACGATTGGTCCTTCGCTCTATATGTATCTCAAACTGAACCAAGAACCGTGCAAGAGGCATTGAGGGAGGAACCATGGATTGAAGCAATGCAAGCCGAGCTTCAGCAGTTCCAAAAGCTAGGGGTGTGGGACTTAGTTGACTTACCTCTAGGCTCGAAGAAAATTGGAACAAAGTGGGTCTACAAGTGTAAACAGGATGACCGCGGGGTGATTATCAGAAACAAGGCTCGATTAGTTGTCCTCGGCTTCCGTCAAATTGAAGGAATAGATTACAACAAAGTATACACTCCAGTTGCGCGCCTTGAAGCTATCCGGATGTTCTTAGCTTACGCTTCGTACAAACGATTTAAGGTGTATCAAATGGACGTGAAAAGTGCTTTTCTGTATGTAGTCCCGAAATACTAGATCTTGTTGAATGCAATAGATTGTTATCACTTGGAAACACCTATTAGTTAGGTGTTTCAAGTGATTAATCCAAGAAACAAAGAAAACTAGATGAATATTGAAAGACCCGACACACACAATGAATAACATGATGATTCCATATCTGATTTGATGATGAATAACCTTGGAATACTACACAAGTACGCACCTATTCAGTGTGTGCTACAAAGATAATCTCAAAACCCTGAAACCCTAGCTGTGCACATACAATCTATATATAGCCAACACCTGGGCCTGCGCACTTAACACAAGTGCGCAGGGCCCGTCCATTTAAGTGCGCAGCATAGGGTTTAGCATACTAAACTATGCTATAATTACATGTAAGGTCCTTCAACTATTAAGCTTTACAATAGTCAAGTGAGGGTTATATTGAGAAGTTTGGGTAGATTATGTTGTAGTTCCTTCAGGATTAGCCACTGATGCAGGATCTTCTGGAAGTACCTCTGAAGCAGCAGTTTCTGTAGCAGTAGCAGCAGCAGTTTCTGTAACAGCATTAGCAGCAGCAGCTTCTGTAACAGTAGCAGCATCAGTTTCTGTAACAGCAGCAATATCAGTTTCTGTAACAGCATCAGCAGCAGCTTGCGCAGCCTTTTCCCTGTCTTCCTTTTCTTTGTCTGCTGCGTTTATCCTGTCGACTATATCCAGCAGCTCACTCTTCAGTTTCAATGCCCTATCCACTGCCCTTCTAAACAGCACGGCTTCTTCAAACAATGTGTTTCCGGCACCAACATTGATCTGATTTGCAAATAGCATATTCAGATCTGACAAATTTAGTGCAAACACATCAACCGGATCCAAAATCCTCAGTGCCTCTGAATCGTTTTCCAGCTTGATGACCGCTTCACCAGTGTTGCTGTCATAGAACCATTTTTTGAAGTTCCTTAGCATCACTGGAAGCTCGGATCTGATCGGAACTCGTGTGACGACCTGAGGAGGGTCAATCACATAAGTTATCATCCCTTTTCCCGTTGCTGGGTCGATTCTTGTCTTTGATATTCTCCTTCTGGGCTTTTGCGGCTTAAGGATCTGGAAATCATTCTCACACTCTTTTCTGATAAAGTTTTCAACCATGGCAGCCTGGGAGTCAAGTGAGGGATTAAGGAATGCGGCCCTGCTAAGCTCCCTGATATCCCATCGGGGGAGCGACTTCATTTCCTTTTGACCCTTGAAGTACTGTATTACTCCCCCTCTCCTTTTCACAGCATACAATCTCTTTTCAGCATCATATTTCCATGAGATGATCTTTTCCCGGTGAGCAGACTTGGTATGATGGATGTTCTGATGTAAGGCAGGAATGGTAATGGGCCTTCTTGGGAACCAAGCTGCCCTTTCAGGGTCCAATTTGTGCCCATCGGATGTCTCATAAACGACTTCTTGATCTGTTCACATCTCCACAAACCTGTCAGGCATTTCATCTTCGCTAACCTCGTCCACTTCACTTTCCTCAGCCGCTTTTTCTTTCTCTTTTTCTGTCTCCAGAAACTTTCCGAAATCGAAAGTCTCATCAAAAGTAGCGCTGGGAGCACCAGTTAACTGCTTCTTCAAATCCTGAAACATGTCAAACATCTCCACTTGAACCTGATGTTGAAACTTAATCAGGTATCTTTGATCTTTTACCACTTTCTCCATTTTCCGGTTCTTGCTTTTGAGCTTTTTCACCTTCTTTCTTAGCTCCTGGTTATTGTGCACATCACTTTTCAGTGTGCAGATTTCCCTGGCCGCAACTTTACCTACCTCCTTCACAAGCTTCTCGTATAGTTCCTGATGCACCGGTTTCCGACGAGGTGCAGCAGGAGCTGATGAGGAAGGTTCAGCTGATCGGTGGGTTGGAGCTTTGGGGGCTGAAGTGGCAGCAGTGGAAGGCCCTGGAGCTGAAGTGGCAGCAGTAGAAGGTCCTGGTTGGTTCGGTGGTTCAGGCCCAAACATTTGTTCTAAGACCGCTTCTCCCTCAATATCTTCCTGAGTCATAACACGGGGAATCTCAGATTCAGGCAGCTGATCTCTTCTTCTTTTTCTTGCAGCCCTTTCAAATTCAGCCACTGCTCGTACATTTTCAGCGGCTTCAAGCTGTTCGGGTGTCAACGTGTCTCTCCCTTCTTGCAGTAAACCAGCTGGTCTTTTCTTTATGCTGGGTCTTGATGGAGCTGGTTCAGTCGCCACTCTTTTGCCCCTTGATTTTTCTAGGGCAATCTCTTCAGCCGTCGGCTGGGCTGAAGGAGTGGGTTCAGATGATCCAGGTGCAGGGGCAGCTCTGGATTGTGGTCTGGGTCCTGCAGCATCTGATCTTCTCTTCTTGATTTTGTTGTACAGTTCCATAACAATCGGATATCGCTGGGCCACATACATGTTTTCTAGCATTGGTTCCCAGTCCGATGTGTTGCACTCTGTGAAGAATCGCGCCCCTCTGGTGAATATGTATTCGTCACCGACAGGCAGACCCTCATGTTGAGTGTTTATCATCATCTGGACAAACCTCGGATACATAGCCCACTTCCCTGAACCAGCATCTGCATTCTTTACCATATAGTCAAAGATCATGCCTGACAGATTGAACACTTCGTCCTTGCAGATCTTAATCATAGCTGTCGCCCATTCAACACTCAGCGCATTGTATCCTCCCTTTCTGTGACATAGAGACATTAAGAATACATGACTGATAAGTCTCCAGTCTCTTGTAAGCTGACTCTTCTTTACATCGCCTCTTTTGTCAAATTCACCCTTGTAGCCGAAGATCCTGAATTGTTGGTGAATATCAGCTTTAGACATGAACCTGAAAGTTCCAGGTTGATCTTGCAGCTTTAGCACATTTCGAACTGTGTCCTCAGTAATGATCACAAGCTTGTTTCTGACAGTTGCATTGATACGCTTGACCCTTGATACTGCGTCTTATCCAAGCTACGACATCTCTAAAATTGACATCCTCAGTATCGAGATTCATTGGTTGGTTGTGCATGCCCCTAGGATCCCAGTCAAGTGCCATCTGTTTAACCAAGAGCACGAAAAGCCAATTAGATCTCGGATAATTGACTTTAGACTTAAACTTACACGGACAACGAACTTAGACCTAGATTTTATCAATATTTTTTTTTTTTTAGATTTTAAATTTTAAGGGTCATTGGATTAAGAATTGATGGATCGGTGTCATCGGTGTCAATGGTACGTTTGAATTCCAGTTGTTAGATTATTAAGGTCCGGTTTTAAGTTCGCAGTCCGTTCAAGTGTCTTAATAGTCAAGATGAATGTCATGTTGTTGTTTAGAGTCCAAGAGTTCAAAGTAATCAAGTGCGCATTCCACATCAAGTGCGCAGGTCCAATCAAGGTCAACATAGTCATGTGCTCAGTCAAGTGCGCACATACTTGACTGAGCACTTGGTTAGTACTCAAACCAAGGACAAGTGCGCATGTTCAAATCAACCGGGCATGGTAACATCTTAGGATACACAGTCAAGTCTGCGTACTAAGCAAGTACGCAGACACTTGAACCTTCGTTCAAGATTTTAAGTCCACAATTATGTACGCAGCGTATTAGGGTTCTTGAGCACTTATATGACTATGAGACAAGTGCGCAGTCTCTATGAGACAAGTGCGCACTTGTTCATATATCAAGTGCGCAGATCTTTAAACATTCAAAGAACCCTTAATAGCTTGAAATCCAACAGATTCATCAAGAACATCCATTCAAAACCTGTAATCACAATCAATAAATCATTAGAAACACAAGATCTACCTTAAACAGTAGATGAGAAACAATAAACAGTGCAACGAGGTTTGATATGATGTGATTAGGGTGTGATTTGGTGTGATTAAGTGGTGATAAGGATGATGATGATGAACGATGATGATGATGAACAGAGGGGTTAACAGGTGATTAGGGTAAGTTTTTAGAGAAGATAAAAATCTTTTTGACTGTTTTTGACCCCTATATATAAAGTCAACAAATGGGCCTGCGCACTTGAGTTAAGTGCGCAGGGCCCAGTAAGTACGCAGGGTGTGATAGTAGGCCCAATAAGAGAGTTTTAAGGCCCAAATCCATTAGTTAAAGGGGGTTTTACCAATTCTTACCTTCTGCATTCAAGATCATACTAACCATACCTGCCAGAACCCGTTTCAACTTCCCGTTGGATAGCTGCAGCCTAAGAACAATTGTCGGTATGCTTGCCCACTTAAATCCATGCCTTTTCTCTTTCAACATGTGTTAGGTGATACTGTTTATCATGTTTTTCGGTAATATTGACGAAAATTTTATGGACCCCACAGTGTGCTAGGTATTGGCCTACCGATCCTCAAGGTTTATTGAAATATAATGATGAGAGCTTCAGGTCTATGTTACCATAAGCAGAGAAGATGATCATTATCTTGATCAGATGATGAGAGCTTCAGGTCTATGTTCCCATAAGCAGAGAAGGTGATCATCTGATCGTTTGATGAGCTATCTATATATGTTTGCACGTCACTAACATTGCGTGTCTTTTGCTGCTCAGTTTTTCAAAAAAAAAAAAAAATTGTTTTTCTTAGCCCCGCATTGGTAGCTTGCACTCTTAGGTGTCTTTTGATTTACCTATGCACAAAATTTTCTGTGTCTTTTAATTTCTCAACCTATGTATGACCGGACTCAGCTTGTGCAGACCTAAAGCACAGTGGGAATCCAGCTTTTCGTGTAGATCTTCATTGTTAATCACCTAGTGGCAGTTTACTTGATTCCAGGCTGAATCTACCGACACATCGTTGCTTGAGGCCACAACATCCTCTGGGTCCTATTCACATGCTGACGAGATATGATTAGTTCCTATCATTTCCTAAATTAATTTTGCAATAAGGATAGACCGGTTTACTTTCTCCCCCAAAAATCTTGTTTTAAAAGAAAAGAAGATTTTTCTATAAAATATACACAAATTTTTTTATTTTTTTATTTTTTTTATTTTTATTCAAAATTTATCATCTCAAGCCATGAAACCAACTGATGAAACCGGGTTTTATCGAAAGCCTTTGTAAAGATATCTGCTTTTTGATCAACAGTATCGATAGGCAACACCTGTATGTACCCTTTGTCGTGTGCATCGCGAATTGAGTGAATCCGAATTTCAATGTGTTTGGTTTTAGAATGATCAATTGGATTCTTCACGATGTCACGACATGCATCATTATCAATAAAAATAGGTGTATGCATGACATTCAAACCGTAGTCCAAAAGCTGATTTTGGATCCATAACACTTGACAGCAACAACTGGAAGCAGCTGTGTATTCGGCCTGAGCAGTGGAGATTGACACGGTGGTCTGCTTCTTGCTCTGCCAAGACACTAGCCGGTTACCCAGAAATTGACAGCCACCAGAGACAGATTTTCTGTCTATCCTACAACCTGCATGATCACTATCAGAGTAAGCGATTAGATCAAAGTTATCGCTCTTAGGATACCATAAACCAAGTTTAGGTGTTCCTTTGAGGTAGCGGAAGACTCTTTTTACTGCAGTCTCATGCGATTGCTTAGGATTGGACTGAAAACGCGCGCAGCATCCAACTGCCCACATTATATCTGGTCTGCTAGCTGTAAGATACATCAGGGAGCCAATCATTGATCGATATGTATGAGGATTCACTGAAGGCCCCTGAAGATCTGGTACAAGTGTTGTTTGGGCCGCAAAAGGATTATTGGACGGCTTGCAGTCGGTCATGTTGAATTTTGCCAGAATGTCTCTTGTATACTTTGCTTGATGGATGAGAATTCCGTCTTCCTTTTGCTGCACTTCCAAGCCTAAGAAAAACGATAATTCTCCCATCATGCTCATTTCAAACTGAGACTTCATGATGCTTTCAAATTCCCTGCACAAGTTTTCATCAGTGGAACCAAAGATAATATCATCAACATAAATCTGAACAAGGATAGAGTGTTTATTGACTTCTTTGGTGAATAAGGTCATGTCGATCTTCCCTCTTGTGTACCCATTCTGCAGCAAGTATGACGATAAGGTCTCATACCAAGCTCGAGGAGCTTGATGAAGTCCGTAGAGAGCCTTATCCAGTTTGTAATACTTGTTGGGATGATGGGGATCTTCAAAACCTGGGGGTTGACAAACATAGACTTCTTCTTTGATCTTCCCATACAGAAATGCACTTTTCACATCCATTTGAAAGACTTTGAAGTTCTTGTATGAGGCGTAAGCCAGGAAGATACGAATGGCTTCAAGTCTAGCAACTGGAGCGAACACTTCCTCATAATCAATGCCCTCCTGTTGACGAAATCCCTGAACAACTAAACGAGCCTTGTTCTTAATTACCACACCTCGTTCATCCATTTTGTTGCGAAAAACCCATCTTGTTCCAATAGGATACTTTCCTTCAGGTAAGTCCACAAGTTCCCAAACCTTTAGCTTTCTAAACTGATACAGCTCATCCTGCATGGCTTCAACCCAACTTGCATCTCTGACAGCGTCTTCAATGCTGAAAGGTACCGTCTGAGATAGGAAGGCTGAAAGTGCAATATTCAGTTTGTCTGCCTGATTTCTAGTAAGAACACCCTCAGAGATTGGTCCAATGATGTTCTCCACAGGGTGATCCTTAAAAGATTTAAATCCCATGTTTGGTTCTTCTTGAATTTGGGAAGGCAGATTGGAAAGGTGATCTGTAGGAGTTGACGAACTGGATGGATCATTTGCAGACTGTTGTACTGAAGAAGTTTCTTCTGAAGCTGGAGTACCTTCAGGAGATGGAGTAGTTTCAACAGTTGCATCACCATTTGTGGTCTGAAGAGGAACAATTGGATCAGCTACGAGTGGAGAAAAGCGGGTGGTGAAAGGTGCTGCATCGTCTTCTGAAGAGTAAAGAGTATCTTCAAGAGGAGAAGGATCGGCTGCTTGATTTTCAGATGGTTGTTCATCAATGATGCTGAAATTGTTGAAAACAACATCCACGTCAAAGAACCAGTCAGGACCGGCTCCTGTATTGGTAGAGTTGGATTCCTGCCAATCAACATAAAAAGACTCGAGAACCATTTTGGTTCGTTTGTTGTATACTCTATAAGCTTTTTGACTTGAGGAGTATCCAACAAAGAAACACTCATCTCCAACTGCATCGAACTTCATTATGTTCTCGAAGTTGTTAAGCAGCGTGCATGAGCATCCAAAAGGCCTGAAGTAGTCAATCAAAGGTTTTCTTTTAAAGAGCAACTCATAACCTGTTTTCCCGCGCGTCTTTACAATTAAGACTCTGTTAAGAACATAACAGGCGGTATTCACAGCTTCAGCCCAGAAAATGATCGGCAGGTTAGAGTCGATAAGCATGGTTCTGGCCGCCTCAATAAGTGTACGATTTTTCCTTTCAGCAACACCATTCTGTTGAGGAGTTCTCGTAGCACTGTACTGAAGATGAATTCCTCTGTTGTTGCAGAAAGTCACGAAACTTTGATTCTTGAATTCGGTTCCGTGATCACTTCGGATTGATCTAACTTTTGTCTTTATTATGTTTTCAATGAGAGGAACAAACAGTATCAGAATCTCAGCAACTTCACTTTTGTATTCCAGAAAGTACACCCATGTAAATCGAGAAAAATAATCTGTTATCACCAAACAATAAGATTTTTTAGCTAGACTTTTAACACTAATAAGACCAAACAGATCCATGTGTAATAATTGAAAAGGTGAGTCTATAGAGTTCACAGCTTTGGACTTATGCGACTTTTTGTGTTGTTTTCCTTTGGCACATGCTAAACATTTTTCAGAAAAGGGGAATTCCTTAGAAGGAAGACCTCTCACAAGATTTAGTTTTGAAAGCTTATTAATATTTTTGAAGTTAACATGTCCTAATCGCCTGTGCCAAAGCAGTGACTCTGACTCGGATGCTTTAGAAAGTAAGCATGTCATTTGACATTCAGACTTTGCATCCCTCATATTTATCACGTAAGTATTATTTTGTCTAGGAGCTTTAAGCATAATCATGTTGGTAGGAGGAATGAATCCTGGCTTTAGAAAGATGCACTCCATGTCATTAAATAACACTGAGATTCCTTTGTCGCAGACTTGTGATACACTCAGCAGATTGTAACACAATTCTGGAACATAGTTCACATCTTCTAAAGTCAATGCATCAGAAATCACGTCCCCTATCCCGACTATCTTTCCGCCCTTCTCGTTGCCAGCAAAAGCAACAAACTCTCCATCAATGAATCGATAGTTTTTCAGGAGTTCTTTCAGTCCCGTCATGTGCCTTGACGCTCCGCTATCAACATGCCATAGATATCTCATCAGGGCAATCAACCACTTTTGTAGTTTATTCTGAAAAATACATAAGACAAGAGAAATATACAGATAAATATACGAGACACTATGTACGAACACGACTCAGACCACATCTTAAGTAACTTTTGGAATCCAGGTCTGTTTTAGTTTTAATCTGTCGTGATTTTCCCCCGACACAAACTCTTGCCTTTTCCAATTTTTTGTGACCTTAACAAAACTTTTTATAGTTTCTTGAAGATCTTTAATTTGAACTGCAAAAGATTTTTGGGTATTGGTATCAGTTTGTGGTTTGGGTTGCAAATGACACTTTTTAACCACATGTCCTTCATTTCCACATCTAAAACATTTAGAGTGTTTAGGTTTGATCTTTGAAGAAGATCTGGATGATGATGGTTGTGATGTTCTTCTCTTGTCGTTGCTTGAATTGAGGCTGTCTGTTGAACATGCTTCATCACTGTTGTTGTTGCTTGATTCTTCGTTTGTGTTGCATTCTGGCTCGCTGATGTCACTTTCTGTATCACTTTGTGATTCTTCAGAAATTGTGTTATCTGTTTCACTTTGTGATTCTTCAGAACATGACATATCTGTTGATGATGGTGTAAACTCTGGAATTTCTTCAGTAAGAAATTTCCCAAACCTGTTTCTTTTTAGTTCTGGAACAAATGGAGATGGTCTATATACATTTTCATTATCACAGAATGCATCATTAAGATCAACACAAACAGGCATAACATTTTCAACACAAACATCCGATCGTTTGATAGGATTCATCCTATCATTTGGGTCCACAACACCCTTGAAATCAAGTTTAGAGGTTAAAGTAATACAGTCATCCGGCCTAGATAAACTATTACAGTTATCCATCCTAGATAAACTATTACAGTCATCCAAATTAGTTAAGTTATTACAGTCATCCGAATTCAAAGAAATGTTTGACTTATCATGGCTCCAGATGAACCAATTCACTGTAGAGTAATTGGCACCTGGGTGACCTAACCCCATTGTTTGACCACCACAACTGTCATCATCGTCCACCTGATCCTGTTGGGTCATATCTGCACTACTTTTACTTATATTAGAGTGTGACTCAGATGTGACACATTCTTTTTCAAAAAGATCATTTTTTGGATGTGGTTTTGGAATGGGTATATATTCACTTTTGCTCAAGGGTAAAAATAGAGATTTTACAATTCCCTTTTTATCCTTATACCCAATTCCATCTTTGACGAAAGATTTCCTTGAACAATCAAGGATATCAGTATGAGCATGCTTGCTTACGTTCCATTTGTCCACAACAATTTGGAGATGATTGGTTTCATTTCTAGATTTTTCTAGTTTTTCAGTTAAGTCATTTATTAAAAAATCTTTTCTGAGAACAAATTCTTTTAGAGTGTGCATTTCAGCTATTGTTGCATTTAACTTTCGCTGATAGGCTAACTCATTTTCTTTCATTTCAGTATTGATTTTTCGTATGTCATCCATTTCTCTTAAAATTCTCCTATTGTGGGACAAACAGTAAGCAACGACTGTAACACACCTTGGTGAGCACAGCTTTGATTTTATTTCGAGCGGGATACTTACCAGGTCTCTCTCCTCAGCCTTCTTCTGCATGCTCTGTGGTTGCTGATCGTCCTTGCTTGTGGAAGTCTTTTCAGCTACAAAAGCTTCCTCAGCAGCAGTCTCCTTCCCTTTGTTCACACTCAACACGCTTCTTAAACCAGCCTTCTCCATCTCTTCTCTTTTTGGCATTTCAGCTGATGACCCCTCCAGAGAGCTCACACCAAGAGGTGACTTTGTGCAGATCTTTGCCATCAGTGCTTTATTAACTTCAGCTTCTGCCACAGCGACTTCCTCTCCCCAATCAAAATCCTGAACCACAAGCGCCTTCTGCTGGTTGGCTTCTCCTCCTTCTGTGATTGCCACCACTCTCTTTGATGGTTTGGCTTCAGCTTGATTCAAAGTTGGACATTCATACTTGAAATGTCCGAGAGTTTTGCAGTTATAACACCTGATCTTAGATTTGTCAAACCCCGCTTTCCCCATGCCGACTCTTCTACCGGTTCTATCTTGAAACCTCTTCACCCTCAAAGTGATCATGGCCATCTGCCATTTCAAATCCATTTCCTCCATATCGTCTGGGTCAACTTGATACATGTCCTCAGGGCTCATCATATCATTTTCTAGATCACTAGTCTTTAATGCTTCAAAGCTGGTCATGAAAGCGTTGAAAAGTTCAACGTGTTCAGTTGCAAGCTTTGTCTGTTGAGGATTGAGAGTTGACGGCTGAGGGTTAGTGACACTGGGTTGGGAGTATGTAACAGCTTTTCCTGAACTTGAACTACCACCAATCGTTCCATCAGCATACACGTGAGATGAGCTTGAACCCATGTTGCCCACTGGAGTCATTAACGCTAAGTTCTTCATTGCAGTGATGGGAACTGCCTTTGGATTGGTCTGATTCATCTCTCTTTTTGTAATGTCCATCTCAAAGGACTTCAATGTGTTGATGAGATCAGCCAAGGTAGACTGGGCATCAAGATATTCTTTTCTGATTAGCATGCACTGGATGCTCCATTCTTTTGGCAATGAATCCAGCAGCTTCTTGATAGAATTTCTGTTGTTCACAGGAATTCCATCCTTCTTCATCTTTGTCAACATGCTCATGAACCTATCAATGTGCGAGCTCAGACTTTCCCCACGAATACTACCAAACATATCATATTCTTTTTGCACCATGTCTTGCTTGTATTGGCGCATCTCTTCATTCCCTTCGTAGTATTCATTCAATGCAAACCACAGATCATGTGCCGTTCCATACTCTTCAAACATGTTGTAAACATCGTTAGATAGGGCCATGGTTAGAGCACCATAAGCCTTATGATCTCTTTGGAGTAATTGTTTGTCAACATCGGTATAGGTGGTTGGATCAGGGTTGAATTCTTTTCCAGTGGCAGTGGTTCTCATGGGAATGTGTGGGCCCAACTGGATAGAGTTCGATTGGGTGAAGTCTGTCACGTAAAAGAATGACCTCATTCTGTTTTTCCAAGTCCCATAATCTTCAGCACCTTTTAACTTAGGTACTCTTGTAGTAGTTCCGGTTTCCAGGTCTTGTTGTGTGATAGGGTTAACAGTTGATTGATTATTGTTACCAGCCATGATTTAGATGAATTTTAGAAACGTGGTTTAACAGATTTTAGTTATCAGTCCAAAAGATTGTCCAAGTCCGTAAGTACACAGCAAGTTCGCAGCTAAGTGCGCAATTAAGTTCACACTTAAGTTCACAACAGTCTGGATAAGTATGCAGCAACCTGTAAGAATATAAACAGCCTTGTCAAGTTGTAGTCTTTGTTAAGTGTGCAGCTCGGAAGTATACGTGTGGCTATGCTTCTTGATAAGTTCGCAGATCAGTCAACACTTGGGCATTATAAGTGCTCAATGTTTACTGATCAGCCTGCGCACTAAATTAAGTGCGCAGACTCACTTAAACTCTCGTTTAAGATTTTAAGTTCGCAGAAACCCTAGCCAAGTACTCAACACTACACCTTCAGTAAGTGCGCACAAATCCAAGATTTCTGTTTAAGTATGCAGAAACCCTAGATAAGTACTCAAGACAATGAGATGCAATAAGTGCGCAGAGATCAACTTAAATGAACAAGTGCGCAGAAAATTCAATTTAAAGTGCAACAAGTGCGCAGAAACCAAATTCAAAAGGCAACAAGTGCGCAGAAACCCTAGATGCGTACAAAATGACAAGTATGCAAAATATAATCCAAGTACTCAAACTAAGAAACAAGTGCTCAGCTTATGAGATATGTGCGCAGGATATATGAAATAAGTGCGCAAAAACGAGCTGTAACAAACATAAAATTCAGCTGAATCCTTTCCAAACCATTTTCTGATCAAAATACCATACTTTAAACATTTAGAAACACGATTCTCACAAAATTTGAAGCCAAAATATGAGAAAAACACCTAAATTTTAAAGTCTACAAAGAAAATAATCTTGATAATAAAAACTAACAAGATGAGGGTTTTGGTATCTTAAAGTAGATACAATCTAGAGCACAGAGGCTCTGATACCAAATTGTAGTCCCGAAATACTAGATCTTGTTGAATGCAATAGATTGTTATCACTTGGAAACACCTATTAGTTAGGTGTTTCAAGTGATTAATTCAAGAAACAAAGAAAACTAGATGAATATTGAAAGACCCGACACACACAATGAATAACATGATGATTCCATATCTGATTTGATGATGAATAACCTTGGAATACTACACAAGTACGCACCTATTCAGTGTGTGCTACAAAGATAATCTCAAAACCCTGAAACCCTAGCTGTGCACATACAATCTATATATAGCCAACACCTGGGCCTGCGCACTTAACACAAGTGCGCAGGGCCCGTCCATTTAAGTGCGCAGCATAGGGTTTAGCATACTAAACTATGCTATAATTACATGTAAGGTCCTTCAACTATTAAGCTTTACAATAGTCATTCAAAAGTCTCTATTCTGGTAACTGTGGTCTCAATATAACCCAACACTGTATGGTATCGTGAAGGAAGAGGTGTATGTTGCTCAGCCACCGGGTTTTGAGGATCCGTTTCATCGCGAAAAAGTTTACAAATTGAACAAAGCGTTGTATGGACTCCATCAAGCTCCACGTGAATGGTACCAAATGCTTAGCTACTATCTTATATCCAACGGGTTCAAACATGGACTCGTGGATTGCACCTTATTCACCAAGGAAAAGGGTGGTGACCGTCTTCTGGTACAGGTTTACGTTGATGATATTATTTTTGGGTCTACTAATGATGTCATGTGCAGGGAATTTGAAAAGCTTATGCAGGATAAATTTGAGATGAGGTTGATGAGGGAGATGCAATTCTTCCTCGGTCTATAAGTAGAACAACAAGAGTCGGGGATCTTCATCCACCAGACAAAATACGTTGCTGACATCTTGAGCCGGTTCCAGATGGAAGACTCTACTCCAGTAGGCACGCCGATTCAGACCAATCACGGGATTGGTCCTGACGAGAAAGGACAAACCGTTGATCCTTTTCTCTATCGAGCTATGATAGGCTCACTCATGCACCTCACTGCGTCAAGACCTGATATAATGTTCGCTACATGTCTACTATCAAGATACCAGTCAAGGGCGAAACAGTCCCATCTGGTTGCTGTGAAGATGATCTTACGTTATCTAAAGGGTTATCCGACCAAAGGTCTATGGTACCCTAATGACGATAAGTTTGACCTCGTCGCTTTTAGTGATGCTGACTATGGCGGATGCAAGACAGACTTAAAATCCACATCGGCTGGATGCCAGTTTTTGGGACCAAGACTAGTCTCGTGGCAGTTCAAGAAGCAAGCCTCAGTAGCCCTATCCACCTGTGAGTCGGAATATGTAACAGCATCGAGCTGCTGCTCCCAGGTTCTTTGGATACAGCAACAAATGACAGACTACGGTTTGAAATTTCTTAATACTCCCATTCACTGTGACAATGAGTCCACTATAGCTCTTGCTAAAGACTCAGTTAACCATTCCAAGGCGAAACATATCTTGGTTAAGTATCATTTCATACGCGATTACTATGAAAAGAAACTTATCGATATGGTCAAAATCCACACGGATTACCAACGTGCCGATTTATTCACCAAAGCTTTTGACGGTCCTCGTTTTGAGTACCTGTTAATCTTAAACGGCATTAAAGTTAAGCAAGATTAGATCCTCATCGGTAATCGTTTTTGTAAATATTTTTCTTCAAAAATCAGAAAAATCCAAAAATATTGTCTTTACGCAAATTTTTAGATTTTTAGGGGGTAAAAATTCATAAAAATACAAAAACATCAGAAAATGCAAAAATTCAAAAAAAAAAAAAAAAATAGAAAATCCCAAAATTAAAAAAAAATGAAAAATGCAAAAATGAGTTTCTTTGGTGAAAATGGGAAGATGATATTAACCAATCAGTCGGACTGTCTGGACTCTTATCATCTTAAAAATATTGGAACTGATAGGTAGCCTCTACAATGATGTGTCGGTAGGCTCAAAATCATTTCCAAGTTCGGCACGGTGATATAAACCTAAATCAACTGAAACATGTGTGGATCAACGTGCGTTGGCATATGGTCTTGGTACCGAAATCTCGTTTGATAGCATGCCAAAATCCGAGGTTTCATGGTCTTTAAGAGGTTGGTACATCCGGGGTGAACTGGACGTCTCTCAGAATAAATAGGAGTGGCACACGTGTCGTACGTTGGGTTCACAACCTACAACTGAGACGCCTCTATGTCGTTTCCTGAAAAAAAAACAAAAAAAATAGAATAAATTCTGATCAGGAGACGTCCGGGAATCCTAAAAGAGCAAAAAGATTCATAAATGCCAAAACCCTATTCTCAAAGAGAATTCGCTCAAAGGTATCAAATCATATACCTAAAGCATCGTACCGTGAAAAATCAAATATACGGTATTTGACTTGAACCCTGGTTTGGATCTCACCGGTCTCTCTGTTGCAGCGTTTCTGTAGACCTGATCGCCACTGAGTCCATTCCTTGTAAAATGCGGATGACAACAGCTTACTCACCGGTTACGAGGAAGCTTTGTGCATGACTTGATACGGGAATGTGTCGCGTAGCGGGGAACACCTTGTACATCAGTCTTAATATTACCTTAACGTATCTAAAGTGCCTAGCAATAAAACTTGATTTTGAGCTTAGGTGGACAACAATATCGGCAGTTGTTGTAGGATGCTTATTGGTAATGTAAACTAAAAACTGAAAATATAAGGGTTCTAGTAAAGTCCGTACACTGATATGATTCCCTAACCGTTGAAACTCGCAAAAATATATGATTCCCTAACCGTTGAAACTTGCAAAAATATGATAGTGTACAGTTAGTTGATCTCCCGTTTTGTTTTATTTATTCTTAGCTAATCATTCTTGATTGCCGATGATGGAATCCTAATCCATTGTAATCTTACTTCTTCAAAAATAAAACGCCGGAAATCAACTAATTGAAAATTGTGCTTTGCCGGGACAAAACCGTACTTTCTCTTTAGTACAGGGGTTGAAAATGAAAACTTTTCATAGACATGAGTCATCATCAGTGTCATGTGTCAAAACGGGGTGAAAAACGCATGTTTTGAACCTTAACAGGTCAAAAATGTGAGATTTGGTGCTGCAGGGGCAATTTGATAATTTGTGTGAAAAGTTTATACCTTTAATCTTCTAATCATGTGTATTTATGCGATTACATTTGTAATCGTGTGTTGGTATTGATGAATACTTCCTATTCGCGTGAGTAGGGTTTTTGTCCTATATTATACATAAGAGATAACTATGCACGATTAGGAGTTCTATTCGTGCCTCCTATTTTGGCGAGTAGCTTCACTCGTGTGCTGGTTCAAGCGATTAGGAGCTCACTCGTGTATAAGTCATGCGAATAGAAATTTGTATAAGACCAAGACTTAAACTTTTCTTCACAATATTTTCAAACACTCCCACAACAGTACACTTTTTCCCTCTATACCCGTCTCCAATAAAAACTTTTGCCCGTTTATTTCTGATAACAGATTATTGTTCCTCGTCGTCAAGGTATGCTATGTAACAATTTTCAGATCCTAAGTTCATGTTTAACTTGCTTAAATCTGTTCTTTTTGATCCGAAACCCTAGGTTTCTTTCTAGAGATCATTGGGTATAAAAACATGTTCGTTGATGCTATATCTTGGTTAGGGTTTGGTTATCGGCACCCTTAGGTTCTATTTGTACAATAATTTTGACCCATAACATCACAGAATCAAAACCCCCAATTTTAAAACCTATAAACCCTAATTTTCTAAACTTCCATTTAACCCCTGATTTAGTATTGTTAGTGTAATATTTGATAGGGGTTATGTTAGTTGAGGGTTCTAGGCTTCATGGTGACAAAATCCGGACTCGAATCATCATTTTTCAGAATTGACAAAGATTTGGTGAACAAGAGCACTGTTCACGCGATTAGGGCTCCTAATCGTGTGAACAGTAACACGATTGGGTGATTTTAGCTTCTAATCGCCTATAAGATCACACGAGTAGCCCTATTTGTCCCTTGTTATTGGTGATTACAATCTGTGATCGCCTATAGCAGCTTGTTGACCAAATTTTGTCAAAAACTTGTCCGATTTCTGTCCGTTTTGTTCATTTTATGCGTATATGATCTGTTTGGAGTACTTATAACTTGTTTTCATGTTCAGGATGGTGATTTGGAAAACATCTCCCAAGCACAACTGTTGTGCTTTTCTTGGACCTGTTACAATGGATAAATGAAAGATTTTTCAGGGTGTTATTGACTTCTTGAAGCGGTCAAGAATCCACTATTCGATAACCAAGCAGCATGCTGTATACAAGGATATCCTGCTGGAGTTCTACCAAAACGCCAAAGTTGACTACAAAGCTGTTCCGATCGTGATCACCAGTTCGATACAAGGAAAAGAGGTCATTATTACTGAACAGATCATTCGAGAAGAGTTACAGTTTGGCGATGCTGATACTGATCCCATAGTGTTTGACGCCATTTTGATTCGTGGCGGTTTTCTGAGGATGAAATACTTGGGAAATGTCAAGAAACAGCAAATGCTCATGAAAGGACTACTTCCGCCTGAACTCAAGTATCTCACACATGTAGTCTTGAAGTGCATTGGTCCGAGAAGAGGCACATTTGATGCGATCAGGGATACGTTGGCTTCTGCGATAGTCGCCTTGATTCTCTATAAGCCATTCAACTTCTCAAAAATGATCCTACATCATCTGAAAGAGAGCATATTGCAGAAGACGACGGAGACTTCATTCATCGTCTATCCTCGTTTTCTACAGATGATTATTGATCGGCAAGTACCTGACTTGATGAAGCATCCTGCAGAATTCATAGTGATTGAAGACATAACTCAGAAGGAGATGAACAGGATGCGAAGTTATAAGAACAGACCAAAGTCCGAGTATCCTCCGAGCAGACGCACATATGGGCATTTGAGCAGAGACGACTATGTGTCACCACCGGGCAATAGGTGGAGACATGATGATAGCGATTCAGAGGATGACTTCCGAATTCACAGGTTAGTGTTTAAAGAGGGGGATGATATTGGACGAGAAACAGCTGAGTTAGGAGTAAACACTCCTGGTAGAACCACTGATACGGCTGAAGGTAATGAGGATGAATTTGATCCGAATGTTCTAGACTTCTCAGAACCTTCTGGCGCTGCACAAGAACAAGAAGCCTCTCGATCTAATAAAGGAAAGGCACCTGTTGATGAAGACGCACCAGTTAACATAACTGATGCTGATGATGACTCAGATGACACTGAAAGTGATTCCCCCGATACTTTTGCTAAGAAACAGCAAAGAGCAAAGAGAAAGGCAGCAGAGGAGAAAGCTAGTGTAGCTGCGATTAGAGCTCTTACTGAAGATCCCACCTATGTTGCGGCACATGAGGATTTTATTGCAGACTTAGATGCAGAGCTTGACACTTCGCCTCCTCCAAAGAGACATAAGACGACTGCTAAGAAGGACAGTGTTCGGGGAAAGAAGACGATGTCTCATAAACCGCAAATGGAGAAGACTTCAAGGAAAAGACGGTTTAATCTTCCTGAAGCGTTTGGGGTACAAGACACTCAATCCTCTCAAGCAGCAGCAGCAACAACAACAACAACAACAACAACAACAGCAACAACAACAACAGCAGCAGCAACAACATCATCAGTCCCCATTTCTGTTAGTGCAGCTATACCTGCCAGAGTCACCATGTCGATGCCTACTTCGGTAATCTTCACTGAGCCAACCTTAGTTACCAAAGCAGCGACAAGTTCCCAGATTGTTTCCAATCCTATTGGTGACAGGATTAGGAAGATGCGACAAGAAGTCCGACCTCCGGCTTATAGGTCGACCGATCAGACCTCTTCTTCTTTAGCATCTGCTACAAATGAGCAACTTCAGCGAAAGATCAGCGAGTTAACTGCTATAGTTGCTACGCAAACACGTGAAATAGCTGAGCTGAGAACCAAGAATGCTAACATTGAAGAGAATGAGACAGCAATGCTTGAGCTGATCGGGGAAACAATCCAGTCTAACACAGAGCTGCGAGCGACAGTCGATGCGCTCACTTTGTCTAATCAGCAGGTGATTGAATCAAACAGGCTGCTAATGGAATCTCATCAGCAGCTGATGCAGTCGAACCAAACTACTTTGGAGAGACTTGCAGGTGTCGAATCCACGAACAGCGAGTTACGACTTATAAATGTGAACAATGAACGTAGGATCACCAAAACTGAGAAAGAGAACACAGAACTGAGAGCTAGGATAGATGAGTTGACTGGAACTCAACCTAGACTCACCGGTGGTACTAGTTCAGAAGCTGCGGCTGGTGCTGATGATGAAGATAATGATGATGAAGAAGATGATGAGGACGATGAATATGATGAATCGGATTATGGTAATGATGATGCTGGTAAGGGTGGTGATGGTGATGATCTTGGAGCCACAGGTGGTGGTGGATCATCAGCGGGATCTGGATCGAAACGTACGAAGAAAAGCCATGGCAGACAAGGCAAGGATCCCGCAGCAGGTTCTTCTGCTCAGGGGGAGCCTGATCCCATGAATAGCAAGATTCAGCAGCTACGGGATGCAATGAAGAAAGCCGTAGTTCCGGTGGAGTTTGTTGAGCCGTTAAATTGTTATTTTGCCTATGATGATGAAGGCAACTTACTTCCTCCACCTGAGATACTAGAGTATGACTTAGAGGAGGGCGAGATACCTCCTGAGATGACCTCTGAGGACATGAAAGAGGTGTATGGACACGTACCCTGAGAATCTTCCGGTGCGAGTCAAAGTCCACCACCAGAGATGCATTCGGACAACAATGAGGTAAATTTGTAGAGGGGACCAGTGTGCCAACTCCCGAGTACGTGGTTAATCATACGGGCACTGGTATTCCTAATATTTCTGAGGAGATGGTTAATGAAGCTGAAGAAAAGCTAAAATCCAATCCCACTCCTGTTCCTAACAAGGTAAAAGAGAGACACGACAAGATCATGCAGAAATATCCAAATTGGTTTCCATCGGCTGAAGAGGAAAAGAAGAAGAAGAAGAAGAAGGGACTAGTACAAACTTCTATCTTCAAGAAACGTCTGTCAAAGATGTCTGGAGATGTTATCAGTTGGGCTTATATAGAGAAAACGAAGATGTTGGGCGTGAAATAGGAAGAAGGTATGTTATACTTCAGCCCTTACCGGAATGTCCCCAGTCTCCCTTTCTGGTACATCCGAGATCTGATCAGACTAGAATTTCCTCTTTATTATGAGAAAGAATCCAACCTGGATACTTTCTACAACCTTCTAGCCAAAGAGATCCAATCTGAATGGAAATCCCTTAAGCCTCAATACCCTAAGTCATACAAGACTGACAAGATTCATCCTCGCACCAAAAGTCAAATTTGGGAACATAAGGTCAAGCCACCAAACTGTGTACCAAAGATTCCTCTTGTCCCAGTCGAGCAAGACTTCTCCTCCAAGTTCTACTACTGGCACTATGATGTAGTGACTACTGAGGCAGTCATTGTCTTGAGCAACTCACCTAAGCCGTGCAGAAAGATCAGGATTTGGGATCCGATATGGCTGATCAACTGCTTAGAGAAAGACGTGGAGACACTGTTCCTGTATCCCATTCAGCATTTGATGGCTGAAGCTGATCAAGCATTGAAGTATCAAAGGGTGATTCGTTTCTGTCACCCAACAAAGTTCATGATGGATGCGACTGGTCAAGACTTTCAAGGATCAGGACGATGTCGATTTGATGAAGACTGAAGATGTTGTGTGTCTTGTTATGTTATGTTTGTTATGTTTGTTCTCAATTTTTGAGTCTGTAAAGTTGTTGGTGTTTGTTATAAACGATGTCTTTTGAAGTCTCTGTACGTATACTAGCCTGGTCCAAGGGGGAGTCTGTTAGTGCATGATGTCCCTAGGCTAGTATATATGTTGTTTGGACGTGTTTCGGGGTGTTTGGAGACGTTTATATGCGTTTTTTTTTGGCGTGATTGAGGCAAATGGCGAGTAGCAGATGGGTATAGGCGATTACAGTCCTATACCACATCATATTTCAGGCGAATAGGAATATCTATAGGCGATTATGGCCCTAATCGCCTATAGTAACATGTCTCATAGCTCCTACACACGTATACTGACATGTACGAGTACGGGAGGTATAAATAGGCCCAATCATTGCCCTAATATTCAGTTCTTGCCACACACACTCTCCAAACACCCTTCCCAGGTCTGAGATTGCTTGTTTTGATCATTGTAACACTCGTGCTCTGTTTTAATGATATAAACGTTAATCTTTTGACCCGTTTGTGTGTTGTAATTGCTCGTTTATCATTGTTTCATTTTTGTTTCTGTTATTAAGACATATTCAAGAGATTCCGCACCTTGAATATAACCTTCGTGATTGTCGGGTGACACGTTCGTCGATCCTACATGAATCATGTTAGAAAGAGAAAGAGAAAGAGAGATAGACAGACGAAGTGGTGGTGGCTGGATCTTGACCTGATTCTTTTGGGCAACAGTGACAGAGTGGTGGTGGTTGGAGAGAGGTAGTCGGAAGATGGTGGCGTTTGTGATCTAAAGAGTGTGTGTGAGTGGGTGGTTTTTATTTAAAATTTTATTTTTTTTAGCAATCCATTCATTTTAAATTAAATAACGATTTTAAAACAAAGGTATGTTGGTATTTTAACAAAAAGTTAATGAGTCGTATGAAAATGACAAGATTTTGAAATTACGAGGACCCAGATGTGAAAAAAAAAATTATTTGGACGAAATTCGCAAAAGAGACCAAACCTAAGGGAAAAAATGACATTTTACTCTACAATAAATAATGTAAATATAAGATTAAACAAATTTTCACTAAAAAATAAATTAAATAAAAAATAATACCACTTGAATCAACAATTCATTGTTTTTTTTTCATTTTTGTGTTCGTAGAGCCCCATTTTGAAGTTATTTAATCGATGGATTGATCGCTTCCTCCCAATAATGAGTTGGAAATTGTAATGTTTAAGCATCCCCTTCCAAAAGCCCAATTTAGTTCGTTGATTACCTTTTTCTTTGTTTTTCAGAGCTATAACAACAAGCTTTAGCCAAAGCAAGCTCTTGCTCGATTGACCATGGTTTCGATGAATTTTTTTTCCTTGTGTTGTTGAGTTTGTTGAATTGCATCTTATTCATTCATCTTCTACAACTTGCATTTCTCGAATATCGTCGTCCAAGATATATCCTTCATCACGTGCCTCCTATTGTGTCACTAGCACAACTTCGTCACCTTCCTTGCCTTCGCAGATCAGGAGGATTCACTTAGTTTCTATGCATAGGTAACGAAGATTCGGACTCCTCATTGCTAACGTATCAAAGTCATCCATATCGTATTGTACTTGAGGTGGTGACTATGTCAAAAAAATATGGGGTTGTGGTGAAAATGTGTATTGTTGGTATTGCTAATATTGTGGATGTAGGAGTGGTTGTGTTTGTGATGGTGGAAAATTCATCACCAACCTATACACTTCTTCCGTGCTTGAACCCGCCCCACTAACCCTTGAACTTGGTCCTCTATCACTTGATCCCACTCCTCTACTACTTGAACCAACGTCTTCTTGATTTGTAGGATTTTTCTCAACCCCACTTTAGTTTTCATGGATTCATTGAAAATAAAACTCCGGTTGAAAGTTGTATTTGAGTTTCTTACGATAAAGTGTTTGAATTGGTAGAGATAAAGTGTTTGAATTAGGTGAGAGATGGGGTGTATATATATTAATTAAAGGATTTTTTTATAAATAACCCAACGGCCAAATAAAGAACCATTGGAGGGGTAGTATGCCATCATTTAGAAGCTGTGAACCATACCCGACCCTCGTTACCCAGGACACCGGTGGAGGTGTTCTCATGGTGGTAGTGGGGTACCCGTGGGGGTTTAAGGGTGCGCCCCTCCCCTTCTAACTACATATCTGTATTATATATAATGCATTTCTGAAGGGTAGTGTGACACCCGGCAAATTCTGGTTAACAACGTTGTCTAGATGAAAGTCTACCTTAGCGAGTCACGCGTATATTGTATTTAACTAGGTTAGTTAAGTCGGGTTATGGTTCGGGAACTATCGTTTAGTCTAGAGGATCATTGGATGTTGGTCTAGAGGTTCATTAGATGTCGGTCCTTAACCAAGTGTACAAACGGTGACGATTTGTAGGATCGTCAGGGCATACGGAACATACGAGTCTTGAGTCCCGGAATTGGTGAACGAGTGTGAATATGTGTATTTACTTGTGTTATGTGTTTACAATCATTATGTGACTTGTCGGTACGTTAATATGTGTTAACATATGTTAAAACGGGGTTTAACGCGCAAAACACACGAAACTAACCCCTACAGGCGATTAGGAAGCCTAATCGCCCATAGGGGAGGCGAGTAGGCAACCATTGGGGCGAGTAGAAGCCTACTCGTGTGATGGTAGGGGCGATTAGGCCTAATCGTGTGAACATTCATGCGATTAGCCTCCCTAATCGCATGTAAGGGCTGCATAATCGCTAGTTACGTGCTGGACGACTAAAAACGACTATAAATACCATACTTGACCTCATAAACTTCATTATACAAACCCTAGTCGTCCCATAACCTGCCCCAACACACACACAACCTCTGGAACGCGATTTTTGATCAAAACACAAGGATTCAAGCATAATCCATCATTCTTTCATAATCCTAAGGTTTGGTTTCCATCCATGAATCTTTACAAACGTTTTTAATCAATCCCTAATGGTCCAGACCTGTTCTAAAACGAAAAAGCTTTCTGAAAATCATTAATAAGGGTTGTTAATCGGATTCTAACTAGTATACATGTGTTATGGGTGTTTATGATTAGAAAGCTAAGGTTTTTATGATTCATGATGATAGATTAACATGTTATTAGGATTAATTCAGAATACTAATAATATTATGATGATGAAATCTGAGAATTTAGTATTAGGGTTATGATTACGCGTGTTTGTATGATGATTGCATGCTATGTGAATGGTGTTTGGATTACGTGATTTGCATGCAGGGCTGATAATACGAGGCAAAACGAAGGGTTTTGGTTGAAACATGTTTAGGATAGTGTTTGGGATGATATTGGGTGGTTACACACGTTCTGGATCTGATTTGGAGCGTTAAACGCGCGAAAAACCGGAGCAGCAAGGTTACAGGCGAGTAGCCTTGCTAATCGCCTATGTTATAGGCGAGTAGGGTGCTAATCGCCTATAACTCATGCGATTAGGCCTACTCGTGTGACCTTAGGGGCGATTAGCCCTAAATGCTAGAACTTGTATGTGGTATAGCCCTAAATGCTAGTAGTTATATGTGGTATAGCCCTAAATGCTAGTAGTTACATGTGGTATAGCCCTAAATGCTAGTAGTTCATGCGATTAGGGTTCCTAAATGCTAGTTGACCAACCTAAATGCTAGTTGACTTTTCCTAATCGCGTGTACTGCTGCTGTAAGTATAAATTAGCATTCCGAGACCCGATTTGACATGTAGGAACATGCTAGGAACCCCGTAACATGTCTAATAACTTGGTAATATATGTTTGGATGTAATTCGGTGATACGAGAACTATGTGCTATAACTTGTTGTGCGTTAACGTATGTTAAGTGTGATTGCGTTATTGTATGTTTTGGAGCGTAACCATAACACGGGGAGTCTCGGGTCACCAATGGGATGTCGAGTCTTGTACTTTGGGTCAGTTAAACAGTCACGGTGTTTTCAAACGAACTTGGTTATGGTCTGGACATTTAGGGACTAATTAACCTGCGGGTTATTAGTCTAAGTACTTGTAACTGTCATATGTTAGGTCGCCGCTTTACGGGACTAGCATAGCAGCTGAGTTTACTCGGGTTAAGGAGTAACGCAACTTAAGGTGAGTTTACGGCCCCTCTTTTAAACTGGTTTTATACTTTCGGGGGAGAAAACATGTGTTAAAACGATTATTTGGTAACTATTGTCATACTA
This sequence comes from Ambrosia x helenae, assembly GCA_030844895.1. NCBI lineage: Eukaryota > Viridiplantae > Streptophyta > Magnoliopsida > Asterales > Asteraceae > Ambrosia > Ambrosia x helenae. The sequence continues at coordinate 115,689,250 of CM061229.1, read as the reverse complement.
TGGGTTTCTATTGTGTACTACACGATCTTTGGAAGTCCCGGGGGGAACCATGAATGTGCGGGTTTGCACAACGGGGAAATGTGAATAGCGCTATTGGGAGTGACCAACCCCGCTCGTCGGCTTGGAGGGCCGGGCGAGTGCATATTGTCTCAAACAGGAACAACAGGAACAACTGGTACTTTTCGGCACAACATCTGGTATTCGAGTTAGTAATGGTTTTCCAATCGTGGTAGTAACAAAACATACGCCTAGCTAGCGTACACTGGTTTTCGAATTGTTATAGTATGGACAGGTTGACTTGGTACTTGGATACAAAACCTGTAAACTCACCAGCATTTTTGTGTTGACGTAAACTTTTACATGTTTTCTCAGGTCGCTAAGGTAGCACGACTGGACTAGGGCGCACGCGTCTGCACGGCGTCTAACTAGGGTTGCATGGTCTTATAAACGTTGAACTATTGTTTCACTGTTGAGATACTGTTTTGAATAAGCTTCCGCTGTAAACGGGATTTTAAACTATGTTTTGAAATTGCATTTATATTCATTTAGACTTGTTTATTGTGATCGTTGGTTTGGATCCTGGTTTGTCATGCGCCTCGCGGTAAAACTCCGCAAGTGGATTTTGAGGGTGTGACAGGTAGGTTAAGATTTAAAAACGTTAAAAACATCTTTTCCTTTAATGCAAAAGGTACACCCATAAAACGATAGTAAATTAGTTTTTTCAAACACTTTTACACTTTAATCCTCTCATCCTAATTACATTTAATTCTTTCACATTTAACCAAATTCTGATAATTAATTAGTAATTACACTTTAATGCCCTTATAAAAACTACCCCACGATTATTAAACGGGAAATTTTTCGTGCGTCAATGTTTTCTTAAAAAATACACCATAAAAATGAGAATCTTATTCTCTTTATTTGAGTATAGTATTTCTATGGGTTTTTATTAAAAGAATTGATATTTTATGCGATTATCAATGACTAAGGGTGAGCAATAATCGTTAACCAAAGTCAAACCGAAAACAGACGACACTAAAACGAACCTTTAATGTATGCATACATTTTTAGTTTTTCTACCTCCATTTCATGTATGTATATATCCATTTCATATACTTCTAATCATATCTTTTAGCCAAAGTTTGGTTTTGGTTATTAATCAAACTTAATTGAACCGAACTGAAAACTGGCAATCAAGCTAAATAAACTGAACCGAACCATGCACACCTTTAGAAGTGCATGTGTTCTCCATCGCATCGCGCGAACACCTTGCTAGTATATCATCTTCTATAATATATAAATGAAAGTTAATGAGGGACACATGACATCTTATGAGAGTTTTCTTTAAGTTTTTCCCGCTCATTTTACCTGGTCATTTAAATGGGTCATAGATACTCCATCTATTATTAAATTATTTTTTCTCTCTCATATGCATGACACATGCACTTTCCCCCATGATTTTTAAACGCTAATAACTTTTTTAAACGACATTTTTTTTTGAAAAAAAATTACACCAAATTAACGAGCGTTTTATTATCTTTCAAACGAGTACCATAGTGTTATACAAAAAAACGAAAAAAAACGAGCGTTTTATTACTAATGGGTCTGCTCTGTTCAATGGGTCTGCTCTGAAACAAACTTCTTATTACAACATCTGTTGAGTGCAAACCACTGTTGTCATTAGAAGTTTGTTTCATCATCTGTTGCTTCCTTCATCTATGGATAATCATCAGCTGATTCATTCATCAGTGGTTTCCAATCGGCTATTTCATTTATCAGTGGTTACCAAAGGCAGAAGCACAATCACCAATGAATAAATGGATTTCCAGCTTTAGTTGGATTTAGTTTTTCCGTGTTTTTAATACGAGATTTCACCTAGTATACAATATATATATATATATATAGGGAAGGGTTATCTTGAGAACCTCAATTTTTGTGAGAACCTTGAGAACACTTTTTATCCATTGATCAATTTTAATCAAAGGCTAAGATTAAGTAGGGGTATAATTGTAAGGTGGGTAATAAAATCTCATTAACATAACCCAAAAGGGTAGCCTTGTAAAATCACATATCATCTCCTTCCTACAGTCTGTCCCCTACGATCAAAACCCAGCTCATCAATAACCGATTTCTGACCAGCAATCAGACTATCAATGTTCATCAATTACCAACCATAGCTGCAACATAACCAATTTTGTCACTTAAACGCTTGTGGGATGATTATTTCTGGCTAGCAACACAACCAATTTTGATCGCTATCTTTGGTTGAACAACCAACACCACTACCAACATCTCTGTTACTGTTAATATCGGCTACTGCATTTGATGGTGCTTAAAATTTTTCTCAGCCTCTTTGTAATTTTCGAAAAAATTATATGTACAATATCTATGTGAAAACAATTGCATCGATTTCGTATTCGTCGTTTATTATATAAATCAAATCTATTCCAAACCACCTGAAGTTGTAATGATGTCATGTTTTGTTTTCCCTAATATGGTGGTCGAACCATACATCTACCAGGAACTACTTGCAGAAACCAATAATTATACGTCCTCTATTACTGATGTTTACCGTTTCGTGTTCCAATCAGCAAAATGACATTTGATTCACTGTTTCGCCTAATGGACTCATTTATTTAAGTGAATGTTGGGGAAAAGAAAGTGTTATGAAGCCAAAACAAGTTTCCATATGTTATTACACATGTGTAAATCATGTATGTGAAGGTTTATACTTGTGTTTATCATAAAATCTATCAATAATAAGCATAGCTATGAAGGTTTACAAATGTGTAAATAATAATATTTAAACGAGCATATATATATATATATATATATACATGAAAATTACACATGTGTAAATCACACAATTGTTTTTTAAATTAGCATAGATTTCAAGGTTTAAATATGATCTACACATATGTAAATCATACAAATTAAAAAGATAGGCATAGATTTCAAGGTTTACACATGTATAAATTGTAATAGTTAAACAAACTAACCATATATATATGAAGGTTTACACAAATGTAAATCATAGAAAAAATTATTAAGCATAAATATCAAGGTTTACACATGTGTAAATCATAATAGATAAACAAATAAGCATAGACATACGCGGATGATGTTATTCATGGGGAGTGGTCTCAAATCAATATTGAGAAAACAGCCCGGTTCCTTAGAATCGTTGTCAACTAAGTGGGCTTGGCATTTTTATCATATGCGAAATTCTATGTGGTGTATGGTGATTGAAGCAATTCATGGCGGTAGATGGCGATAGACTTTCCTGCCAGTCGATCGTTCCAATTATAGTTGTTGCAAGAGTATTGTTGATTTTCTTGGAAAGCTAAAATTAATGGGAATGACCATTCAAAGCTGCATTAGGACTGATATGGGTCAAGGAAATAAGGCGCGTTTTTGGCTTGATTTATGGTTTGGAGACACGTTGCTAAAGGACCGTTGGCCTAGATTATTTAAATTAGAGTAAGACAAGCTGTGTGCGGTCAACGACCGATTCTGCAGGTCCACATATCACTGCAGCTTCGTGAAGAACTGGTCTCGATCGCCTCAGTCAGTTTCTGAGATATTGGAGATGCAGGAAATTTAAGAGGTTTGTGCCAAGATCACGTTCTCAAATAGGATTGATTGATGGGTCTGGGTGGATGCGATTAATGGTGAGTTATCAGTTGCTTAAGTAAAAAATCTGTTGCGCGCTGATAGGGATGTTAAAAGACAACGACTCGCAATTGACATATAGTAAATCAGTCACAGATATGTAAAATATACACAAATAAGTGATAGAGAACATATTACACATGTGTAAGTTAACAACACATACTTGACGATGAACAAAAACATATACGCGATAGTGAACAGTTTAAACATGTATAATTTAGCTGCACGTATGTAAAAGAAACAAATACATGTGATAGTAAGAGTTTACCAACGTGTAATTCAGTTGCACGTCTACAAAATAAACATAGATGTGAAGGTTTACACGTGAAACAGATAACAACATAAAATTAAGCATAGATACGAAGATTTACACGTGTAGATTGTAACAGTAAAAAAACTTAACATAAGTATGAACGCTTGCACATGTGTAAATCATAATATTTTATAAGAATACGCTTAAAGATGAAGGTTTACATATGTCATATGTGTAAATCATAATAGTTAAAAAAAAAGCATAAATATGAATGTTTACACATGGTAAATCGTAATAGTAAAAAAAAAACTAATGATATACATGAAGAGTTACACATGTGAAGATTGTAATAGTTAAAAAACAGTAAACATAAATATGAAGGTTTACACATGTGATAGTGAGAGTTTACACACGTGCAATTCAGCTGCACATCTATAAAACAAACACAAGTGTGAAGGTTTACACGTGAAAATAGGTAAAACAAATTGTTAAAAAAAGCATAGATACGAAGGTTTTCATGTGTAGCTTATAACAGTAAACAAAAACTTAACATAAGTATGAAGGTTTACACACGTGTAAATCATAATAGTTAAAAAAAATAAGCATAAAGATGAAGATTTACACATATGTAAATCATAATAGTTAAAAAAAAACAAGCATAAAGATGAAGGTTTACACATGTGTAAGTCATAATAGTTAAAAAAAAAAAGCATAAATACGAAGGTTTACACATGGGTAAATTGTAATAGTAAAAAATAATGAGATATATGAAGGTTTACACATGCGTAGATTCTAATAGTTAAATAACAATAAACATAAATATGAAGGTTTACACATGTGTAAATCCTGATAATTAAAAAAATCATAGATATAAAGGTTTACACATGTTTAAATAAAAATATTTAAACTGAATAAGCATATATATGAAGGTTTACACAAGTGTAAACCATTAGAAAAAGACATATGATGATGTGTCGTACACATAAGATTACATATCACTTGCACATATGTAAATTAGGCACTTACACATATGTACTCTAGTGATGTACACATGTGTATAATCAGTCATTACATGTGTGTAAATATGATGGACACATTATAAAACAAATTCGTATATATAACAATATTGGAATAGTTACATGAAAACAGATAAAAGTATAAAATCCACAAACTGAACAGACATAAAACACAAGTAGTGATAGGCTTGATTGATATGGTGGTAGTGATAGGCTTCATCTTCTTCCTTGTCGTCATCGGACTAGTAGTACTGAAGCTTAGAACCACAGATTTTACCATGTAACACTTGTAGCTAGTGATACTACTGCAGCCATCATACTTCCTCTTTTTTCTTTACGTTGGCGGTTATGTAAGAAAGGGAACATAAATAGTATCTCAAAGTTGGTCCTAGCTTTTGACCCAGCCGCCTTCCCGTAGCTTAGTAAGCACAAGCCGCCTCCTTGCAGTGTCAAACATCCCTAGTTACTTCTACATTGTTATGATCAATTACTTAAATTGTTGGTAGTGATAGGTTTCATCTCCTTATCGCCATCGAACTAGTAATCCTGAAGCGTAGAACTACAGATGTCACCGTCTGACACTTGTAGCAAGAGATACCAATGCAGCCGTCATACTTCCTCTTGTTTTTCCGTTGTCGGTTATGTAGATTACGAGAACACAAATAGTATCTCAAAATTGGTCCTTGCTTTTGACCCTCTAGTCGCCTTCCTGTAGCATGGTAAGCATGATCAGCCTCCTTTGCAATATCAAACATCCCTAACCAGTGCTACACAACCATATCCTGTCCGTGTCACATAACCTTCATTCTTAAATAGTTCCACATGTTTACTTATAAAGTCAAACCTATAAATGACATTGACTCCTATTGTACTAATTGATTAAAAATCTAAAACTGAGTACAATTTTAAAAGTAAACAGGAAAAAAAAGTATGATTCTTAACATCCCAAACAAGGTAATTGAATGTTTTTCAAGTTCATATACAAATACAAAAATCGATTCATATATCCAGTGAGGCAATTATTGCACACTAAACTATGATTATCCATCAATTGAATGATCAATAGGCTTACAGGATGCAAAAAAAACAAAAACGATCAAAATTGAGGGTAAATTATGGATTTTGAAGATGCTAAAATTTATAATTGCACCATCTCCCCCTCAGCCTCTTTCTCACCCCCTACGTAATTTTTACACTAAATAGTTTAAGATCAATTAATCTAAACTATAATCGATTGAATAAGATTATTGATTGAAGATCGTGTGTGTGATTGAAGAGAGAACATGCAGTAGAGATTGAAAATTGGGTGATAATGGAAACAGGAGAGTATGTAGGGTATTGTTTAATTACCAAAATAACCTTTTTAAGTTAAAATACAAGGGAAGTAAATGAGTGGCTGAGATTTGTTCTCATGGTTCTCACAAAAGATGAGTGTTCTCATTTAAACCTTCCTCTCTCTATATATATATATATATATATATATATATATATATGGTAGGGATCCTAAGAGAACCAACCCCTATTTGAGAACTAAGAGAACCATTCTGGGCCACACATTTCATATAAAGGCAAAAAAAAAAAAAAAAAAAAATTTCCTTTAATCGCACATTTTTATGCAAGGAAATTTTTTTTTATTTTTTTTTTTGAATTTTTTTTTATTTATACATATGTGTATATGTCAATTATACATATGTGTATATAGCAATTATACATATGTGTATATAGCATTTTTCAGCTATACATATGTGTATATTTCAACTATACATATGTGTATATTTCAGCTATACATATGTGTATATTGCATTATACATATGTGTATAATGCAATTATACACATGTGTATACTGAAAAAAAAATACAAAAAAAATAATTTTTTTTCCTTACATATAAAGCAGCGATTTTTGCAAAAAAAAAAAAAAAAAAAAAAAAAAAAAAAAAAAATTGCCTTAGAGAAATTTGTGGCCCAGAATGGTTCTCTAGTTCTCAATTTGGGGAAAGGTTCTCATTTGAACCAAATCCTATATATATATATATATATATATATATATATGATTATACGTTTTCATTATAGTTACATATGTACTAATCTTTATTATATGAATCAGAATATTACATGCATGTGTGCAATAGCCTACTAAGGCTCACGAGCGTAATAAAGATTGAAATATAAAGTTCGTCTCAAGGTTGATTATAAAAGATCTAGAATTTAGGTTTATCTTGACTTAATCTCATTTAAGCTTAACTCAATTCGAAATGTTAACAAAACAATCTTGACTAGTTCACGAACAAGTTGAATATATTGAATTATAAAATGATATTGATATAGAAAAAACTAGTAATTTGCTGATAAAAAGTTGATGGATGTTGTACTTAATTGAATATGTTTGCGAGATATCGCAAGTAATTATGATGACATAGTTGACGGTCTCAATCTTTCTTTCTTTCTTTCTTTCTTTGATGTACAACTAATTTCACAAATTTTCCTCCACGTCATGGAAGCTTGACTTATTTGATCAGTATTTGGCTACTAGCAAGTGTTTTTAATATAGGATTCTTATAATAGCACACCCCTCTCTTGTAAATTATATACCCTTACATCTCTATATGTGACATATGATGTTATACGCGACATATAGGTGGTTCAACGAACCACCCTTCTTCATCTATTACAATGTATAATGTCTTACTTTAAAATGACTTTCACTAAGACCCATATACAAGAATCACAATATTTTGCAGGAACAATATTTAGGTGATGCTTAGTTGTAGTTGGGATTAAAACGCAAGTTTTTAATGCACAAGCAACAATCTTTATACGTGAAATTTGAAAAAAAAAAAAAAAAAACATGTAATTTTAAAAGCTTAGAAAGAGATATATAAATTACCTACAAAAATATTTATTTTATAAGCTGTACTAGAAAATAAATTTTGATTGTTATTATAAAATAAAAGCTTAAAGAGAATTTATAAAAAAAAATAGTTTTTTTTTTTTCATAATTACATATACCACCTAGGCTCCAAGAGTAAATATTGGGTGTGTTTGACAAAACTAGCTGGTGGTTGAAAGATGGTAAATATAGCTGTAGCTCTTTATATATATTTAGATGTTTGACAGAGTAACTGAAGTTTTAAATAAAATGTATAAAATGACTTAAATGGACTTAAATAAATATAATCCAGTTTTTTTCTCGTAACTTAAAACCTTTAAGCTCCTTCAACCAAATAAGGTTTTTTTTTAATGAGTATGAGGGTTTTTTTTTTTTTTTTTTTTTTTTTTTTTTTTTTTTTTTTTTTTTTTAAGCTTGAAGCTTGAAGCTTGAAGATAGAAGCTCATAAAAGCTCCCTACCAAACGTACCCATTATTTGTATGTTTAGAGCAGCCACAAATGTACAAACATCACAAATTCTCACAAATAGTTATCTCAGCGTCACGTCAGCCTCACAAACTTTCGTAAAAAAACACATACTTTTCCCATAATCTACAAACCTCTACATTGATCACTCTCCACATCATCATCACAAACATTTCCTATATTCTATATATCCCAACAAACCTAAATTACATAGAATCAATTAAAAAGAAAACAATCATGAAGAAATAAAAAATATCAACACATCTAAAAATCGATAAAAAAATATCAAATAAATAAATCAATTAACAAGACGCTCAGAGTTTTGTTTGGATTATCTCAATCTGCCATTGCTGCATTCACAGTTACAAACTATAGTAGTCATCTGGATTTCCTCACCAAGAAACAAATCGTGTCTACACGTTCCGATTTTTTCCCAAAATCATCACACGGATCTATAGATTTGGTCCGACTTATTCAAAATCATCTGACTACAACACATTTGAAAATCATTAAACTAACACTCGCCTCGAATCTATCCAAGATTTAAAGATTAAACAACCACACATCTGAATCAAAGAGCTCACAATGTGGTGCTCAAACAGCTACAAATCTTGAAGCCGGATCAAACAACATTCACATATCCAAAGATCAAACATTGAGCTTCTTTGTGCCCGTCGGGTTCCACGTGTGGCATCTGAAGATCGACTCATATGCAGTGAGAAATCTCGCCAAGATTCGAAGACCGACAAGAAAATTAAGATCAACAATGGCGTAATTTCAAGAAACTCTAGAAATTTCTCACAAAGAACCACGATTCGAAGATTGACAAGAAAATTTTATGCCCAACCAAGATCTAAAGATCAATAATGGCGCAATTTCAAGAAATTCTAGAAATTTCTTACAAAGAAACGAAGAAACCATCGGCCACAGGTAAGAAAGTCTAATAAAAAAATATGGGGTTGGATATCTAAACACCGTGAATTTTATTTCAACCATAGTTGTGCCTAAAAAAGCTTGTTTTCGGACCCAACCTGAAACCAGTTTCCACCTGAACTGCAAGTACATAGCAGTCTTAGACCTGGATTAAGAAAAAGGAACCAACCCTAAATCACTGGAACCGGTTCCAGCTTTACCAGGCCAAAACCCGTTAAAAAACCTGGATAAACTAGTCTACTTAAATCCGTTCAAACACCCAAATGACATCATATGACGCCGCCAGTATTTGTGAAAATTGAAAAAGCTATATGACACGTATAGCTCAGTACTTATCGTACTCAAGAGTGTGCCAATACTAGGACACAAAAATATATAAATATGTTAACTTTCTTGCAAATATGCTGCATAAGGCACCGTATTCATTATTGTTATTGTTATTATTGTAAATTGAAAAGACTATATGATGTTTATAGCTCTATATTTATCATACTGAGAGAGTGTGTCAATACCGGGACCCAAAAATCTATCTATATAATAAATCAATACACTCGGGTCGAATGAAGGCCTTAGAGAGGGCCTGAGGGATCCAAATATATAAATGGAGCTCCAAAAATTAGAGTATATAAACCGTTTTCTTTTATTTTTTCTTCATTCTCCACAACATAGTCCTCCATTTCTTCCAAACAAACCTCTCTATCATCCTACTTCATCTTTCATAGTTTCTTGATTCTCCATAAATGATTCAAGGTAATCATCGATCATACTCTTCTAATGTTAATTCTTATTATTATTTTCGCTTCATTATTTATTCTTAACATTATTACAAAAGAAATCGGTCATTTGATATATTTTAAAAGTGATATTTATTCATTTCAATTATCATTCTATATGGTTTAACTGTGTTTTAATCGTTTTTTTAATCAATCGATTTAGAATGAATATTTTAATCATCTCTGTTTAAATACCGCACTATATATTAAAAGAAATCAATCGTTTTAATCCTTTTTAACGATTTAAGATGATTTATCATTCTAAATCATTCTTGGTTATGATTTTTTTAACGACTTTTTTAGATGATTTATCACCTAAGTTACGATTTTTTTAACCAATTATGAAAGATGAAGTATTCTGATCTATTCATTTCAATGATAAAATATCGGTTTTGTTAAGAAAATAATATAATCATTTGTATTATTTGCCGATTGAGTAGCAATGTTACGAAATATTGAAGCGAAAATAATATAATCATTCATTCGTGTGTTTCAAGAACTTTATCATTCCGATTTATCCGGTTTTGATTATACTTTTGAAATACCGATTTTTTTAGTTACTAAATTTTTAGATATATATTTAATCGGATTTAATATTCAATCGTATTTAATCATTCTATGTTTTGTTAGGACAAAAAGGATTGGTGAAACCACTTTTGCAAACCTTAGTCTAATTCACTTCTGTCAAAATATTCTAAGTATAGAACTGCTGAAGAAGAAGGATCAAACTGCTGAAGAAGAGATTCAGAAGTACTGAAGAAGAAAGTCATCAGAGGTTCTGAAGTTCAAACCAGACACTTCTACTGAAGAACTACTGAAGACAAACTACTCATCAGTAGTTTGTCATTCATCAGTACTTACAGAAGATCTTTTCCACCGCCTTTGTATATCAGTAGTTTATTACTTTAGTATTTCTTTTTGCTTTATGTACAAGTTCCAAGACTGCAACTTGTTGCAACTTGTTTCTGAACTTACTTTTGGCAAGGTTCATGTATTTGTAACGTCTATAAATAGAAGGGTTCATCCCTCTGTTTTAGAGATTGATTTTAATACAAGAAATCCTTCAACTCTTATTATTGTTATTTCCATTTCATGTTTATTGAGAATCTGTCGAAGTGTTTCATTCTCATTCAATACTTAGATTCTCAATAAACACTTATCATTTATTAGTTCTTGAATCCAGGGGGAGTAATAACTCATGTTGATAAGTGTAGCTTTAAACTTATAAACATTCCGTTGTGCTATCACTCATCAAGAACTTGCTAAACACTTAAGTGTCAACTAGCAAGTTCAACAAAGAGGAATATACTGATCCAACAATTGGTATCAGAGCTTCTGGTTTATCTGATCACATATCAATCTAACAAATTGAGAATCAGACACAGGCTCTTATTGATATTCAATAAAGGATTATAAGCTCACTTTTATCAACATCCATCACTTTAAGAGATATTTGACAAATCAATACTCTTTAAAATGGATCCTCATAATACTGGTCCTGCCACTAAACCTGCCATGCTTGTAAGAAATGAATATAACATATGGCAAAAGAGAATGGCACATACCTTGTCACAGACCAACACAGGTTGTTAGAGATCTGTGATATATGGTCCTCATAAACCAGTAAATATAAATCTTGAAACTAAGGAAGAGATTCCAAAAGAACCAAAAGACTATACTGATGATGATTTCCTAAAACTTGAGCTTGATGCAAAAGCTTTTTCTATGTTGGCAATGGCACTCCCAAATGAAATCTATTCTGGCCTATTACATTGTGATAGTGCCAAAGAGCTTTGGGACTGCCTAAAAGAACAGTTTGGAGGAACTGAAGAGGTGATTGCCAACACCAGAGAAATCTTGGCTCAACAATATGAAACTTTTGCTCACAATAATGGGGAAACTTTAACACAGCAATTTGAAAGATTCTCCTCATTAATATCTGAGCTAAAGCTAAATGGTCAGACCTATACAATTGTATCTATGCTTCATAGATTTTTAAGGTCTTTACCTGATAAATGGGAAACATACTCAATAGTCTTAAGATCTTCACCAGATTTTAGCTCCCTCACTCTTACAAAACTTCATGGGAGATTACTTACTTTTGAGAGAGAAATTGATCAAAAGAAAAAGTTACAAAATTCTGGTAAAACTGCTGATGACTATCTACCTGGTAGTACAGCACTATTGGGACAAGACTCACCAACTTGTTCAAATAGTTTTGGATCTTTTGACCACATTGACATAACTGCTGGGATCTCATCTGAAAGATCATTCCCAGGTTATGACAATAATGACTTTGGTCAAACTACTGATAACATGTGTTTTATCATGGATGACTTAAATAGTTTCAGCAGTGATGACCTAGAAGAAATGGATGTTTTGCACCAACTGGCCATGTTAAGTTTAAAAACAAATAAATTTTACAAAAGGTCAGGAAGGAAGTTTCCAGGACTTAACAGTTCTACAAAAATTGGTTTTGACAAATCTAAACTTAGATGTCACAAGTGTCAAAAGTTGGGACACTTTGCTAGAGAATGTAGAAGCTCTGGCTTTAACCAATCTCAGTCTGGAAAAATTTTTAACCCCAATTATAACAGGAATAATGGAACACAAGGGAGTGCACATTTTGTACAGGCACAAGCTCCACAACACCAATATGTGCCACAAGTACAATATGTACAGATGCCTGCTCAACAGATGCAGAGCCAACAATCAATCCCTCCTTTTCCAGCTGCTCAACAACCTCCACAGCTACAGCAACCCTCTCAACAAAGTCTATTTACCTCAGGGTATGTTGACTGGAGCAGTCTTCCTTTTGATACCACAGAGTGCAATCCTGATGCAGACAACAAAATGTTTGACATCAACTGGGGAGAGCCTGACAATGGCAGAAAGAACTTTGCCTTAATGGCATTTGAGGGATGCTCCTCAAAATCTGCCTTGTCACAGGTATCAAAAGAATCTTTGACTAAACTATGCTCAAATTCATGCAAAGAATCTTTTGCTCTCATAAGAGAGACAAATGTGCACTTACAAGGAAAAACAAATGATTCTGAGAGAAAATTCACTCAGATGAAATGTGATTTAGAAAGAAAACTTGCTGCAAAAACAAAAGAAGTTTCTAAATTAACTAACTCTGCTATTGAAACCCAAGCACAAATTAAAATCATGATTAATGACCTAGGAAATGTCAGACAAGAGCTTGCTGACACCAAGGTCACATGTGAAAAATGGGTGGAATCTTGTAAGGGGTACCAATTATTGCTAAACAAACAAAGTGCTTCAAATGTTAGGTTTGGCATAGGGTACAATCACACTGAAACACCAACAGATTTCTCTCCCAAAACTACTGAAGATGGGAGAAAAATTGTTTCAGGTGAAACTTCTGAAGAGGGAGAATGCACATCTTTCCATGAAAACTTTCTAAAATCACACAAAGAAAGTTCTTCAGAAGTACTGATTAAATCTGACTTTAAGCCATCAGTAGTTTCAACTACATCAGGAGTTGAGAACCTGAAAACTACTGATGACCTAAAACCAATCAAAACAGTCAGAGACTTGTCTTTGAAAGAAAAGACAAAAGAATGTGAAATTTGTGGTCTGTTCAACCACAAAACAGAATTTTGCAGATATAGAAAGGGTATTCAGTTCAATAAGAAAAATCAACAACTGGTTGTGGGGGAACAAATCAAAAATGATTATGTAAAAACTTTTTTTCCCAAGAAACAACAACCAGCAAAAACCTTTTCTCAGAAAAAGACAAAATCTCAACAAAAGTCTTTTTCTCAAAATTCTCTATCAGTAGTTAGACCTGAATCATCAGTAGTTTCACAAACTGCTGAGATTAAAGATCTCATGAAATTGGTACAACTACTGATGACCAAAGTTAATGGTGGTCCTCAAAAGGATACCACCATTGTTCTTAATGCAAAATCCATTGCCAAAAAGACATGAATTTCTAAACTTGGTCAAGAACAAACTGTAAATGTTCTCAAGAGCAAACCCAAAGCCAAACTGGCTTGGGTTCCTAAATCTAACTAATTTGCTATCTTGTGCAGAGAGTTTCCAGAGGCTTAAATAGCATTTGGTATGTAGACAGTGGAGGCTCAATGCACATGACAGGATGCAGATACCTGATAAACAATTTTATCAGTCAAAGAGATGGATTTGTATCCTTTGGGAACAATGCTAAGGGATATGTGCTAGGACATGGCAATGTCTCCTCTGGCAAAATACAGTTTGACAAGGTCAATCTGGTTGAAAACCTTGAGTACAACTTGCTAAGTGTGTCACAAATGTGTGATAAAGGATATTCTTCCTTTTTCACAAAGACAGCATGCAAGATCATATCACCAGAAGGCCAGAAGTTGATAGAGAAGATCATTGAAGATCATACTTTGTTAATAGCCAAAAGATGTGGCAATGTCTATGCAGTGGACATAGAAAAAGACAAAGTACTGAACAACACTGTCTGTTTCTTCTCAAGGGCATCAACTTCAGAAATTGATCTCTGGCACAGGAGACTTGGCCATGTGAACTTTAAAACCATAAATAAAGTCACAAAAATGGGCTTGGTCAGAGGTCTACCCTTAAAAGTATACCAGTGTCAAGAACACCGTGTATCCTGTTTAAAGGGTAAATAGCATAAGTCCTCTTATAAGTCTATTGAAGAATCAAAAACAACTGCATGTCTTCAACTACTCCATATGGACTTATTTGGGCCTGTAAAAATCATGAGCCTTGGTAAGAAGAAGTACTGCTTAGTCATCATTAATGACTACTCAAGATTTACATGGGTATTCTTCTTATTTTCCAAGGATGAGGCTACTGAAATCATCAAGTTCTTCATTCTACAAGTAGAGAAGCAATACTCTCTACCTGTCAAAACCATTATAAGTGATAATGGGACAGAGTTCAGGAACAAAACTCTGGATGAATTCTGTTTGTCTAAAGGGATTATTAGACAATTCAGTGTTGCCAGAACTCCTGAACAAAATGGTGTGGTAGAAAGGAAGAACAGAACTTTAATAGAAGGAGCAAGAACAATGTTAGCTGATTCTGGCCTACCTTTATAATTCTGGGCAGAAGCAGTTAACACATCATGTTATGTTCAAAATAGAGTTCTTATTGTCAGGAGACATTCAAAAACTGCCTATGAAGTTCTTCATGGCATGAAGCCCCTTATCTCCTTTTTCAGGGCTTTTGGGTGTCAATGTTTCATCTTGAACATCAAGGAATCTATTTCAAAGTTTGCTGCCAAAGTTGACTCAGGTTACTTTCTTGGTTATTCCTCAACTAGAAAAGCCTACAAGGTTTTTAACTCAAGAACCAGGATAGTAGAAGAAACACTGAATGTCAAGTTCAATGAGTCAAAACACACTCTCATTCCAGCACATCCTGCTGAACTCTTTGACCTTGACAACTTCCATTTTGAACCTGAAAAGACTGTTACTTCATCCAAACCTACTTATTATGGTGATAAAAGGTTTGATGATGAGGATCCAGCACCATGGACTCCTCAAACAGTCATTAAGTCAACTTCAAAACCATCAGAAGTTTCACAAACTTCCGATTCAACAAATACTGAAGGACAAACTCAAACATCTGCTTCAGCACCTGCAACTACTGAAGACACTGAAACTGCTGAACCAGATATAATAGACCTCAGTAGTTTGTTTGAAGAACATGAGCCACCAACACCTGTCAGTGGTTTACAACAACTGATCGAACACAAAGACCATCCACTTGATCAAATCATGGGTGATATTGCATCAGGTGTTCTTACAAGAAACCAGCATTCCAACTTTTGTCTATTCTTAGCATTTATTTCACAGTTGGAACCAAAGAAGTACCAGGAAGCCCTCAAAGACAACAATTGGGTGCAGGCAATGCAAGATGAATTGCTTCAATTCAACAAGCAACAGGTTTGGGAAATCTGTCCCTTACCACCAAACAAGCAACCAATTGGCACAAGATGGGTTTTCAGGAACAAACAAGATGAAGCTGGTATTATAATAAAGAACAAGGCAAGACTGGTAGTTCAAGGTTACTCTCAAGAAGAAGGCATTGACTATGATGAAACCTTTGCTCCAGTTGCAAGGCTTGAAGCCATCAGGTTATTTCTGGCCTATGCCATTTCCAACAAAATAAAAGTTTATCAAATGGATGTCAAGAGTGCATTTTTGTATGGAAAAATAAAAGAGGAAGTGTATGTTTGTCAGCCGCCTGGGTTTGAGGATCCTTCTCATCCTGAGTGGGTGTACAAACTAGACAAAGCTCTTTATGGGCTCAAACAGGCTCCTAGAGCCTGGTATGATACACTTTCTTTCTTTTTACTCAAAAATAACTTCACAAGAGGTGCCATTGATAAAACTCTTTTCATAAAACATGTTGGAAATCATGTCTTACTTGTTCAAATATATGTTGATGATATCATTTTTGGTTCAACAAACACAAAATTGTGTGATGAATTTAAGAAACTCATGCAATCAAAATTTGAGATGAGTACAATGGGAGAACTGCAGTACTTTCTGGGACTGTAGATTAAACAACAAACAAATGGAACTTTTATACATCAATCATTTCTGCGATCATTTCTCAACAAATGGTGCAGCCACGGTCCTAACCACAACAACAATGGTGTCGATGCCCAACTGGCTGCGATCATTTCTCAACAAATGGCGCAGCAAATCGCAACTCTGGTTCCCAATTTGCTAGCACAAGTCATCCAAATGAACGGCAACGGGAACGGTAACGGCAACGGGAACGGGAACGACAATGGTAATGGAAATGGAAACCACAACGGGAATGGAAATGGTCTCCCAGCCTGTACCCTTAAGCACTTCAATTCTTGTAACCCTCCAAAGTTTAGTGGTGAAGAAGGAGCTACAGGAATCCTCCAATGGTTTGAGGGTATTGAGAATACCTTCATCAACAGTGAATGCCCCGACAACTTCAAGGTTCGTTACGCCATGAGTGTTCTCCACAAACGAGCACTCACTTGGTGGAATGAAGAAAAGCGCACTCGTGGGGCTGAAGTTGCTCTTGCTATGACATGGGACCAAGTCAAGGAGGTTATGAAGGAAGAGTTTTGTCCTCGCAACGAGGTTAAGAAGCTTGAAGATGAGTTCCAAACCCTAGCTCAAGATAGTGGGGAAAACCTTGCCTACAACACCCGCTTTCACGAGCTTAGCTTATTGTTGCCTCACAAAGTCACTCCCCTTCCGGTAGCCATCGAGAAGTACATCGGTGGTCTGCCAATGCAAATCCAGGACACCGTTTGGGGAAGGAATCCTGCAACTTTGGAAGAAGCCAAACGTCTCGCGTCCACTCTTACTGATAATCACGTGAAGAACGGTACTCTCTTCCGCAAGGGCACTAAGAAGACAGTTGCCAAAGACACTCCTCAGCCCGCTATTGAAGTCAAGCCTGAAACCTCAAGCAACAAAAAGCGCAAGGCTAGGAACTACATGGTTGCTACCACTCCACCTGCTGCCCAAAACCCAGCCAAGAAGCCGTATGGCGGGAGTCACCCTCTCTGCAACACTTGTCAATACCATCATCTTCCTGGTAGACCGTGCCGCCAGTGTAATAACTGTAAGCGGTATGGACACTACACCAACGCCTGTCAAGCCCCTGCTGCCCAAAACAACCAAAACAACCCAGCCAGAAATGCCCCAGCTCCCAACCAACAAAACAACAGGCCTGCTCGTGGTCAATGCTACGAGTTTGGCAGCCCTGATCACTATATCAACAATTGCCCTAATCGTAACCAAAACCATAACCAGAACCAAAACTGCAACCAAAACCAAAACCAGAACCGCAACCAGAACCAAAGTGCTCAAGGTCGCGCCTACAATCTCAATGCTAACCAGGCTCGTGACAACAACGAAGTGGTGAATGGTACGTTCCTCATTAATAACCACTATGCATCCATATTGTTTGATCCGGGAGCTGATAAGTCATTTGTGTCACTGAAGTTTGAACCTTTACTTAACTCACCCCAAACTAATCTAGAGGAACCTTTAGTGGTAGAGGTAGCTAATGGGAAGTCTATTTCGATCGACTCTATTATTCGTAACTGTGTGTTGAACCTCGACGATCACACTTTCTCTATCGATCTCATCCCTATGCATCTTGGAAGTTTTGATGTTATAGTAGGCATGGACTGGTTGTCAACCCATCGTGCCGAAATTCTGTGCTTTGAGAAAGTCATACGTATTCCTCTTGAATCTGGTGAGATTTTAAAGATCTATGGTGAGAAACCCTGTGGCGAGCTTAAGCTTATGTCTTGTACTACTGCCCAAAAGTACTTACGAAAGGGGTATACAGCCTTCTTAGCTAACGTGATAGAGAAGAAGGACAAAGGCAAAAGTATCCAAGACATCCCAATTATTCGAGACTATCCTGAAGTCTTCCCAGAGGATTTACCTGGTTTGCCTCCTGCTCGACAAGTGAAATTTAGAATTGATCTTATTCCTGGTGCTAATCCTGTCGCTAAAGCTCCTTATCGTCTTGCACCCTCTGAGATGCAAGAACTTGCCAGTCAATTACAGGAACTTTCTGATAAAGGGTTCATTCGCCCTAGTTCTTCTCCATGGGGAGCCCCTGTCTTGTTCGTTAAAAAGAAGGATGGTTCTCTTAGAATGTGTATTGACAACCGTGAACTCAACAAACTCACCATCAAGAATCGTTATCCACTGCCTAGGATTGACGATCTCTTCGATCAAATTCAAGGAGCAACCCACTTCTCGAAGATTGATCTTCGTTCTGGTTATCATCAGCTTAGAGTCCACGATGAAGATATTCCCAAGACAGCTTTTCGCACATGTTATGGTCACTATGAATTCATGGTTATGCCTTTTGGATTGACCAATGCTCCCGCGGTGTTTATGGAATTAATGAATCGGGTTTGTAGACCTTACCTCGACAAATTCGTGATCGTTTTCATCGATGATATTTTGATTTACTCTAAATCAAAATCCGATCACGAGCAACATCTTCACTCCAGCTTGGGTCTCCTAAAGAAAGAACAACTGTATGCTAAGTTCTCGAAATGTGAATTTTGGCTTAAGGAAGTTCAATTTTTGGGACATGTCATTGATATGAACGGAATTCATGTTGATCCCGCAAAGATCGAAGCTGTGAAAAATTGGAGTGTTCCTAAAACTCCAACCGAAGTCCGTTCTTTCCTTGGTTTGGCTGGTTATTATTGTCGATTTATCGCCAACTTCTCCAAGATCGTTGTTCCTCTCACTACCTTAACTCACAAGGGTAAACCCTATGAGTGGGGACCAAAGCAAGAGGAAGCATTTGAAACTCTTAAGCTGAAACTCTGTGAAGCTCCTATCTTGTCTCTACCTGATGGTAATGATGATTTTGTGGTCTATTGTGATGCATCAAACCAAGGTCTTGGTTGTGTTCTCATGCAACGAGGAAAGGTTATTGCTTATGCGTCTAGACAGCTCAAGACTCACGAAAAGAATTATACCACCCATGACCTTGAATTGGGCGCTGTTGTATTTGCTCTCAAGATTTGGAGACATTATCTTTACGGTACCAAATGTGTGGTGTTCACAGACCACAAGAGTCTCCAACATGTCTTCGACCAGAAAAACTTAACATGAGGCAACGACGTTGGGTTGAGTTACTTAACGACTATGATTGCGAAATTCGCTACCATCCTGGTAAGGCAAATGTTGTGGCTGACGCATTTAGTCGTAAAGAGCGTATCAAACTTCAATGTGCGAGAGTTCGTACTGATCTTCAAGATCGCATTCTTCAGGCTCAACATACATCAGTCACCCAAGGTAACATGTACGATGAAATGTCTTGTGGTGCTGAAACTCAACTTGAAACCAAACCTGATGGTCTTATCTATTTTCTTAATCGACTGTGGATTCCCGACCGTGATGATCTTCTTACTTTTCTCATGAACGAGGCTCATAAGTCTCGTTATTCTATTCATCCTGGAGCTGACAAGATGTACCAAGATCTTCGTTATTCTTATTGGTGGCCTGGTATGAAGAAAGACATTGCTCTTTTCGTTGCAAAATGCCTCACTTGTTCAAAGGTCAAGGCTGAACATCAACGACCATCTGGTATGCTTGAACAACCAGAAATTCCTGTGTGGAAATGGGAGAGCATAGCTATGGACTTCATCACCAAACTGCCTCGCACACCCAAAGGTTTCGATAGTATTTGGGTAATCGTCGATCGTTTGACCAAGTTAGCCCACTTCTTATCTATTCGTGAGAAGTATTCTGTAGAAAGGTTGGCAAAGATGTACGTAAGTGAAATCGTATGTCGTCATGGTATACCTTTGGACATTATCTCTGATCGTGATGGTCGTTTCACCTCTCACTTTTGGGATTCTCTGCAAGATGCTTTGGGTACCAAATTGAACCTGAGTACTGCTTATCACCCTCAAACAGATGGTCAGACTGAACGGACCATCCAGACACTTGAGTATATGCTCAGGGCATGTATCATTGATTTTGGTGGCGCATGGGATTCTCATCTTCCTTTGGTTGAGTTTTCATACAACAACAGTTATCACGCCAGCATTAACATGGCTCCTTTCGAGGCACTCTATGGTCGTAAATGTCGTTCACCTGTCTGTTGGACTGAGGTTGGTGAAGCCCGTATCACTGGACCCGAACTAATCCAGGAAACCACAGACAAAATTCAACTTATTCAGGATAATCTTCTCAAGGCTAGAAGTCGTCAGAAGAGTTATGCTGATAAACGTCGTAAACCCTTGGAATTTCAAGTTGGGGACCTTGTACTACTTAAGGTATCCCCTTGGAAAGGAGTAATTCGTTTCGGTAGAAAGGGAAAACTAGCTCCTTGATACGTAGGCCCCTTCAAAATTCTTGACAGAGTTGGAAAAGTGGCTTACAAACTTGATCTTCCACCTGAGCTAAGCAATGTTCACCCGACCTTCCATGTTTCGAATCTCAAGAAATGCTTAGCAGATGAGAACCTTCATGTTCCTCTTGAAGATGTGCAAATTGATGAAAGCATGCACATTATCGAGAAACCCGTTGAGATTGTTGATACTGGAGTCAAGAAACTCAAGCGCAGTCGCATTCCGATATTTAAGGTTCGTTGGGAATCTAAACGAGGTCCAGAGTTCACTTGGGAACGTAAAGACCAGATGAAGTCGAAGTATCCACATCTTTTTCCACCAGACTCTCCAACTCCAACTTCGGGACGAAGTTCCTAAAAGTAGGGGAGATTGTAACATTACGCAATAATACTTGTACGTTACCCTCGTTATTAATAAAAACGTCAAGTTTCAGTATTTATGGGTGTATTTAATTATTTTTGTTGCATTTTGGAAACCCTAATACTATATATATTATATATATATATATGGTTATGTCATGGATAATTGTCAAAAAAAAATAATGCTTGGGCCGGGACTCGAACCCGCGCCCAAGTCGGCCCAATACACAACAACAAGTTAACCATCTGCTCTAGCCTTCATATCTGATTCAAACCCGATGCATTATAATTTTATCCCTAGCTTTTAAACCCTCACAGTTGACTTGAAAAGTCAACTGTGATACACGACTTGCCTAAAACAATCACATTAACTTGTGATTGATCTATGATTGGCATTCCTACATGATTTTCGGCCTATTATGACTAGGATACACGATTATTAACAGCCAATTGATACCAAATTTATCAATTACGCGTATTACATTCAATGAATGGTCAACTCTTGCCAATTCGAACCCCAAGCCACTACCCTATAAATTGAATCATTCCTGGACCATCACAATTCGCTAATACATCTTTCTTAACCATCAATTCTTCTTAATTATCCTATGTTCTTCATATCCGATCGCGTTTTGACTTTCAAGTTGACTGTCCAAATCGTGCTTGTTTCTGCATTGTAAGTACAATATTGTTGGTGGGTTTTGATCATCGGCATCCACACATCAATAGCCCTATGATTAATTGGGCTATTGATGTGTGAATCAAACGATTTGAAAAACTAGGGCTCGTGGGTTGATTTTGGGGATAAACTCGATTTTTCATATTGTATTTATTTTAAAAATAACTGAAATCAACACAACCACTGGTCTGGACCAAGTGGTTGTGTCTGATGCTAGCTTCCTGAGCCACCCGGGTTCGAGTCCCGGCAGTGGCATACCCTTTTTTCTTTTTTTCGTTTTTAAACAAACAAACCCAATTAATTATATATAATACATATAATTTTATAAATTCATTTTTAATTATTAAAACTCTTTTATAAATTCTAAAAAAATTATTTTTAGATAATCTGATGTAAAAGTTTCACCCACAATTTTTAGTTTTCAAAAATTAATTTATTTAATATATATAATAATTAAATCAATTTTATTCTATTATATTTATAAAATTCCATTAAAATATCAAAACAATTTTATAAATTTCCACAAAAATTATCCTGGGTTTGTATAATGATAAACTTTTCTGAAATGATTTTTAATTCTGAAAAATCATTTATTTAATATTTTTAATCAATTTTTGTTAGTTTTAATCATAATTAAATCATAATAAATTCAATTTTTAATATTTTTGCACCAAAATTTTATACAATTCATTTCTGAATATTTAGAACAGAAATATAAATTTTAAACTAATAATTCTTTAATTTTAGTATTTTTAAATATTAAAGTTAAATTTTGACAGTTTGTAATAAATAGATTTAATATTCTATTTTAAAGAAAATAATTTTATAAAAATTATTTTTATACTTCAAACACATTATTGTGAACATCCTAAATTCAAACTTTATAAAAAGACTTTCATTTATTTAATTATCGAATTTCCCTTTATTTATTAAAACATTTTATTATAATTCAACAAATGGATATCCCCAAATCGAAACCCTAGAATATACTTGTAGACTAGATAGACTTAGATTTTTTTTTTGCCTTATACATAGGGTAATACTTGGCAATCTATTGGGCTACACTCATACTATTCCTCAAGACCTAATACTATACTAAGGTGAGTTTACGTAACCATGTTTATGCGATCCTTTATACTTGCAACATTTTATTTAAGTAATTCAACATACATGTCTAGTTGTAAACTTTATTGCCTCATGAATTAGTCAACAACAGTTTCAACGAGTTTCAACATTACATAATCATTAGCTATGGCCAAGCCGGCGATACTCAATAATAGATCTATTGGATTGACAACCCCACCCGGATACGTATACCTCCTACATAGGTAGCGTGGGTGATTGTTATCGTTCCAACATATTACTAAAGTGAACCGTAGATGACGGGATGGACCTAAACTAGTCGGAGGTTTGATTATGTCGATTCAACATATTATGCTTATTCATGTAGACTTAAACTTACGATAAACATATGAATTGCTAAACTTTTATACTTAAACTATTTGCTTAACATGGATTATGTATTCTCACCAACTTCTAGTTGACCCCCCCCCCCATTTTTACAACTCAACGGGAAATAATGATGCATGAAGACTGGAGTATTTTTGTGAAGACAATATGAAGTCTATGCTTGTTTGGTTTTTGTGATGTATTAGATTTCCACATTGAAACTCATGATGTATTTCTATTTTTGGATATTTGCACTTTAAATTTATTTCAATTAAAATTTGGTTACCATGTGCTACTGTATACTCATTCTTACGTGACACCTCGATGTTTCCGCCATCGGTTGGGGTGTTACAGAACCACATGGATTTAGTTCTTAAACAGGGACACAATCTCAGAGCCTACTTAGAAAAACAAGAAGGCTGGTCCCAATACGATGAGATCATTGATCTCGTCGTCAAATCCCAATATTTCACCGCTCTCACAATAGACCCACCAATACATCCTGAAACTCTCAATGAGTTCTGGGCTAATGCTGAGACAATGATAGTGGATGATGAAGTTATCTCCCTCAACTCAACAATCAAAGGGAGATAAATGGCCATAACACCAGCCATACTCTCAAACAGACTGGGGTTGAATGATGTGAATGCCCCTGAGAAGTTTGACAACTCTGCAATCCAACTAACCATGACTGAGTGTGGTTATCAAGGTACTCTCTCACAGGCTACTATCTTTAAAAAGTATTTTGAACCAAAATATAAACTTTTGTTTCATTATATAATTATGTGCTTGAGTCCTAAAACAAGGTCTTATGACCAGATGCCCTCAACCTTTCAACCAATATTTCATTCCATTGTGAATGAAACAAATTTCAGGGCATCAAAACTTTTCTTTAATGAGTTGGTGTTACATCACAATAACACTAAGAAAAAGTTTTTGTTATATCCAAGGTTCATTATGCAATGCATAATATCTGAACTGGGTAATGAGGTGCTTGTGGGTAAAACTGAAATTTTGAAACCCTTAACCTCACAAGCATACTCAAGGCACAATAAACAGGCTGCCTGGCCAGAAGATGACCAAGGGGAACCAGAACCAGTCCCCATGGAACCCTCATCTTCCAAACCTACTCCACCAAAGGCCAAGAAACCCAAGATAACAAAACAAAAACCCACCAAACCTAAAAGAAAAGCTGTTCAGGAGGTTGAGATGCCTGAACAAACTATTGTGCAATCTGCACTTGTTAAAGATGTGACTGAAACATCCTCTCAGTCTCATCCATCTCAAACACCACCAAGAGCACCAATAACAATCCTTTTCAAAAGAAAAAGACTTAAGAAAACTATTCCAATTGATTCTTCTTTTGAAACTGCTGAACCCACTGCCCAAACTACTTAACCAGCACCCCAAATTTCTGAACCAGACATTGAAATAGCCAAACTTCTCTCTGGGCTAAAAGAGAAAGTCCCATCCACACATGTCAGTCCCCATCAACCACATAAAACAGGGGACATAGCCTCAGAAATTAACATGGATATGGACATTCAAAGCCCTAACCAAAGAGATGAGGATGAACCAGAGTCTCTAAGCCCAAACTTAGAAACTTTTGGTACTTTTGAGGCTGCTACTACTCATTTACCACCCAGTGGTGGACCTGAGGACAGAAGTAACATAGCTAAGACCTCAACTGTGGCAACTACTGATGAAGGCTTAATGCCCGAGGTAGGAAATCCTCTGAACCAAGAACAAGAGGTACATGAGACAACTGAGTTGGGCTCAGCTCATGATGTAACTGATACAGTCCTCATTGAGGATGTAATCAGGGATTCAGAAGATTCCATTGATTTGGATGATGTTTCAAAACACCAAACAACTGAATTGACGGCTACAAGTGAAGGTCATGCACCTGGTGTCTCTAAGCTCAAGAAGCTAGTCACACCATCTCAGGTTAAAGCCCACTCAATCCATGATTCCCCTAGAGTGGCATCTTCTGTACAACAAGAAGATCAACCAAAAACACACCCCTCACTACAAATGCCTACCCAATTCCCTGGACAAACAAGCATAGACATGAACCAGCTATGCAGCCCCAGATGGTCCCCTGTACCACATGATGAACACTCTCATCAAGAATCACTTCCAAACATACACAGCTAACTTGGAGCTGTCTATTAAGAACCAATTTGGAGTGATCAAGACAAAGATGAACGATCTGTCCAACAAAATTGACTTCAACAGCAGACAGATTGCTACTCTTACAGGTAATTTCTCCCAACCCTCAACTTCCAAACTTGATGAATCCAAAAAGGGGGAGAAAATTAGGGAACCTAAGGAGTCATTCGAAGCCAGGATAAGGGCAAGAGTGGCTATCCTTGAAAGAGATCAGAAGAATTAAGCCAGAAAAGAAAAACTGGCCCAACAATTTGGTGTCTCTATTCAAGAAATAGAAGATGCTGAAAAGTCTGATGAATCCCAAGGGCACAATGAAGAAACCTCTGATGGCCAAAGTTCTGATGAAGAATCAGAAAGTACTGAAGACAATCCTTCAGTAGTTGATAATCCTTCAGAAGTTGTCAACCCATCAGAAGTTAACACTTCCAAGACTCAAACTGCTGACCCTTCCAGATCAACTGCTCCTATTCAACCAACCTCTGTTCCTATCAGGCCTACTACAACAGTTACCACAATGACTGTGCTAAACCTTCTCCAATCTCTCAATCAGCAGAATTACTTGAGAAGAGTTTAGTGGCAGCTCAAAAGAAGGCCAGAGAAGATCAGATCTGGAAAACACTGGAAGAAAGGGATGACTTGGATCTAAGCCATGAAGAAAAACTTCAGGCTTATGAAGCTGAACTCCAAAGGCAGGCTAGCCTAGATGAAATTGCTGAAGAAGATAAAAGACATCAACTGATGTCTTACATTACAAAGAACAGCAAAATCAAAGCCCACACATTGAAGAGACTCTCTGTGGAAGAGCTGACAAGAAGAGCTCAACTTATTGCAGATAAACTTGCAACAAGTAAAGACACAAAGGCCAAGAGAGCTCAGATGATAGAAGAACTGGTAGCTAATGGTTATGGTTCAAAAGCCTCAGTGTCCAAATGGAAAGAAGAAAGATTGGTGGACACATATAGAAAATATAAGGCTGCAAGGGCTGCTAATCCAGAGAAGTTTCAAACTGCTGAAGCTTCAACTTCAGTAGTTAGAACTTCTGGTGTTCAAAGAAGACCAGCTACACAAAGAAAGAAATCAGAGGAGAAAATAAAGACTGATTTCAGAATGGTACTACTAGAAGGTAGTACAGTAGTCCATTCTGATTTTGACATAGAAGAAAAGCCTCTGATCACACAATTCAGGGATCCTTCCACCTTTGCATATCAAATCCAGAAGACCATCACAGACAAACTGCACACCAAGGTAGTAATTGAACATCATTTGCCAACATTTCAGATACCTAATGTGATGGAACAACAGCAGGGAAGTGAATCCCACCTGAGAGTCACTGAAGTTGAAAACATTCAACACTCAGGAGAAACCCAGGGTACCACCATGGTTCCCTATACTGCAGACTTTGACAAGTCTAAAGTACCAATCATCAGATGGTCCTTTACTGATAACAACTCAGTACTTGTGACAAGAAGAGATCAAACAAGCAGGGCATATAGGTCGATGAATGAACTGAAGAAACTATCAACCAAAGACCTGCTTACAATCCAACACTTAGAACCACAGAAAGGGTCTCTTACTGATGATCAACTGAACCAGCTCAAGAATTCCATGTTCAAAGGAATATGGAAAAATATGAAGGACAGAAAAGAACAATAAGGAATTAGTAAGGTTTTGGCTTCATCAATCCAGGGGGGAGATTGTTAGGACAAAAAGGATTGGTGAAACCACTTTTGCAAACCTTAGTCTAATTCACTTCTGTCAAAATATTCTAACTATAGAACTGCTGAAGAAGAAGGATCAAACTGCTGAAGAAGAGATTCAGAAGTACTGAAGAAGAAAGTCATCAGAAGTTCTGAAATTCAAACCAGACACTTCTACTGAAGAACTACTGAAGACAAACTACTCATCAGTAGTTTGTCATTCATCAGTACTTACAGAAGATCTTTTCCACCGCCTTTGTATATCAGTAGTTTATTACTTTAGTATTTCTTTTTGCTTTATGTACAAGTTCCAAGACTGCAACTTGTTGCAACTTGTTTCTGAACTTACTTTTGGCAAGGTTCATGTATTTGTAACGTCTATAAATAGAAGGGTTCATTCCTCTGTTTTAGACATTGATTTTAATACAAGAAATCCTTCAACTCTTATTATTGTTATTTCCATTTCATGTTTATTGAGAATCTGTCGAAGTGTTTCATTCTCATTCAATACTTAGATTCTCAATAAACACTTATCATTTATTAGTTCTTGAATCCAGGGGGAGTAATAACTCATGTTGATAAGTGTAGCTTTAAACTTATAAACATTCCGCTGTGCTATCACTTATCAAGAACTTGCTAAACACTTAAGTGTTAACTAGCAAGTTCAACAAAGAGCAATATACTGATCCAACATGTTTTTACATTTAACAAACAGGATTTCATCCAAACACACCAACTAAATTATGTCATATCATAATCAAAATTAAATTCGGTCAACTATATTAAACCGAAATATATATATAAAAATAGTATTATCAATAATCAATAAATTAGATTAAAAATTTTAATAACTAACATCAAAATCATAATAAATAAGATTAAAAATATTAATAAGTTACTATTCTTATTATTAATCGAATCTATATTTTGAGAAACATATTTATTAATAATAACAATAATAACATGTAAAGTTTATTGTAAAATGGTAACATACCATTCTTAGGTATGAAATGTTTTTAACAATAATAATTAGTGCACTTTTATTATTATTGTTAAGAAACATATTTATTATTCTTAATGGTAAAATTATTAAACGTATATTTAGCAGACGAATTTGAGAATATGATTCCTTTAATCGCGTAATTGACAACTGATTTTAGGAAAGTCGTAATATCAAAATGAAACTCGGTCAACAATATTAAAACTAAATTCGTAATATTAGTATTAGTAATATAAATAATCGATAATTAAGTTTAAAAATATTAATAAATAACTACAAAATCATAATCAATCATTCAAATTAATGACATTAAAAACATCCGCGTTTCAAATTACCTTACCAATTATCTACAAATTATTATTTACATTTTAAAATTAGCACACCTAAAATTAGCACACTTATTGAAATGATTTTGATGATTATTGCTTAATGAAAATTGATTAAAGAAAAGTCATAATATAAAAATTAAATTTGGTCAACAATATTAAACAGAAATTCTATATTTTGAGAAACATATTTATTAATAATAACAATAATAAACATTAATGGATCCTATATAAAGTTTATTGTAAAATGATAACCTACCATTCTTATGTATGAAACGTTTTTAAAAATAATAATTAGTGTACTTTTATTTTAGTAATATTATAATTGAATGATTGATTGAGAAACATATTAATTATTCTTAATGGTAAAATTATTAAACGTATATTTAGCATATGAATTTGAGAATATGATTCCTTTAATCGTGTAATTGACAACTGATTTTAGGAAAGTCGTAATATCAAAATGAAACTCGGTCAACAGCATTAAAACTAAATTCGTAATATTAGTATTAGTAAAGTAAATAATCAATAATTAAGTTTAAAAAATATTAATAGATAACTTAATATAAATAATAATCAATCATTCAAATCAATGACAATAAAAACATTCGCGTTTCAAATTGTCTTACAAATTATCTACAAATTATTATTTACATCTTAAAATTAGCATAGTTATTGAAATGATTTTGATGATTATTGTTTAATGACAGTTAATTAAAGGAAAATCATAATATAAAATATAAAATTCGGTCAACAATATTAAACGAAAATTCTATATTTTGAGAAACATATTTATTAATAATAACAATAATAAACATTAATGGATCCTATGTAAAGTTTATTGTTAAATGGTAACCTACCATTCTTGTATATGAAACGTTTTTAAGAATAATATTTAAGGCACTTTTATTTTAGTTATATTATAATTGAATGATTGATTGAGTTTATTATTATTGTTAAGATACATATTTATTATTCTTAATGGTAAAATTATTAAACGTACATTTAGCATATTTATTATACATATACCTATTTATTTTTAAAAATGATTCTTTTTTTTAATGTTGTTTTTACGTGTCTTTGAAACGTTTTTAAGAATAATAATTAGTGCACTTTTATTATTATCGTTAAGAAACATATTTATTATTCTTAATGGTAAAATTATTAAACATATTTAGCCATGGTTGCAAAAGTCGCTAGGCACTCCCTAGTCAGAGTCGCGAGTACTCGGGGAGTTGTCGGCCTAGTTGGAGAGTACTCGGGGAGTACTCGCCCTAGGCGTAGAGTACTCGGTACTCGGCAACCTACCTTGTAGCGATTACTCGGGGAGTACTCGGCCTTCGAGACCTTGTTTTACAACAGAGTATTTAGCATATGAATTTGAGAATATGATTCCTTTAATCGCGTAATTGAGAACTGATTTTAGGAAAGTCATAATATCAAAATGAAACTCGGTCAACAATATTAAAACTAAATTCGTAATATTAGTATTAGTAATATAAATAATCGATAATTAAGTTTAAAAATATTAATAAATAACTACAAAATCATAATCAATCATTCAAATCAATGACATTAAAAACATCCGCGTTTCAAATTGCCTTACCAATTATCTACAAATTATTATTTACATTTTAAAATTAGCACACCTAAAATTAGCACACTTATTGAAATGATTTTGATGATTATTGTTTAATGAAAATTGATTAAAGAAAAGTCATAATATAAAAATTAAAATCGGTCAACAATATTAAACGGAAATTCTATATTTTGAGAAACATATTTATTAATAATAACAATAATAAACCTTAATGGATCGTATGTAAAGTTTATTGTAATATGGTAACCTACCATTGTTATGTATGAAACGTTTTTAAGATAAATAATTAGTGCACTTTTATTTTAGTAATATTATAATTGAATGATTGATTGAGAAACATATTTATTATTCTTAATGGTAAAATTATTAAACGTATATTTAGCATACGAATTTGAGAATATGATTCCTTTAATCGTGTAATTGACAACTGATTTTAGGAAAGTAGTAATATCAAAACGAAACTCGATCAACAGCATTAAAACTAAATTCGTAATATTAGTATGAGTAAAATAAATAATCAATAATTAAGTTTAAAAAATATTAATAAATAACTTAATATAAATAATCAATCAATCATTCAAATCAATGACATTAAAAACATCCGCGTTTCAAATTGTTTTACCAATTATCTACAAATTATTATTTACCTCTTAAAATTAGCACACTTAAAATTAGCATAGTTATTGAAATGATTTTGATGATTATTGTTTAATGACAATTAATTAAAGGAAAGTCATAATATAAAAATTAAATTCGGTCAACAATATTAAACGGAAATTCTATATTTTGAGAAAACATATTTATTAATAATAACAATAATAAACATTAATGGATCATATGTAAAGTTTATTGTAAATTGGTAACATACCATTCTTGTGTATGAAACGTTTTTAAGAATAATAATTAGTGCACTTTTATTTTAGTAATATTATAATTGAATGATTGATTGAGTTTTTATTATTGTTAAGTAACATATTTATTATTCTTCATGGTAAAATAATTAAACGTACATTTAGCATATTTATTATTCATATACCTATTTATTTTTAAAAATGATTCTTTTTTTAATGTTGTTTTACGTGTCTATGAAATGTTTTTAAGAATAACAATTAGTGCACTTTTATTATTATTGTTAAGAAACATATTTATTATTCTTAATGGTAAAATTATCAAACGTATATTTAGCATACGAATTTGAGAATATGATTCCTTTAATCGCGTAATTGACAACTGATTTGAGGAAAGTCGTAATATCAAAATGAAACTCGGTCAACAATATTAAAACTAAATTCGTAATATTAATATTAGTAATATAAATAATCGATAATTAAGTATAAAAATATTAATAAATAACTACAAAATTATAATCAATCATTCAAATCAATGACATTAAAAACATCCGCGTTTCAAATTGCCTTACCAATTATCTACAAATTTTTATTTACATTTTAAAATTAGCACACCAAAAATTAGCAACCTTATTGAAATGATTTTGATGATTATTGTTTAATGAAAATTGATTAAAGAAAAGTCATAATATAAAAATTAAAATCGATCAACAATATTAAACTGAAATTCTATATTTTGATAAACATATTTATTAATAATAACAATAATAAACCTTAATGGATCCTATGTAAAGTTTATTGTAAAATGGTAACCTACCATTCTTATGTATGAAACGTTTTTAAGAATAATAATTAGGCACTTTTATTTTAGTAATATTATAATTGAATGATTGATTGAGAAACATATTTATTATTCTTAATGGTAAAATTATTAAACGTATATTTAGCATACTAATTTGAGAATATGATTCCTTTAATCGTATAATTGACAGCTGATTTTAGGTAAGTTGTAATATCAAAATGAAACTCGGTCAACAGCATTAAAACTAAATTCGTAATATTAGTATTATTAAAATATATAATCAATAATTAAGTTTAAAAAATATTAATAAATAACTTAATATAAATAATAAATCAATCAATAAAATCAATGACATTAAAAACATTCGCGTTTCAAATTGTCTTACCAATTATCTACAAATTATTATTTAAATTTTAAAAGTAGCACATTTAAATTTAGCATAGTTATTAAAATGATTTTGATGATTATTGTTTAATGACAATTAATTAAAGGAAAGTCATAATATAAAAATTAAATTAGGTCAACAATATTAAACGGAAATTCTATATTTTGAGAAACATATTTATTAATAATAAAAATAATAAACATTAATGGATCCTATGTAAAGTTTATTATAAAACGGTAACCTACCATTCTTGTGTATGAAACGTTTTTAAGAATAATAATTAGTGCACTTTTATTTTAGTAATATTATAATTGAATGATTGATTGAGTTTATTATTATTGTTAAGAAACATATTTATTATTCTTAATGGTAAAATTATTAAACGTACATTTAGCATATCTATTATTCATATACCTATTTATTTTTAAAAATGATTTTTTTTAATGTTGTTTTTACGTGTCTTTACATACTGTATGTAAAGAATGATTCCTTTTTAATGTTTTTTTATGTGTGTATGTAAAGAATGATTCTTTTTAATGTTTATTACCTGTCTTTTTTAATGTTGTTTTCTAATTTTGTTATTTTTATGTTCATATGCCTATTTATTTTAAAAAAATGATTTTTTACGTGTTTTTTTAATGTTATTTTTTACGTTTTTACTAAAATATATAGTAATCTCTTTTATGTTTCCTATTTGCCGATTAGTCTGTATGTAGATGACGACCATAATTGAAATATGTCAATTAAAAAATTGGTCCTAACTATTGTTTTTATATTAAATATAATTTTAACCTATTTAATAGTTGGGAAAATGGATTTAAATACTCCCAACTATAGCCTATTGTCGGATAATACTCTCAACTATCACTTTGGCCATTAGCACTCCAAACTTTCAACTTGTTTACTTTCATCACTCCCAGACTTATAAAATTTTAATATTAATAAGAATATTGTAATGTTAATGTCAACAGAAGGGGTGATGAAAGTAAACAAGTTGAAAGTTTGGAGTGCTAATGACCAAAGTGATAGTTAGGAGTATTATCCGTCAATAGGCTATAGTTGGGAGTATTAAAATCCATTTTCCCTTAATAGTTTCCTAAAATATATAGTAATCTCTTTTTAATTTTTTTACGTCTTAAAAACTAAATTCGTAATATTAGTATTAGTAATATAAATTATTATTTAAAAAAATATTAATAATCAATAATTAAGTTTAAAAAATATTAATATATAACTTAAAATAAATAATCAATCAATCATTAGAATCAATGACATTAAAAACATCCGAGTTTTAAATTGTCGTACCAATTATTTACAAATTATTATTTACATCTTAAAAATTGCACACTTAAAATTAGCACATTTATTGAAATGATTTTGATGGTTATTGTTTAATGACAATTGATTAAAGGAAAGTCATAATATAAAAATTAAATTCGGTCAAAAATATTAAACGGAAATTTTATATTTTAAGAAACATATTTATTAATAATAAAAATAATAAACATTAATGGATCCTATTTAAAGTTTATTTTAAAATGGTAACCTACCATTCTTGTGTATGAAACGTTTTTAAAAATAATAATTAGTGTACTTTTATTTTAGTAATATTATAATTGAATGATTGATTGAGAAACATATTTATTATTCTTAATGGTAAAATTATTAAACGTATATTTAGCATACTAATTTGAGAATATGATTCCTTTAATCGTATAATTGACAGCTGATTTTAGGTAAGTTGTAATATCAAAATGAAACTCGGTCAACAGCATTAAAACTAAATTTGTAATATTAGTATTATTAAAATATATAATCAATAATTAAGTTTAAAAAATATTAATAAATAACTTAATATAAATAATAAATCAATCAATAAAATCAATGACATTAAAAACATTCGCGTTTCAAATTGTCTTACCAATTATCTACAAATTATTATTTAAATTTTAAAATTAGCACATTTAAATTTAGCATAGTTATTAAAATGATTTTGATGATTATTGTTTAATGACAATTAATTAAAGGAAAGTCATAATATAAAAATTAAATTAGGTCAACAATATTAAACGGAAATTCTA
Organism: Ambrosia x helenae; assembly: GCA_030844895.1. Taxonomy (NCBI): domain Eukaryota; kingdom Viridiplantae; phylum Streptophyta; class Magnoliopsida; order Asterales; family Asteraceae; genus Ambrosia; species Ambrosia x helenae. Next base: position 115,654,983 of record CM061229.1, on the reverse strand, counting down.
TATTTTGAGAAACATATTTATTAATAATAAAAATAATAAACATTAATGGATCCTATGTAAAGTTTATTATAAAACGGTAACCTACCATTCTTGTGTATGAAACGTTTTTAAGAATAATAATTAGTGCACTTTTATTTTAGTTATATTATAATTGAATGATTGATTGAGTTTATTATTATTGTTAAGAAACATATTTATTATTCTTAATGGTAAAATTATTAAACGTACATTTAGCATATCTATTATTCATATACCTATTTATTTTTAAAAATGATTTTTTTTAATGTTGTTTTTACGTGTCTTTACATACTGTATGTAAAGAATGATTCCTTTTTAATGTTTTTTTATGTGTGTATGTAAAGAATGATTCTTTTTAATGTTTTTTACGTGTCTTTTTTAATGTTGTTTTCTAATTTTGTTATTTTTATGTTCATATGCCTATTTATTTAAAAAAAATTATTTTTTACGTGTTTTTTTAATGTTGTTTTTTACGTTTTTACTAAAATATATAGTAATCTCTTTTATGTTTCCTATTTGCCGATTAGTCTGTATGTAGATGACGACCATAATTGAAATATGTCAATTAAAAAATTGGTCCTAACTATTGTTTTTATATTAAATATAATTTAAACCTATTTAATAGTTGGGAAAATGGATTTAAATACTCCCAACTATAGCCTATTGTCGGATAATACTCTCAACTATCACTTTGGCCATTAGCACTCCAAACTTTCAACTTGTTTACTTTCATCACTCCCAGACTTATAAAATTTTAATATTAATAAGAATATTGTAATGTTAATGTCAACAGAAGGGTGATAAAGTAAACAAGTTGAAAGTTTGGAGTGCTAATGACCAAAGTGATAGTTAGGAGTATTATCCGTCAATAGGCTATAGTTGGGAGTATTAAAATCCATTTTCCCTTAATAGTTTCCTAAAATATATAGTAATCTCTTTTTAATTTTTTGTACGTCTTAAAAACTAAATTCGTAATATTAGTATTAGTAATATAAATTATTATTTAAAAAAATATTAATAATCAATAATTAAGTTTAAAAAATATTAATATATAACTTAAAATAAATAATCAATCAATCATTAGAATCAATGACATTAAAAACATCCGCGTTTTAAATTGTCGTACCAATTATTTACAAATTATTATTTACATCTTAAAAATTGCACACTTAAAATTAGCACATTTATTGAAATAATTTTGATGGTTATTGTTTAATGACAATTGATTAAAGGAAAGTCATAATATAAAAATTAAATTCGGTCAAAAATATTAAACGGAAATTTTATATTTTAAGAAACATATTTATTAATAATAATAATAATAATAAACATTAATGGATCCTATTTAAAGTTTATTTTAAAATGGTAACCTACCATTCTTGTGTATGAAACGTTTTTAAAAATAATAATTAGTGCACTTTTATTTTAGTAATATTATAATTGAATGATTGATTGATTTTATTATTATTGTTAAGAATCATATTTATTATTCTTAATGGTAAAATTATTAAACGTATATTTAGCATATTTGTTATTCATATACCTATTTATTTTTAAAAATGATTCTTATTTTTAATGTTGTTTTTACATGTCTTTACACAATGTATGTAAAGAATGATTCCTTTTTAATGTTTTTATGTGTGTATGTAAAGAATGATTCTTTTTAATGTTTTTTTACGTGTTTTTTTAATGTTGTTTTTAATGTTTGTTATTTTTATGTTCATATGCCTATTTATTTTTAAAAAGTGATTCTTTTTTACGTGTTTTTTAATGTTGTTTTTTACGTGTTTTTACTAAAATATATAATAATCTCTTTTATGTTTCCTATTTGCCGATTAGTCTGTATGTAGATGACGAACATAATTGAAATGTGTCAATTAAAAAGATTAGTCCTAACTATTGTTTTTAAATTAAATATAATTTAAATCTATTTAACAGTTTTCTAAAATATATAGTAATCTCTTTTTAATTTTTTTGTACGTCTTTCAAAATAAATTGTAAATGATTTCAATAATATACGTCTTTCAATTAAATGTCGTTAAAAAAATTTGCGTTATCTTTTTTTAATTTTTTGTAACATTGATGGAGGTATATTAAAAATATTTGAACATCACGATCTAAATAAATAATTAATATGATTTAAATAATAATAATATTACTATTTTCATTTAAATATATTTAAATAAATTTAAAAATCGTATCTATTTTAGGTGATTGTTAACAAAAGTTAAATTTCATTTATTAATAATTTAAATATTGTGTATATATTAGGAAATTGTTTATCTAATTTCAAACAAATTTAAATTCATATAATATTTTCAAAAATTGAAATTCGTTAAAATTTTTAAATTTTCGTTTGAAAAATATTTAATAAAGTTTCGAAAAAATAAAAAAACGATTCTAACATCTTTTGTCTGTGATATTGTATATTATCTTTAAAAAAATAGTCTGCGTCTACAACATTCTAAAAGAATAGTCTACGTCATCTACATACAGACTAATTGTCATATTTGTCACATACAAATCATCTACACAATGATTCGGAAATAATTCAGAAATGATAATAATAATTTGTAAATGATTATCTATCTATATAATAGTTCGAAAATGATTACATAATTTAAAGTTATTTAACAGTTTTCAAAAATATATAGTATTATTAAAAATATTTGAACATCACGATTTAAATGAATAATTAATACTACCATATAAATTTCGATATTTTTGCAATATTTATCTCCGCCAAATCATCTACACAATAATTCGGAAATAATAAAGAAATGATAATAATATGATATTTAATTTGGTAATAAATATAATTTAAAACTATTTAACAGTTTCCTAAAATATATAATATATTCAAAATAATTCGAAAATCATTATTTAAAGCAATTTAATACGACCATATAAATTTCGATATTTATATGATTTATTTTTCTCGGAATATATCATCTACACAATAATACGGAAATAAATCGGAAATGATAATAATACGATATTTAATTTAGTGATAAATATAATTTAAATCTATTTAACGGTTTCCTAAAATATATAGTAATCTCTTTTATGTTTCCTATTTGCCAATTAGTCTGTATGTAGATGACGACCATAATTGGAATCTGTCAATTAAAAATATTGGTCCTAACTATTGTTTTTAAATTAAATATAATTTAGATCTATTTAACAGTTTCCTAAAATATATAGTAATCTCTTTTTAATTTTTTGTACGTCTTTCAAAATAATTCGTAAATGATTTCAATAATATACGTCTTTTATTTAAATGTCGTTAAAAAGATTTTCGTTATCTTTTTTTAATTTTTTGTAACTTTGGTGGGGGTATATTAAAAATATTTGAACATCACGATTTAAATGAATAATTAATACGACCATATAAATTTCGATATTTTTGCCATACTTTGAAAAATAAAAGATAACACAAATGTTACTAAAATACATTGATCAGAAAACGGTTTGTGTAACAAGACAAGATTACAAGTTGTTAAAAAGGGGGAAACATGTAATAAATCCATTAGAATAAATACAATATTATTCATTTTATTGAATTCTTTGTTTATATTTTTTTTTTGTCAAATTAAACTTTACTTAGTCGATATATCCATCATTTCGTTACATTAAACTGTTAGATGACATTTTGTATTTAATATCAAAATTCATACATATTGCATTATCAAACATATAGTAAACAAAACAACTTGCATAATACAATTCTTATTTTCCTACTTTTTTTCATGTTACTTTCGGGTGAACTGTGGGTCCCCACGGGACTCAAACCTAGTATATAAATATGTTAAGTTTTTGCAAAAATTTTGTATAAGGCCGTTGCCGCCTCCACCACCACCAACACTACCATTATTACATTACATTATTACGTAATTACACAATTACATATAATAATTCAAATGCATTTATAAATGTAATGTAATATTAACGTAATCTAATCTAATCTAATCTAATAGACAAACAGAAGGAATAGTGCCAGGTAGGGTTTTTTTTTTTGAACGGTGACTTTCTGCTATCGAGTGGCAGAGATAATCACCCCCCCCTAAATAGGGGACCCTAGCCACCTCTTCAACGATCATACTATGTTTGTGACACCCCAGGAAAATCCCACATCGGCCGTGGCCAGGAGAGATCCTTGGTTCATAAGTAATGTCTTGCCTCTTAAATCACCAACGCGTTTTGAGGCTTAATGTTAGTGGATGAGAGGAGAACTCCACAGTTAAGCGTGCTCAATTGGGAGAAATTTCAGGATGGGTGACCTCCTGGGAAGTCTCCACCAGGGCAACCAAAAACAAAACCGTGAGCTTTGGATGGGCAACCCATTGGGGCAAAGCGGACAATATTGGTGATGAGAGGGGCGGGGTGTTACAGATGGTATCAGAGCCACTCCTGTGCCGTTCGGGATGGTGGGTGCACACCTCATCAGGGATGATGAGACTCTAACAGGGGGTGAATGTGACACCCCAGGAACACACCTCATCAGGGACGATGAGACTCTAACAGGGGGTGAATGTGACACCCCAGGAAAATCCCACATCGGCCGTGGCCAGGAGAGATCCTTGGTTCATAAGTAATGTCTTGCCTCTTAAATCACCAACGCGTTTTGAGGCTTAATGTTAGTGGATGAGAGAAGAACTCCACAGTTAAGCGTGCTCAGTTGGGAGAGATTTCAGGATGGGTGACCTCCTGGGAAGTCTCCACCAGGGTAACCAAAAACAAAACCGTGAGCTTTGGATGGGCAACCCATTGGGGCAAAGCGGACAATATTGGTGATGAGACTCTAATAGGGGGTAAATGTGACACCCCAGGAACACACCTCATCAGGGACGATGAGACTCTAACAGGGGGTGAATGTGACACCTCAGGAACACACCTCATCAGGGACGATGAGACTCTAACAGGGGTGAATGTGACACCTCAGGAAAATCCCACATCGGCCGTGGCCAGGAGAGATCCTTGGTTCATAAGTAATGTCTTGCCTCTTAAATCACCAACGCGTTTTGGGGCTTAATGTTAGTGGATGAGAGGAGAACTCCACAGTTAAGCGTGCTCAGGTGGGAGAATTTTCAAGATGGGTGACCTCCTGGGAAGTCTCCACTGGGCAACCAAAAACAAATCCGTGAGCTCTGGATGGGCAAAGCGGACAATATTGGTGGTGAGAGGGGCGGGGTGTTACAGATGGTATCAGAGCCACTCCTGTGCCGTTCGGGATGGTGGGTGCACACCTCATCAGGGACGATGAGACACTAACAGGGGGTGAATGTGACACCCTAGGAACACACCTCATCAGGGACGATGAGACTCTAACAGGGGGTGAATGTAACACCCTAGGAAAAATCCCACATCGGCCGTGGCCAGGAGAGATTCTTGGTTCATAAGTAATGTCTTGCCTCTTAAATCACCAACGCGTTTTGGGGCTTAATGTTAGTGGATGAGAGGAGAACTTCACAGTTAAGCGTGCTCAAGTGGGAGAAATTCCAGGATGGGTGACCTCCTGGGAAGTCTCCACTTGGGCAACCAAAAACAAATCCGTGAGCTCTGGATGAGCAAAGCGGACAATATTGGTGATGAGAGGGGTGGGGTGTTACAATGTTGTCTTAACCAGGTCCACGCTGATGCGAGATGGGCTTACGGGCTTTCCCTGAAAAATTTCCGTTTACCCTTTTCGATTTAATGAATGTCATATAACGGTGAAAATGAATTTATTTTCAATTAAAATCATGTAATGGTATTTTATGTTATTTTTATTGTTTTAGGTACTTGAATGCATTGACAGACTTGCTCAGTCAAGTAGAATCAGGATTTATGATATGTACCAATCCTAAATCCATGCCACGTACCCATGGCATGATACATACCATCTAATACTTCCATGCAATCCATCGTGGGTAGTTTAGTGCATTTAGTTATTAGTATGTCTCCTTGTTATTAGTCACATATAGGCTAGTGGGTAGTTTTTATTGATGTGCACGTAATCATTTGTAAGCCTTATATATAAGCCTTTGAGTTTTATAAAATTATAAGAAGAAAATATTTGAAAAGCTTTGTGCTTAATCCCTCTCTCATCTTGTGTTCTTGGAAGTTTTGTAGGTTTTTCTTTGTAAAACCTATCAATTGGCGCTTTCATTGAGCCTAAGCCTCCATGGCTTTTGAAGAACTCAATGACTCCACTATTCTATCTCGCTTCACTGGTCTCAATCCGGCCCAATGGCTTCATGAGGTTGAACGGTTCTTTTCCTCGTATGAAATATATGAGGAAGACCGGTTTCCTTATGTCATTGAGTACTTTGATGAAGAACCTTTTTATTGGTTCAATTCATGGTATCGCGGACCCGAATGCCTCACTTGGATATCTTTCACCATAGCAATGCTTTGTCGTTTCCATACCACCACCGCCACCTGAATCACCCAGCCACCTCAACCGGAACTGGCAGACCCTCCACCCTCGAACCCCAAACCACTGGTTAATACACAGCCTTCACCAATCCCAGAAACAAACAATGCCTCCGCCTCCATCTTAGTTTCAGCCATGAACAACCTACATCCACCACCCCCCTCGACACCGTCACTTGAATCGTTTGCCCTACCACAGGACCTTGCAATGTCAGGAAACACGTTTACACCATCAGTTCCCTTACCAATGGATATTATAAACAAAGTAACGGGTAGCCTAAGGAAACGGGAATGGCGTCCACCGTGGCGTTCCGTTACAACTTCACTAACCACCGTCTCTACACCCAACACAATAACGGTACCGAACCCGCTACCAAAACCTAAGCTATCGCCGGAACCAAACCCGAACCAAGACATTCATTTTTATGCTAACAACTTTGAGGATGTCTTATTACAAAATTTTCTACCAAAGCTAATAACTCTTGGACATCAGTGGAAAGAGTTACAAAAAAAACATAACTATGATTGGCAGTGCGCGACTCGAATGGCGGCCACCATCATGATTCGCTTAGTCCGCTCTAAATGCGTTGTCCGACTCGAATGGCGACCGCCGTGGCGACCACCGAGGAAATCCTTGTGTATCAAAATCTATGTTTCTGGGCCTTTGTTGAAATCATGTAGCATATTCATATGTGGTCACTATACTCAAGTTTATAGACGTTTTCCACAAGCCCCAAAGTTGTTGATGTCTTCCCATGTAACTGCAAGTCTTTTTGGTGTATTTGAGGAACGTGGCCAGAAACGACCGTCAAACAGTGCCAACCGTAGACAGGAATGGTGCCCACCATGGCGCATCGTTAAGACCGCACCCAATGTTGTTGGGAGAGTCGAATGGCGACCACCGTCGCGGTTGGTTGTGACTACACCGAACGCATTTGGGAGAGTGGAATGGCGACCCCGTGGAAGTTTATGCCGTCCTTGAGGACAAGGACGTTTTTTAGGGCAGAAGTATTGATACGTACCAATTCTAAATCCATGGCATGATACATACCATCTAATACTTCCATGCAATCCATCGTGGGTAGTTTAGTGCATTTAGTTATTAGTATGTCTCCTTGTTTTGTTCCTTGTTATTAGTCACATATAGGTTAGTGGGTAGTTTTTATTGATGTGCACGTAATCATTTGTAAGCCTTATATATAAGCCTTTGAGTTTTATAAAATTATAAGAAGAAAATATTTGAAAAGCTTTGTAGGTTTTTCTTTATAAAACCTATCAATTTATGTTCTCACAGGTGATAATGTTGATAACAAAAGTGGCCCACGTCTTTTTTAAATCTTGACATGGACCGAAGGCAGCCCAAAACAGTTGATTTACAACCGATTTAACGTATATGATTGATGAACCCCTAAAAGAAATTCAGCCCACACTTCAAATGTTTTTTAAATGTTGAACTGGACCGATAGCAACGAATCCCACTAAAATAATACAGCCAGCACATTTGATTTTCTAATAGAAGGGTCTCCTTGGCACTTAAACATTTTAACATTAGGAAAATCATTTAAACAACCATGTTGACCAACAAACTAACCATTGAAAGGATTTCGATCAGCGGGCTTTCGCGGTTTATGGTGTTTTTTTGTTTACCAATAAGGTAGAATTTTTTCTTTGGACTTGGAAAACCGATCATTATTTTCATAGATTGAAGTCCAAATTGCATGATCCGTGGTGGTTTATTAGTCTATCAATCTTCATTTTCTTTTGTAACCCAGATGTGTATGTGGGGTAAGCGTAAGCAACCATGGTTTAAGGTTCTCTTCACATGGTGCTCTTTGTGTCGAGTTCAAGTACATAGGATATAAAATTGGTACAAAATACGAGATTGGATGAAACATTTACAAAAGATCGGATAGACACCCCTTTATATTTCATGTGATCGATGCATATCTATAATCTATAATCTATAATACATTATAAAGGAGGAGTGATGTACCATATTGGAATTTTGACATGGGTACAATTTTTAAAGCAACAAGTATAAGAGAATAAAGCTTATTTCATAAGGGTATTATAGGGATATGAAGGACAATTAAGACACTTAGGAGGGTAATCTAGACATTTCACCATCCTCTTCCTTTACAATATTAAAACAAATTTACATTTCTACCCCTCATTTCCCTCCCTACCCCTGAATGGTTCTTCTCCTCCTTGAAACCTGCGGTCACGTCGGTTCACTTCACCAGCCGCTACCATCATTCTATTCAATGCGTACATAAATTTCACTCATAAATACACCTCTTTATCTACTTGAACTCTTGAAGCCTGGCAAAATCATCGAAGTTTCTCTCTTTCTCTCCGCAAACCCTACACAACCTTTCATTCCCCCTAAACAGCTCCACGATACTAATTCAGGTATGTTGATTATCTCTTCTTCATTTCATTTGCTAATTCTGGTTAGATGCTTCTTTAAGTTTAATTTTCTGGTAGGGGTGACTTGAATTTTCCTTATTTTCCTTCAAATGAATATGGAATTCTTGTGTGTTATATTATAATTAACGTTTAATTAAAATATAGGTGTGAATTTGTATTATAAATTTGGCATGCTAGAGATAGAGAGAGAATCAAAGAGAGAGATGCGAAGGAGAAATCTGGCACTGAGAAGTGTTAATGTAGAAGACATGGATTATATGCTTAGGTTTGAAAACAGGTACTATTTCAATAGTGTGTGTCAAGGTTTGATCAGGTATGGCAGTATATAGTATTAATTTTTCTTTATTTTTAAAGCGATCGTGTTTTTGTGGTTTTGTATTAATTCGAATCAAAAGGACGGGACGGTTCATAAGTTTCTCAATATATTTGTGTTAAACAGGCATTTTTAGATAGTTGATAGATATAAAAAGTTTTATTCTATGCCAAATATGGATGGAGTATGTAGTTATGCCCAATTTGGATGGGCAGCAACGACGCCCATACTTGGATTAACTTATGTGGTCGCAATAGCAGCAATGTGAACTTTGTTGGCCCATTAGTTCAATAAGACCATGAAACGTTATTGTTGTAGGGGTGTTTTCACAAAAGATGGATTCATATGTGTGAAAGTTGTGTAGTGGAATAAGAAGTAAAGTAATGATGGTGTTGAGGTGTTTATCAAGAGATATGTACATTGATTTTACAATTGACATATAGTAGGTTTTATATGGTAAGCAGGCTTTTCTAAGGAATAGAAGGGGCGGACAATGCTATGTTTGTTTTATACTAGGATAACATACATGGATAGTGTCTTGGACATATATTCTTAATATTGATTGTGCTTTGGGTAGTTATTAACAGGTTAAGCTATACTAGAACAGATTAGATAGTAATCATAGTATAGAATGTAAAAGAATGTAGACAAGAAAAAAAGAAATCTTCTTCCTACATGAAAATGTAAAAACAAGATCCCAAATTTCCCAATGTAAATATATAATGATTTAAGTCACAAAATTCTCTGGTGTAATCCAGTGTTATTATATTTACACGACTTGCTGTCACGTTTTCTTGCAATTTATATGAAATGAGTTTTGTTATTGAATATAATGTTTACATACTCGTGAAGTAAGCTGAGCTCGAGCCGATCTCAAATTTTCGAGCCTAGCTCAAACTTGTAGCATGAAGGCTCCATTGAGCTGAGCTTGAGCTTTGTTGAGCTTTAGCCACAGGCTCGACTTCTTTGCTAGATCTACTAGGACGTCTTTTAAAACTACGGTCAACATTACTTTATCTAAATAAGAAATGAAGATGATAATGTAAATATGTTCTTTGCTATGAAGACTTAACTGAATTCTGCAAAGTAAACAAACAACCCACTGCACATATCTATACTATATTATAATGCATGAGTGAGGGGTAATTTAAGATACCCAAAAGTTAAGAACTTATTTTTCATTAATAACCCTAAAAAGAGGGTAAAATAGTCATTCTTACATTATTTACATTTTAATACCCTATCTTAGTTACACTTAAATCCCTTTAACTTTACTAAAATTTTACTTATTTAAATTATAGTTAAACTTATTTTTCTTATTTTAAGCAAGCAATCCCCATGATTTTTAAATAGTCATTTTTTTCCATACGTTTATACTTTTATAAAAAAAAAAAAATATTACATCATAATAATGAGCATTTTATTATATTTAATTTGAGTGTAGTATTGCTATTTTTTATTTTGAAACTCTTTATGTGCTACGTGATTAACGATATCTAAGAGTGAGCAATAACTAAACTGTTCACCGAAGCCAAACCAAAAAACTGACAAATCTGAACCAAAATCTATTGAAAACTAAAAATATCTGATTTAACTTAAAATTGGTAAACTCTTTTTGTACCATTAGTTAACCCAAATTAGTTAAACTATAACAGCATGCCTGCACGATGTGGTAGGGAATACAGACTTCTATTGGTTCATGGTTGGGTTAGGTTCAGTTCGGTTATAAACTTCAACCGAAACAAAAATCGACATTATCAGTTTATCAATCTTGTTAACCAATCGGTTAATTGGTTCAGTCTATTTGGTTAGATTGTTATTTTAAGTTCGGTTTAGTTAATTTTGGTTAATAACAAAAACCAAACTTTGGTTAAAATTTTGATTAGAAGCACATGCAATGAAGGTATAAATACATATAATTGATGTATAAATGATATAAATGTATAAATGGTTCAGTTTTGGTTTGTTAATTTTGGTTAACTTATGGTACAAAAAAACCGATATTAGGTTAACTCGGTTTTTGTTAATATTCAGTTCGGTTTTGTATGTTTTTGTTCGATTTCGGTTGAGTTTCAATTATTGTTCACCTCTAGATAATGTTAATCATGTAAAAAATCAAAATTTTAATTAAAAGTATATCTCTACTACATTATAAAGAGGGAGCAATGGGCAAAGATGTTCAACTTGGCAAAGTTAAGATGGCATTCCAAAAGTCTCAAGTGCAATCTCTAAATTTTTACCCAATTTCTTCAATTTATACCCTTGTGTACAACCTTTAATGCCATAGTATAATTTTCTAATACACAATTTCTACCCCTTTAAATATGTAACCCTCATTATAAAGACCCAATTCAATACTACAAATCACTTTCATTCCCTCCTTTTAATTCTCAATCCCATACCTTTATATATTTAAAAGGTTTAAAGAGTATGCAAAAAATTTTTCCATTTTCCAGGGATATCTCATTTGGAGGTTGAAATTAAGGTAGGGGCGAAGAGTGAAAATGCAGGCATAGTCTTGAAGCCAAAACAATAAGTTATTACTAAATCGGCAGCTCAAATCATTCATGATAGAATGGAAATTAACTGGGTTCAATATACCAACTTGAATAATTAGAATCATAAATAGATGGTTAAACTAACATTTGGTTAGACAATAATAAATAATCTTAACAATTAGTTTCAATAAACTATTGGATTTGATTGGTCATATTGACTTGTAGTGACTTCAAGTTGTAATACCAACTTAAAGAGCACATCCAAGCACCTATATATGTTGTACGTATCAAAAATGTTTTTTTTTATTGTTTTAGTATAATTCCTTTATTCTTATACAACTTTTACACATTTGAAAGAGAATTTTTACTTCATCCGTTTAGTGTAAACTAATACTCATCCATATATTTTTTTTTTTTATCAATATGTATATAGAACGTGACATGGTATCATGTAACTATCCTAATTAATGTTAGAAACTTCTCTGCCGTTAAGCACGAGTGCTTTTATATATAAATATATACAACTTACATATGATTTTTTTTTTATCGTTTTAAGGTTTGAATTATGTTCCCGTCTTGTATTGTCGACCCCGCTGCAATGCGCGGGTTCCATACTAGTTTAAATACAAAGTGTAAAGATTTGTTGTCATGGAGTTCAATGGTGGTTGTTTTTCCAGAAGCATTAGTGTTAAATTACTTGGTATTCTGTTGATGTAGGTTAAGACATTATGTGAGAAGGCAAAGAGATACTTATGGGCAAAAGCAATGTTCAGGTATGACTCAGTTTTTTTTCTTAGCTTGCTGTTGTTTTAAGACTCTACTAAGTACTAACACACTATTATATATTCTTCAATACAGATCCGATCTATATATCAACTTGTAGCTCTAAGCAGATATATAAAAATATAATATATCAAGTATTTTGATAAATAAATGAAAATTTATTGTTATTTTTCATTTCTTGATGTTTTCTTTTGCAGCCAATAAAAAGCCCCGTGACAATATGTGGTGACATTCATGGGTAGTTTCATGATCTTGTTGAACTTTTTCGTATAGGAGGGAAGGTGACTTTTTGTAGGTTTTATTTTTATTTTATTTAATTTTTCTAGCAAAGTAGTCATCTAATATGTGCTTACACTGTTAAACTTTTTAAAATTGTTGTAACATTTGACTGACTAATCACTCTCCAGATGAGGAAGATGAAGAGGATAATGAAGATGAGGTGGGAGGACTGAGCCAATCTGGAAAGGAGTTGAAGATTGTGACCTGCCAGAACTATTACATTGTCTTCTTGAGCAATCAATCGGACAACAAGGAAGCCAAGGCAAGCGCACCCATCAGCATCCTATCCGCATTGAAAGGAAGGTAGTACAAATGAAGAAAAGTAACATTATATAGTAATCATATTGTACTTATCACCAAAGTTTAAAAGAATGGAAATGAGCCTCGAGGCGTAAGCCTCGAGGTGAACAGAGGCGTAAGCCTGAGGCGGAATAAAATTATATATATAAAATTATATATCTTATAAAAATAAAGTAATTGACTTAAAAAAGTCTAAAACATCAAAAACACATATCAAAAATAAAATAAATGACCCAATAAGTCCAACACATTAGAAAAAAAAAACACATCAAAAACACCCTAAACCACCTGAGGCGCACATTTTCTTAGCGCCTCAGACCTTAGAGGCGTATGAACAATCTGAACCCCATGAGGCGCGCCTCAGAGTCGTGATCTTGGTGTTTCGCCTTAAGGCGCACGCCTCAAAAGTTTTTTAAAACCATGCTTGTCACCTTTTACCTGTTACCGACTCACCCATTTTTGCCACCTTTATCATACTCATGTGTGTGTTGGCATATAGTGAGCTAGATGCAAAGAAGGCTCATGTCTACAGTTATACCAAAAGCTTTAATGCTTTTGCAGCAAAGCTCACAGAATCTAAAGCAAGAGAGTTATGTGGTATGTGCTTCCAGCTCGTACACAGTTTTGTGTGTGTGTGGGTGGGGGTTAATAATTTGGTTATTATAATGTTTATGAAGGTTGGATGGTGTGCAATCTGTTATTCTAAATCAGTACCACAAACTACATACAACAAGATCATGGGATTTTATAGGATTTCCTCAAACATCAAGAAGAAAGAAGCTTGAAAGCGACATTATTATTGGTGTTATGGATACATGTTACATATTTCAATATAGTGTGTAAACTTTGGTTTCCTAATGGTGGTTCTAAAAAGTTTTGGCCTTTAATGTACCAGGAATAACCCCACAATATGAAAGCTTTAACGACGATGGATTCGGTCCTCCGCCTACAAAATGGAAAGGGTCCTGTCATCATTTTGCTAACTTTTTTGGATGCAATAAGTATGCTATAAAACTCATATATTCATGTTAGGGGATGTTTAGATTTAATAATTTTTTTTTCATGTACATGTGTTCAAAGCAAGCTTATAGGTGCTAAGTACTTCAAGCGAGACGAAAATTCTGACCCTAGCGACATTTTGTCACCCATGGACACTGATGGGCATGGAACCCACACCTCATCGACTGCAGCCGTAAGACCGGTCCATAATGCAGAGCTATTCGGCTTAGCCAAAGGGATTTAAAGCTTTCTTTGATCTGCTATCATTTAATTTAAAGCTTTATGTGGTATGATATTGTTTAATTTTTTAAAGCTTTCTTTGCATAGCATATCTAACACCAGCTTAAGCAGCTAAATGCATTACATGAGTAAGAATTTAGTTTGTTTTTAACTTTGGAATAATGGCATAAATTTGTTAAATTTATGGGTGATTTATTTGGTTTTATTTTTAACTTTGATAGTTGTCTGCTTGTGAAAAAATGTGAAGCGGTTTCGCCTCCTTTGGAGGCATTGTTCTATATTCGTTGTATTTGTTTTGTTATTTTTAATTTCCAAAGTTTATGATACTTTATCATAAATATAGAGAGAAACATGGGTCAATTTAGGTAATTTTCGTTTTATTTTTTCAAACGGGTCAAATTAGGTAAAAGTCACTCGAAAGTGTTTTTAATGGGTTATGGGGTCGATTTGGGTAATGTTCCATTTACTTATAAATAGGTTTTGATTGACCCTTAGTGGGCCACTCCAGATGTTATGCAAGAGGACCAACTATTTCTCTCCCTATTGGATTTATCCTTCAATCTCCATTGTTACACCATATACTGATCTGAGCATCATTTAACGTTCCTACTATTTTCCTCGCCTTGCTTTTCAAAGCATTTGTAAATATTATGACAATGTTTAGAAAAATGAGTTGACCCATACTAAATATTCTAAGTTGGTGGATTATGAAATCAAGGAGTATGTTTCATGTGTTGCTGGTGTACTACCCGTAGAAACAAGAGTATGGATCTTTAATATATCTATTTAATCGTCTATCTTCATTTTAAAACTTGGAATACTATGTCAAATTAGTTTGTTTATTATCCTCAGTTAGAATTTATTTAACTGTTGTTTCTGACAAACAAGGTCAAACGTTGACATCCTGGTCCACCGTTGTCACGGATGGTATTGACTCACTCTTTAACTAATTATACATACATACATTTATTTTTACTAACACATACGACGCATGTGGGTTAGAGGATCAATGTTACTTGATCTCACTAAAACATTCATTTGAACAAATACATGACATTAAGACATTAAACACGTCATACAAACTTGGATTTAGGTAGTCGGTGACTGAGGTTTCAATTTCATTGTCTATTCTAAGGTTTCAGCTTCGTTCTATTATCTATGAATTCCATTCGTTTTATGTTTTCCTTGTTTCTTGATTATGGTTTCATTTCCATTTCCAGGTACGATTGGTTTGTCATTTATTATTGTAGTCAGGTTTCTTGTTTGCAAACAGTTATTCTGACAGATAGGATCCGGAAGGCTCTAGAAAAGTGTGGTGATCTCATCCCAAATTAGGCATTCCATCACTTGCTTCTTCGAATTTTTTGTAACAAATCGTTATCTGTGGGTAAATCTATGTACCCGCAGCAACGCGCGGGCATTGCCACTAGTACATTATAAAGGAGGAGTGACGTCTAGAATAGTAATTTTGTTATGGGTACAAGTTTTGTAGCTACATGTACAATTTAATAAAGCTTAATTGATAGGGGTAAATTAGTCACATAGAGGTATATTAAGACACTTACAAGGTTATTAATGTAATTTTATCTTTTGATATTAGTTAAAACCTAAAATTTCATTCCATTATTGCCCTGCCATGTCCTTTCTTACACTTCCATCCCTACCCTTATGTCCAGCAAATTGACCCCTTTTAATTCTCGCATTCAATTTCTGTAACTGCATACGTTTGTTTTAGACTCTTCATCTTCTTCCCCCTAAATGTGATTACCATTTCCTCTTCTTCCCCATCCAATGCAGAATCTTGGAGACCATCTTTGTGAAACGCAGACGTGTATTGATTGCAGGCTGAGAGAAGATATGGTTTTGAACTCAAACTTGGAAATCTTTAGATGTGACAGTTGTGTAGGTTCTTTTAAACGAATTGTGATTGTAGCATGTATGTGTTCATTTTAGTTATGAATTCTTTGTAGACGTTGCATTTGTGTTTTTGTTATAGTATTAGTTGGTAATCACAGTTGAGATTTTTGAATTAACACATGATTTAAGGGTTGTATAAGTTAAAAAGAAATCAAGGGATAGGAAGGAATATGAAGAGTTTTGTGAGCGTAAACTCAGACAGTGTTTCCAACCTCTGATGTTGTCGGGTTATTCTGGTGAATCATCAAGCTTGCTTTCTGATACCGATGGATCAAGAAGCGGGAGTTAAAAGGGTATGATCTTATTGCGTTTACTTAGTCTTTTTGATCTTGTTTATTGGTTTCTTGATGCTAAATCATGAATTCTGTCTGTTTTTGGTTTTCATTGATTAATTAGATTTATTAATATCCATATAACTAGCCATTAAAAATATGGTTTAATTGTTGCTTATTGCAAGTTTGTTCTAAAATGTTTTTGCATGTTTTTAGATAAAGACAACTTTTGTTATTGGGGGTGGGCGGCACGTTATGTTTTGGAAGGACTGCTGGGCGTTAGATAATTCGCTGATGAGGAGCTTCCCAAATTTATTTGCGTTGGAAAAAGATTAAAAAGTGGCTGTAGCAGGGAGGGTTAGGGCTGAAGTCGGTCGGGTGGTCTCAATTTTCACTGGTTGAGAGCTCCCAGTTCGGCTGAGGAGGTGTCGGAGCTGAATGGGTTGATGTTGGCTTTATCTAACGTATCTCTTGGTTCTAAGTTCTAACACGGATACATGGGCTTGGAAGTTGGATACATCAGGTATGTTTTCTGTTCGAATCTTGAGGACCAGAATGCAAAACGTTATTTACTCTATCAGCAGTATCAATTTTGAGTGGAACAAATGGGCTCCCTTAAAGGTAAATTTTCTAGCGTTGCGTGTAGTGTTAAAACGGATACCTACGTTGGTGGCTTTACATAGAAGAAACATTGTGGTCGGGTCGTTGCGTTGGCGTGTATGTGGTCAAGAGGATGAGTGCGCTGACCATCTTTTTGTTTCATGTGGTTTTCCCCAGCTGGTGTGGGATTCGCTGTCCCAGTGGTGCAGGGTTCGTCCGGATTATGCTTTCGGCGCAGGCGACTTGGTGAATTGTCACTCAACTGTTAGCGGCTCAAAGAGATGGAAGAAGATGATTCACACTATTATTCAATTAGCTATTTGTTGCATTTGGAACAATCGAAACGACGTCATTTTTAATCATAAGGTGTCATCAGTAGCTACGTCGATAACAAAAAACCTATTTTAGGAAATTTCTGTTTTTTTCAAAGGTGTATCCTTTTTTTCCATCAATATATATATATGGCTTTCCACTTAATCAACTTTAGTGGTTCTTTTTAACATCTATCTGTTTTTGGTAATGATTTGAAAGGTTTCTATGTAAAGATCAATATGAACGCTGTCCCGATCGGTCGAAAAGTCGATCCTAACACTTATGACGGCTATGAAAAGCTTTTTGTTGCTGTTGATGAACTCTTTAGAGGGCTTCTTGCAGGTTATAATAATAAGTCATTAAATAAATGTTGGTCATTGCTTAAACATATATAAAAAAAGTACTGAAATGGTTTGGTAAATTTGTTTGTTTATATAGTTCAAAACCAGACATCTGGAGGTGGAATTAATGGTGAACATGAGAAAGCAATTAATGGTTTGTTTGTTAAATTGTAAAGGAAATGGAGAATACACTTTAGTGTATGAGGATAATAAAGGAGACAAGATGCATGTTGGAGATGTCCCATGGAAGTAGGCATCTTATCTCTTGGTTATTCGTTCATCCATACTTTACATAATATAGTTTTTTGTGTATGGTGTTTGTGGGTGATTCGTAAGTATTTGTTGATTATTTTTTTATATATTAAATTGTCCCTTAAGAAGAAAGAACTCGAAAAGGCATTTTGTTTATGTCGTGCAGATGCTTAATTAAGTTGGATGAGCAGCAGCTTCTGGGCGAGGCTACTTGTTTATTATCCGAGGTATCAACTTTTCATCTGTTATATTATTTTTTTTATTATCATAAGATATAAGCAATGACAACCTTATTTGCAATGACCACTTGGGTAACTGATATAATGTCTACAGTCTACCATATATATTATGTACAGCTGAAATATATATTGTAACCGGAAGATGCTGACTTTATTTCTACACGGATAGTAACCAAACGACGCCACACATTGGCCATAGATCTTGTGAGAAAAGTGGAATCTACCATCTCCACCCCATTTAAAGAAATTAGCGATGCTCAAGGTTCTTGCAGAAGAATGTAAGAATGTGTTGCCTCAAAAACTACAGCTGAGTTGGTATCTAGGTGCACTGTTTAGAAATCAATGATCTCTTCTCCAAAAGTGTATGAATCTTCCTATAAATTATGCTGGCAGGTTGAAAACCTAAAAGTTGGGTGCATTCCAAGCAGTTTGCCATTAATTTTAATATTGTTCCTTTGCAAGTGAAAAGTTTAATTGGATTTGTCAGTAGAATTTAGTATTTTTTTAAGTTTTAGTGTGATTACAAGTAATATATTACTTTAACAATAATATATGATTATATATATTTTGTTATATAGAACGACTTGAGATTCTTGAACTCTTATATATACATTTAAAATACGCTTTGGCAAATTTTGATCTGTCTGACTCATTCCCCCTATAAGCTAATTTTTATTTTACACATTTCAACTATAAGTGTTATTAAAAAAATATCCAAAGTTAACCCAATTTTAAGAACATGGGTTGAAATTGCTACCTCTATATTTTATTATAAGTGCATAGTTTGATTAGCTTTGATGTATTTATTATTTGTTTTTTTTTTTCAGGATTCAATTTACAAAAGGGAAGTTGTTGATCTTCATCAAATTATAATATATAACCATTGGATCAACAACCATAATGGTACATAGGAATCACAACCATTTTTTATAAAAGAAAAAATATTGTTGTAATTGTATGATGGTGACAAATATGTGGCATATCATAATAATATGATTATTTTTAATTTATATAATAGCCAAACTATTTACTCCTATCATTTATCTATAAATTAAAAGTTGAACTATTATCATTCTAATTAATTTTTAATTGTTCATGGCAATCATTGCTGCATCATGCATAAAAAACATTCGTATCCTATCACACCTATAAGTATTTGACAACCTTAACGAACGACGAAAATGGAGTGATGTGGCATGTAGCAAGTTACTCTTCTTTGAAAGAAAAAAAGACCGGTTAAGTTACTCTTCTTTGAAAGAAAAAAAGAGCGGTCTAATTATCAACCTCGTCGTAATGTGTGGGCTCCCCACTAAAAAGTGTGATGTGCCCGTTTAAAATTTTCATAATCTATATTTATGAGTTTTAAATATTAATAACTTGTTTTTATGTCACACCCTACTACTAGGTTGTTGCTTTATATATACTTCATGGCTTCACGTTACCATAACGAATCATACCCAAACGCCATACACACGCCACAAACCCAACAATAACTACGAGGTATAAAAAAAAACACCCGCAGCAACGCGCGGACATTACCACTAGTATAATACATATGAAAAAGAGAGGAAACATGCTAACTTATTAAACACATATATAAAGTTGTACCATGCATGTTTAATTATAACCAGATGGATTATAGAAAGCGTTGTGCTCCTAATGGTTTTTTATGGTTACAAGCCGTGTTCCATTTTAGTTTCCACCACTTTCATCATCGACCACCTCCTCCTACTCCTTCGCTAGGAGGGCTTCCTCCTCCGCCAATTCCTTCACCGCCTCCTTCACCGCTTTCTATATATGCATCACCACTACCTCCTCCTCCCACGGTACCAGGGGTTCCTACAATTTCATCACCGCCTCCTTCTCCTTCATCCTTTTCTTTATATGCACCACCACTATCTCCTCCTCCCCCACTACTAGGGGGTCCTACAATTTCTCCACCGCCTCCTTCTCCTTCTTCACTTTTTTTATATGCACCATTTGCTCCACCACCTAAAGACTTTTCTCCACCGTAACCATCATGTGGTACACCATGCTCACTAATTGTCTTCTTTTCATCTTTGGAAAGATTTCTACCACCAGCTATGTTAGTGGTGCAAATTATAAACCCAACGAATGCCAAGAGTAAAAGCTTAGAAACCATCATATATCCTTGTTTAATAATCTATTGATGACTTGCAAGGAAGTGTGTGAAGAAGCATAACAAGATCACTACAATATATATATAGGAATTCGAATGGACAACATTTCAACAAGACAAATGAGATACAATTAAATTAAGCAATATTTTGCTATAGGACAACATTTCAACGAGACAAATGAGATACAATTAAACTAAGCAATCTTTTGCCATAGTTATAGACAATGTAAGAAGATTTTTAACGCTAGACATTTCAACTTTGTCACATTACACATTAGCTACAACAATAAATATAACATATACATACATATGATAAAATTATTACGTATATGTTTACCTTTTTCTTTCCTTACGTATGTGTAAACTCCCTGCCAAATTTTTTTATTTACATCTCTTAGTTAGTCAAATATACATGTTTGGTAATATTTTTTTTAAAAATCGCATGGGAGGTTGGAGTTCCCACGAAATTCTTGTAATTCTAATAGCTCGAGGGAGTCTCTTAGAGTTTCTTTGCCCTATATCATGTACAAATAGTTTTGTCTGTCCAAACTCCAAAGTATACAAAGTGAGAATAAAGGAGCAGTGGCATTTTCGTGTATATATGATAACAATGCTATTCAACAAATATCTAAAACATAACTGAATTAGAGTAATTATTATTTTTCCACATCAAAATTGAACTAGCTAATTATTATTATAGAAAACTAGAAAACTCAAAATTGGACTTGTTTAATATCTATTGCACACACTAGATCAGGTGCTCATACGATTTGGTGGGAAAGACAAACACTGTAATTATGTAAAAATGGCTTTTTAAACACAAAAACTATAACAATACCGTATTCAAATTAAAAAGAATAAAATGTTATTTTATAGTGTAACTTTAAAAAAAAAATATTAACCCATGAAAAATTTATAGGCGTTTAGAGATCATAAATAAAAGGTTTTTTAAAGCCAATATATGTTTTAAAATATTTTATTATTAATGTTTTTTTTAACGGCCAATGAATCAATTTCCGAGCACTCTCAGGCATCCTTTTGGGGAATCAGGTACTCGAGAGTGAAATAATCGGTAAAACCGGTCGGGATCAAGACTCGAACCCAAGCCAATGGCTGGGTCATCCCTCATTTCCCCTCCACCAATGTCCTCCAAATGTAGCTAGTGGGAATTGAACCCAAGTCTCCCATAGAAATCTTTAATCCTTCAATCAACTAGGCTACAAGTGTTGGACATTATTATTAATGTTTTGAGTAAATTCCTTTTTGAGTCCCGGAGTTTTCTTGATTTTAACTACTTGAGTCCAACATTTTCATTTTTAACATTCTGAGTGCTAGTGTTTTAAGTTTGTTATGGTTTGAGTCCAATTTTCTAACTCTGTTAGATTTTTTCTGTTAATATTTATGAAATGACCAAAATACCCCTACCATTAAAAATAAATAATTATTAAAATACTTTATTATATTATTTAATAAATAATTATTAAATATCTCAATCAATTACACAGAAGGAGGCAGATCCATTTTACACATATCTTGAGAGAGAGATAGAGATCTGAGAGAGTAATAGAGAGAGAGAGAGAGAGAGAGAGAGAGAGAGAGAGATGCCGGAGTAAGGCGGAGCCACAACGGAGCTCCGGTCAGATCCTCCTTCTCTTCCGATGATACCCTTCCTCCTCCACCAGATCTTTAGAGAGAGAATCGAGCAGAGAGAGAAAGTGACGGAAAGATAGAAGCAGAAGTGAGAGAGAGAGGGTAACCGGCCCGGTCTTCGATTATGGGTGGTGTTGCAGGTGGGGATGGTTGTTGAACATATATTACCGGTTGTGTGTGTGTGTGTGTGTGTGCATATCGGAGCCGGAGGAGAAGACCGAAGGTGGAGATAGTAACCGGAGAAGACGAATGGTCGGTTGGAGAAGGTGATCGGAGTTGGTCATTTCCGGTCATCTTCTTTCTCGCCTCACTCACTCTCTCTCTCCTTGGGGGCATCTTCAGATCTGTTTACGTGTTGTGTTGAGTTGATTGGGGGCATCTTCAGATCTGATTAATAATCGATACGTTGAGTTGTTGGTGTACTGGATAATAATCGATTTGTTTGTTGATGAAATGTTTGTGTTTGTTGTTGATTTGATTTATCAGGTGTAGTTTTGATTATTGTTTGATAGTTATGGTATAATTTTTAGTTATGTTTGTTGAAGAACATATTGCAAGGGTTTGGGAACCTGTAGGTGATTTATGGTGCAGTGGTGGTGGGATGGTCGATGTGGTGGTGGTGGTGGTTTATGGTGTGGTGGAGGGGTGGAGAAGAAAGTGTGTGTGTGTGTGTGTGTGAGAGAGAGAGAGAGAGAGAGAGAGAGTGTGTGTGTGTGTGTGTGTGTTGTGTGTGAGAGAGAGCTTTATTATTATTATTATATATTATATTTTATTTATGCATTAAAGACTTGTACGTTATACCTTATGCATTATAGAGTTGTACCTATGTGTAAAATGACTGAGATACCCTTATAGTTAACTGACTTGGTAACGACGTTAGAAAATTGGACTCAAACCATAACAAACTTAAAACACTAGCACTCAGAATGTTAAAAATGAAAATGTTGGACTCAAATAGTTAAAATCGACAAAACACAATGACTCAAAAAGGAATTTACTCTAATGTTTTTAAAGGGCTCCGTCTATTCCCACCCCCTCCTTCTATTTTCACCCTCCAAGCGTCTCGCTTAGGCCTAAGCGAGGCGCTTGGGAGCTGAATTCGAGGAGGTCAGTACGAGGGGTAGAAAAAGCTGATTTTTAGGACTAAGCGTCTCGCTTAGGCCTAAGCGAGGCGCTTAGGATCAATTTTTTTTTTTTGTCTTTTTAGTTAGTTTTTTGTTTTTTTTTAATATAATTATTATAAAAAATGTTTTTATAATAATGACTTGCATGAAAAGTAAGTGTGAAGATCAAGATCAAGAAGAACAGTACGGTCAAACTCCGGGGGTTGTGTTGTATGTAAAAAATAGTGAATAATTGTAGTGTGTTCGGTGAATTTTGACTTGCTTGCATAGGAATCTTGACTGCTACAACATAACT
Organism: Ambrosia x helenae; assembly: GCA_030844895.1. Lineage (NCBI taxonomy): Eukaryota > Viridiplantae > Streptophyta > Magnoliopsida > Asterales > Asteraceae > Ambrosia > Ambrosia x helenae. Next base: position 115,631,567 of record CM061229.1, on the reverse strand, counting down.
TGCACCGGCTTGAGATATGAATTTAATTAGGTTAAATCTCTCTGATCCATGATATGAGAGCAATATAAAAAAATGTTTTTTTGACTTGACTTGCTTGCATGAAAAGGCAACATGGAATGAGATGATCTCGATTTTCGTACAAAGTAAAAGTCAGTTGTTATCGGAGAGATAGCTGTCAACGATCAAGGCAACATACTTGAAATCAATGGGAAGGTTAACAATTCCTGCTCATCTTGATGATATCTTCATCAATCTCCTTGATCTACGCATAAGTGTTAAAAGTATCAAGACTATGAAATTAGTAAAACAACTTTTCAGTTGTTATCAGACGAGGACTTGCATGTGTTGCCGCATTTAATGAAATGGTCAATTAAATGGCAGATTGAATGATATATGACAGGCGTAACAACCATTGTTTTGGGGACAGGGAGGGAAATCAAGGGTATAAATGTAAATGTGTTTTGATATTACAAGGGATGAGGATGATGAAATATCTATATTACCCTCTAAAGTGTCTTAATTGTCACCAACATTCCTATCTTACCCTTATCAAGTGAGCTTAAATATATTGTACATGGTGCTTGTTAAGTTGTATGGAGGTGAAAATGACCATGTTAGCCATCACTCCAGCCTAGCTTTGGCCAAAGCGAGGCAAGCAAACGCCTCGCTTTGACCAAAGCGAGGCGTTTGGACATTTTAAAAAAAAAATTGAATTTCTTTTAATTCTTTAAAATTATCTGTTAATCACCAAAAAATAATTTTAATTCATTTTTGGTTCTTTTAAGTTGTTTCCAAGCTAAGAAAATTATATCTCCCCGTTTCGCTTCGTTTATTGCTCGTTTTGGTTTTCCCGTACGAACATCCAGCTTTGTACAACAATGATGAATCATTGTACGTGGTCCTCCGAGTAAACCTAACTCGCAACAATTGTTTTTAATTCATTTTTAAGTGTTTTTAATTACTTTTCGAGAAATGATAATTTTCAAATATTACAGATCAAGGTGTTACCAAGCATGTCAAGAAATGATAATTTTCAAATATTGCAGATCAAGGTGTTAAAGATATATTAACAAACATTTAAAAAATAACTTTTCATGCAAGCAAGGAACTAAGTTGCAAATACGATAATAATCAAACTCATATCTCAAGCCGGTGTAATTACTTTCAAGTTTTTTAGAATCATTGAAGACAACTTTTCAGTTGTTATCCGAGAGATAGCGGTCAACAATGAAGACAACCTGATAGTGGATACCATGGATCAGAGAGATTGATTTCAAGCTAATCATCGACTACAGCAAACCGACGATCTTCCTCCACGGCACTCCTAATGGGCCTCTCTTTATTTCACGTTACGATTTGTGTTTTAAAATGCTTTATAAATAATAAGTTTTGTGTTTATCAAACCCTAACGTCTGAGCAATGATTTATTAAATCGTTTTACTAATTTCCGATTCTTGATACTTTCATAAATCGTTTTACTAATTTCCGATTCTTGATAATAACAAATTATTATAATTTGTTGACTCATAGTAGTCTTGAAGACGAAATGAATTTTACAAGATACTTGAAACAAGGTATGGATACCATGGATCAGAGAGATTCAAGCTATTTAAACTCATATCTCAAGCCGGTTGATATAGAGTATATCAGAGAAAGATTTAGTTGAAAGTGGATATAACTGGACAGTGAGATTGATAACTTCTCTATGGAAGTTGCTACAATAGTTAAACAAAAGCTGAAATTGAACAGTTATTTGGAATGTTTCTAATCATTACTGTTCGGTGCAGTCGACGAACATCATTCAAAATTTCAACTTCCCGTTCAGGTGCTTAAGTCCACCTTGAAGACTGAATGTGACTACGCCATGTTTCACGTCATGCTTTCATCCTTCATTCCCGTTCAGGTGCTTAAGTCCACCTTGCTTACATGAAAAGTAATGATCAGGTTGCCTTCATCGTTGACCGATATCTCTCCGATAATAGTCAATCTCACTGTAATGATCAAGAATATTCCAAATAACTGTATAATTTCAGCTTTTGTTTAACTATTTTAGCAACAGTCCAAATAACTCGTGTACAACGTTTATCAGGTTCTTTTGGCCACAGGTACAGAAAGGTTATAAATGTTCATGTCGTTTCAGGTTGCCTTCATCGTTGACCGATATCTCTCCGATAACAACTGAATTTTACTTTGTTATAGAGAGAAATGAACAGTCGGATCGACTGTTGGTTGGTATATTGAGAGCAAACCGACGATCATTCAAAATTTAAAGTCGTTGATTCATTTGGAAATCGAAAACGCCTATCGTCACTCTGTATAGAGAAGAAAAACAACAACCGAATATTTAGTTCTCTCCGAACTTCAGCTTCCAAAATACGACGTCGTTGTAGCTCATATGTTATTATCTCTTCTCTTATTCTCTGTTTCTCTAGTTCTCGATGGATTATTGCTCTCATATCGACTCTCACAATTATTCACAATTTTATACATACAACACACCTTCATCGTTGACCGTACTGTCCTTCTTGATCTTTTTATGTATGAATAGTGACCCTCTGGCAAACCTACCTCTGTTTTGAATTTGTTGCTTCCATAGAGAAGTTATCAATCTCACTGTAATGATCAGGAACATTCCAAATAACTGTATAATTTCGTTCAAGATTCCTATGCAAGCAAGTCAAATTCAGTTGTTAGACCAACTTGAGATATGAGTTTGATTAGCTTGAATCTCTTTGATCCATGGTATCCAGTCTTCAAGGTGGACTTAAGCACCTGAACGGGAAGTTGAAATTTTGAATGATGTTCGTCGACTGCACCGAACACACTACAATTATTCACAATTTTATACATACAACACACCTTCATCGTTGACCGTACTGTTCTTCTTGATCTTGATCTTCACACTTGCTTTTGACAAAGGTCTGGCTGACCTGAAGTTCCTTTGCAACCAGGTAAAAAGGAACTAAGTTGCAGATATAAAAATCCATCACATCACGATTATACTCTTTATGTATGAATAGTGACCCTCTAAGTGTGGTATGCTCAAAGATTTAAGTTAAAAATATTTTGTAAGGATTTATTTATAGATTAATGAAACAACTTTTCAGTTGTTATCCGAGAGATAGCGGTCAACGATGAAGACATCCTGAAAGTGGATACCATGGATCAGAGAGATTCAAGCTAATTAAACTCATATCTCAAGCCGGTGCAAGTTATGTTGTAGCATCTTTGATCATCTTCTTGTAATTACTTGACAGATATCTCTCAGAGATGATAGCTTCTCTTCAGATTCTGAAAGTGGATACCATGGATCAGAGAAATTCAAGCTAATTAAACTCATAGGTAAGAACATTGTGGATGAGGATTGTTTATCTTCCCATTGATTTCAAGTATGTTGCCAAATAACTGTTCAATTTCAGCTTTTGTTTAACTATTTTAGCAACTTCCATAAAGAAGTTATCAATCTCACTTCTCACTGTCCATGTTTACCTTCAACGTCCAACGATAATGAGTAACCTAGTAACCTCTACAATGATGTGATTTGTTTTTAAATAAGGAGGTATATGTACAATGAACTTTTTACGCTAAATAATGGAAGGTTTGCCAGAGGGTCACTATTCATACACACAGTTTTTTGCTCTAGTGGTGTGCTCTACCTTTTTGACAAACACCTGGCTAACCTGTCCAGTTATCAATCTCATTGGCAATCATCCGGTGCAAGTTATGTTGAAGCTCATATGTTATTATCTCTTCTCTTATGCTCTCATATCATGGATCAGAGAGATTCAAGCTAATTAAACTCATATCCATGGGAAGGTAAACATATATAACATTCTCTTCTTCTTCCCTTACAAATCACTTTGCCATTAATACAAAATCACATTTGTGCATGACATTCCATTCTGCATGTGTCATTTCATAACTTGCACCGGCTTGAGATATAGAGAGCAAACCGACGATCATTCAAAATTTAAAGTTACCGCTAACCTCTGCTGCGCCATCATCGTTGACAGATATCTCTCTGAGATGATAGCTTCTCTTCAGATTCTGATTGCACCGGTGGAATTGGAATTGGAATTGGAATTAATGAGACAACTTTTCAGTTGTTATCCGAGAGATAGCGGTCAACGATGAAGACAACCTGAAAACAACCGGATACCATGGATCAGAGAGATTCAAGCTAACTAAACTCATATCTCAAGCCGGTGCAAGTTATGTTGTAGCATCTTTGATCATCTTCTTTGTAATTACTTTTTATTGTTTCGGGTTCCCTTCCATCGTTTGACAGATATCTCTCTGAGATGATAAAGGTAGATCATGGAAAGTTGAACTCAATAAAACAAAGATGAAACCGATTAATGTTCTTTATATATGAATAGTGATCCTCTTGCAATATTTGTAATTACTTTCTATTGTTTAGCGCCGATCCGATTGTTAAAAGTATCAAGACTATGAAATTAGTAAACCAACTGAATTTTACTTGCTTGCATGAAAAGTTCAATTTCAGTTCAAACTTTTCAAACACCTGCAACATCTCAAGAGTCGAGGTCCTCTGAAAAAGACATCGTACAATGAACTTTTCATGCAAGCAAGTAAAATTCAGTTGGTATTAATGGCAAGATATGTGGCTTTAGTCCTTTACGCAGGATATTCATGTGAGAATGATTTCGTTACAACATAACTTGCACCGGCTTGAGATATGAGTTTAATTAGCTTGAATCTCTCTGATCCATGGTATCCACTTTCGGGTTGTCTTCATCGTTGACCGCTATCTCTCGGATAACAACTGAAAAGTAATTATAAGAAGATGATGTCAAGTTTAAGTCATTGACATTTAATTTTTTTTTAACTTTTTATAATTATTAAATTAAAAAAAGAAAACAACTCAAAACACCAAAAAACTACCAAAATAAATTACCCCCCAGAAGCGCCTCGCTTAGGCCTAAACGATACGCTTTTGGGGGTTTAAATAGAAGCTGGGAGGTTTAAATATCATCCCCCTTTTAAAGTTCTAATTATTTCAATTTAACTTTTTTTAATATGTGATGTGAAACTGTGAGAGTGGCCCCTTCAAACCTCAATTTGTTAAGAGTTTAAAATTTCAAACGTCTAATCCGGTCGTTACAAACAAGGATTTCAACAGAGATATCTGAACTTTTTGTGCCACCTTGGATTCCAAACGCCTCTCCAAATTGTATGCTTCGATAAAACATCCAAATAACATTTCTCTTTTTATTCACCTAAAAGTATTAACAGTCGGATCGATGTATTATTGCATTTTGTAAGAATCAAATAAAAATTACTTTTAAGATCTATAACTTATAATAAAAGAATTGAATATTAATGAGGTGACATTCAATAGAGGCTTAAGAAAACAATTTTAATGACATGATATTCAAGAAGACATTCTCTTCCTTAAGTGTGCCATGTGTCCAGGGGCGCATCTTTGTTGGGGCGGGAGGGGGCGGCCGACCCCCCCGAATTTTCACGCAGAAGTTCTGATTATATAGTATTCGTATAGAAAATTTTGGAAATATAGGGTTTCGACCCCCGAAACTAGTGACTTCCGACCCCCCGGTGACTTTCGACCCCCTAAACCTTCGGGTCAAGCTTCCCCACTGCATGTGTCATGCCATGTGGCAAATTAAAAATAAATAAATAATAATATAAAACCTAATCTACTAAATTTAAATTGAGTTATTTTAGGAAAAAAGAATTTAAAAACAAATTTAAATTTTTCTCACTTATTTTCCTCCCATAATTTTTAAACGTTAATATCTTTTATATACGATATTTTTTAAAGAAAAAAGTTACACCAAATTAACGAGCGTTTTATTATCTTTCCAACGAGTACCATAGTTCTATATAAAAAACGGAGAAAAAAACAACTATTTTTTGTGGGGTTTCGTTCATATAGGAAAAAAACACAAAGTGTTCAGGTTATTCATTAATAATGTTTTTTCTTTTAAACCAGGTTCTTATCTACGATGTTGAAATTCAGCTCAATCGCCATGCTTTCATTGGAATTTTACTCTTTTAAAGATGCTTAGTTATACTTCATCAAGAGAAGCTAGGAGAAAGAATCGCGCAACACTACAACACATGGTGTCACCTTATAGCAAAGTTATTTTTTATTTCTTTAATTACAAGGGTAATAATTATTACTATTAGTATTAGTATTATTAGAATTGTTATATTTTTCAACCCCGAGACCCTCCCGAGATAAAAGCTAGTAATCTATATAAAGGAGTGAATAAAAAATAAAAATACTTCTTATTCTTTTTACGTTAAATTACTTTTTATAATAAACTTTCTCATCTATATAAGTCACATGGTCTTTGCCATTCACATGATCTTATAAACATAGTGAATTTGTTTATAAGACTATAATATTTTTGAAGGGTTGAGATACATTTAGATAACAAGAATAACCTTTTGGTCTTTGTCTCATGATCTATGCCAGTCACATGATCTTTGCCGGTCTCATGATCTTTGCTAGTCTCATAATCTCTATTCTTCGACTAAGTTGACTTTTTTTACTAAAGTCGGCTTTCTTTGATCAATGTTGACTTTCATTGATCAAGTTTTACTTTCGTTGACCAAGGTTGGCTTTCATTAACCAAGTTTTATTTTCATTGACCAAAAGTTTGACTTTCGTTGATTAGTTGACTTTTTAACTAGACTTCTAAAATGATGAACCCGTGGGCTTATGCTAGTCAATCGCAACCAACAACTCAGGCTAACGTTAATAACCTGTGGGCTTATCTTTCTCAACCACAACCGACTAGTCAACAACAAGTACAACAACCAAGGGTTACGGACACAATCCAATTGGAATTTAACAAGCCAACAACCACAAGCAAAACCGTAACCGCATTTACCGGTTGTGTCCAGATGTAATCCGTGGGCTTGTTATGAGAAACCACATCAGCTGAATCATACCCAACAACAAAAATAGAACAATTCTATGCAAGAAAAGGCTACGGCTTCTGTCGTTGCAGCACATTAAACGGCTCCCGCAAAAACGGTTGTTGCTAAATCCTTAGTTGTATATGTTGATGATGGTTGTGACTGGAATTCAAGAGTTCGGGAGGATGATGAAGGTGGGACAACATGTTTTGCCTAAAATGTTGAAGAATGGAGATGAAGCAGAATTTTCATGGAGTGTCCATAGTTTAGAAGAAAGTAGCAGTGGAGCTGAAGAGAGTTCAAATGAGGAAAGTCAATTCTGCAGTTTAAGCTCAATGAATGTTGAAGAAGGCTTAAATGAAGAAAGTGAATCATTATCTGCTGAATAAGGTTTTTTTAAAGAAACCAACAGTACAGATGCACAATGTTCAACATCTAGAAAGAATAATTCAAAGGAAGAGAGGCAAGAGGTGAGAGATGTTGATGTTCAAAATTAGTCACCCGAGGATCAGAAGGAGCAGGCTACTAAGATAAGTTTTATAAGACCTTTTAAACATGCATGTGCTAAATGTTTAGAATTAGAGGATAAAATTGAGGATTGATAGAACATAATCGAAATCTAGCAAGTGATCTTGGTATATATCCACGCCGCTCAGGCGACTCTTAAGACCCTTTAACCATTCGTGAATCAAAACGCGACACATGGAAAAGTTTACTTGAGCCAACCAAAAATACGAGAGTCGTCTCCTCTCGTCTCTTTGCGGCACTGAGGTGTCTTTGAGTCGTCTCAAGTATACTTTGGCACGTGTTATGTTTTGATTCGCTAATAGTTGAAGGGTCTTAAGTGTCGCGTGAGAGACACGGAATTTAGTGAGGCGTCTTCGTGGCTATTTTAGCTTTTACTTATTTTTTTTTGCTGTTCAAAGGCTAAAATCGTGCTTTTCCATTTTGTAATTTGGAAATACAATATGACAAAACTAAGATCCTACTATTCAAGTTCTAAAGCCAAATATCTGCAACCACCATGCAAACAACACAACCTCTGTAGCCTCTTTGTTCATGCCAACCCTCCGGCGACCAACCTACCGGTGGACCAAAACAAATATTACGTATATGTATATAACATCTTCGGTAAACACGAGATGTGTATGTATATACTTATGTCATTCCTATCTTCACTAATTCTGTCGTCCGTAAGACACGAGACGCCTCCGACCAATATTCATTTGACGTCTCGTTAAACATAGAGACGGAGACATTGATGTCTCAGGTAAATAAATGGGAACGATGAAGTCACCGATCAATATTCATCTAACGTCTCCGGTGAACAGAGAGACGAAGACGTCTCGGTGGCACTCAGACGTCTCCAAGACGGTGGACACGTGTCAGTTTTGTATTGGCCCCCACGAAAAACCTCATCGGAGACGCCTGATGTGTCTTTAAACTTGTGAGGCGTCTCTCCAAAGAGATGGGATTGGGGTATTTTGGTAATGGGGTTGGTCAAGTGACAAAACCGTGATTTTCCCCTTTAATTATGTTGGTAGTCAGCTCCCATCACAAGCAGATTTAGACTTTCTTGACGAGTCTACTGCTGGGGCCAGAGGATCAGAGCCCAATTCTCCGGATATTAATTAGTGGTGACTTTTACCTTTCTTAGCATGTAAACCTATAATCGATCTTATGCATATTGCTTTCAGAATTTGCCTAGCTTTGAGTTTGGGGATGGCGGTTGACGAGAAATTGTTCTTTAAATTTGAATATCTAATCGTTCAATAACTTCGACCTTTTTAATTTTCGGCAGACTATTGTTGGGTTATATTGAGACCACAATTACCAGATTAGAGACTTTTGATAGCCTATTGTATAGCTTGATAGTTGAAGGACTTAATAAGTAATTAAGACATAGTTTTGTGAAACTCTAGCTGGTTTGCGAACTTAAGCAAGGGGCCCTGCGCACTTAGCTTAAGTGCGCAGGCCCTTGTGCTCTGCCTATATATAGAATGTTATGTGTGCAGCTAGGGTTTAGGGTTTTTGGTCATCTTAGAACGTGCTTTGATGTTTTATCATTAATGGAAAACTGAATTTCAGTATCTTGTGTGTCGGTTTTTATTAGTTTATCTAGTTTCTTGGATTGTGAAGATTAATCACTTAAAACACCTAACAAATAGGTGTTTCTAAGTGATAACAATCTTGTGCACTTGAAAGATCTATTATTTTGGGACTACAATTTGGTATCAGAGCCTCTGTGCTCTAGATTGTATCTGATCAAGATACCAAAACCCTCATTTTGTTAGTTTTTCTTTATGTTTTTATAAAATTTTTGTGTTTTCATAAAAAAAAGGCTTTTCATCTCCATTTGCTTCAAATTTCCCTTATAGTTGTGTTTCTAAGGTGTTAAAAGTTGTTTATCCTTGGTAGAAACATCATCCGAGCACTTCAGATCAATTGAAAAAGGCTTGGATAAGATTCTGCTGTGTTTTGTGCATTATTAGACTGTTTTGCACACTTAATTGCGCACTTATTTCTTGACTCTGAGTACTTAGCTCATAGTTGAGTACTTGTCTCAAAATTTGAGTACTTATTTTGAGTACTTGGTTCATAGTTTGAGTACTTGTCTAAAATTTTGAGTACTAATTTTGAGTACTTATTGATGAGCCGGTCGTCACGGTTCATCCAAAACCTAATTAACCTAGGTAGATAGGATAAGTAGGGTATCAATCCAAGGAGCGTGTGGTTAGTAGATATTGTTTAGTTGATTAAACGAGTTACTTATGAAGCTTGCTAGAGAACTTACAAGGTTTGTACTTGGTTCATTTAAGAATTTGATTGAAAAGGTTTTGTTGTTATATTAAAAACTTGAATTGAATTATATGAATGAAAAATAATGTAGTTTGTAAACAATTTAATTAAAAGGATCACACCTAGGTTTCAACAACTAAAGTCTAAGGTTTTCACAAATGGGTCAAACAAATGTAGTGCAATTGGTGTTAACGGGGTGATTGTTCAATAGGCTTAGGCTAGTGTCAAGTTTCATCAACATCAAAGATGGACTAAACTACACTTCATTACCTAGAACATACAACCCTATGTTTGTATTAGAGCAAGAAAACATGTTCATGACACTAGAAATTGGCACAAGATCAATTAACTAAAATGAATTCAACATAAGATTAATCGCAATCTAATACAATTAATTCAAACACACAATCGCACAATTAAAAGTTTAAAGAAATACCCAAATGTTAAACCCTAAAACTTCAATTGTTTACTTCCTAGGTATGATACAAAGAGACTAGCCACTCATGGCCATGGAGCTTGATTCTTCAAAAGTTGGGTCTTGAATCTTCAAAGGCTTGAATAATAGGATGATTTGGTGTTCTTCAATGATATGGAATGATATGGGTTTGACAAGATGGAGTGGTAATGATAGAGATCCCAAATCATGAGCCTTCAAGGTGTTTAAAAGCCAAAAAAATCGAAACTTCCGTTTTGATACGCATTAAAAAACATTAAACCCAAGTTTGACTGCAGGTGCTGTAGGCTACGCCACTTTTGGCATCGCCTACGCGAGTCCCGTAGCCTACGCCAAAAGTGGCATAGGCGACGCCATGTCTGTTTTGGCTACAAGATCTTGCTCTGTCCTACGGCATTTTGGTCCCCTTCTCCTACGCGAGTGCTGTAGGCGACGCCAAAAGTGCTGTAGGCGACGCCAGCTTGTCCCGGACACCCATTTCAGCTTTTCTTGTTCGGTTTATCACTCCTTGTGCTCCCGAGATGTTCCAAAAACTCCAGATTTGCACCCTTTTTGTGTTAATACCTAAAAATCATAAGACATGTCAAAGTAGTGCTATTCCATAATCATTTATGCATTAATCAATCAATTTAGCTTTGTTAATTCTCGAGTTTTTACCAACCTATCACATCCCCACACTTGAGCTTTGCTTGTCCTCAAGCAAATTTGTTTATTGCAAACCAACTAAGTGAATCAAAAGATCCCACATTTCTTGTCGATTCTCAAATGCGGTCCCTAGGCATACCCTAACTCACAAGACTTACGCCTCTCAGTAGATTTACATTCCAATGGTTTCCATGTTGCTCAATTTTGTAAAACAAAAAGATGCCAAACCAAATCCGACAAAGATCAAAGTTCACATTCTTGCACACCCCTCACAATGGTTCTCTCTGCTCGGTTTAATCAAGACTAGTCATGATGTACTAGTATTTTATATTAATCACTCAAAACCGATTATAATGCATAGTATAGGCTTGCAACTCAATCGCTCTTTACCAAATTACACAACAGTGAACACAAGTCAAAAGGTCTTTAAGGGGTTGTAATAGGGCTAGGCGAAGGGTATGGAATGGGATAGTTGAAGTGACTATGGTGATGAAAATTCGACTTTTATTACATCGACTAAATAACTACTCAACTATAAGGCAATGTTGCGCCTTTTTATTCAATCTCTAACTTAAGCATATTTTTGTGCTTTTCTATGAGAACTTTCATTTGTTTGAAACGTATTTGTTCTCATGCTTTTCAGTTTTTTTTTTTTTTTTTTTTTTTTTTTTTTTTGAACTCACATTGCAAATTATATACAATACAAAGCAAAATCCTACAATCGAATTTTCATCACGCTGGGTTTAAAAATTGAAAAGGTTAAATGGGTCAAAAGGGTTGAAATGGTGATCAATTGAAAGGTTAAAGGCTCAAAGTTGTTTAACTAGGGGATATTGTTTTTGGGTCAAGGATATCATATTGGTGTAAAAATAAAAAGGCCAATCCTAATGCCTTAATCATTCTTGTGTTACAATTGTTCTAAGGTGGCAAGCGTATCGAGAGTTGCAAGTTCTACCTCATGCAATTATAATGGCACACTCAATTCGAAAAGAACACAACATGCCAATAGATGTGGAATATTTTAGGGTGTTAGCATGTTGTGGTGGCTCAAAAATCTCACAAGAACATGAAAGGGGAATGGGTTGCCGATATGCAAAAATGTTATACCCTTCACTTGTCTTTTCTGAATCGGCATTTCATACTTTTTCTTAAAAAAATAACCATTAGAAAAACACATCGAGGAACTTAAAAAGTTATGACCATGACTAAGGATCATCACTCATGATTCAACAAGTGAACGGTTAAAACGGCTAGTTGGTCTTCAAAATTGATTGAGTTACTTGAAGCATAAAATTTTCAAAAATTTCAAATTATCTCCCCCATCCCCACACTTAGAGTCCAACATTGTCCTCAATGTGTAGTGTTTAAATGGTGGATTTCAAAATGTTTAAATTTTTCTCCTCTCCCCACATTTAAAGTCCACATTGTCCTCAATATGTAGGGAAAGTTTCAAATTGTTTACGGGAATGTGATAAAGCCAAACCAAAGAATTCACCCCAATCAACAATATACAGTTTACAATCCACTTATTAAATCTAAGTAAACGATCAAAATTAAAGAGATGGAAATAGATGCACCTGGTTGTTCTTCATTCTTCAATTCCATGTGTTCTTCAACAAAATAGTTCCACTTCCATCATAAATAAACCTACAACTCGCAAGTGTGTAGAAGCAAGCTTCTCACAAAAACATTAAGAGTTATCGGTTTTACTTTTTGTTGAAAAGCATTACCAAGTAATCTTTTAGTTAATTTTGATCAGTGGAAAAAATATACACTAACTAAGATAGATCCTTTAAACCTCCCGGTAGCCCGGTTATGAGGACGAGTGAGGTCTCGTGAGGGTTATATAGGAAACACACCCACAACGTTTATTTACCTACCAAACAAAAAAAAACGAACAAAAAGAAAAAAAATACAAAAAAATACAAAACTAACAAGTACCTCTTACTCACGGTGGTCGAAGTGAACATTTTCCTACCGAGTTACCAAGATAAGCTCGGTAGTTTACTTTATGTTCCCCAATCTGTTCCTTCTCCTTCCACTTGTTCATCAAATATATGCATGAAAGTTTTATCCCACATTTTCCTACCGAGTTTCCAACATACACCCGGTAGTCTACATGCCAAATCCACAATCGCTTCCAAGTTATTGGCATGAAAATTGAGTCATTCTTGTTGCGGGGCCGTTTTACAATAAATTGCCCAATGTCCTCCCAGCTCACCTTCCTCTTCTTCATCTTTGAACCTTCATCCTCCTCTTTATTGGGTGCCTTAATCAACACGGGATGCGATTCGTGATGAACTTTCACCTCAGCCACCAAATCTTCATGAGGTGCTAAGTCTTCAGTTGGGTTTAACCATTCAGAAAGACTTGCAGTATCTTCATCTATATCAGCATCTACCACTACACCACTAGCCAACTCATCACGCTCACGTTTAAGTTGGGCAAATTCCTCGGCTAGTTGATGAACCTGCATGACCAAAGCTTCATGAGCTCTGTCTCTCACTTCATTTCGCTGTTGCGACTCTTTCATCATATTTATGATAGCATCAAACTTGGAATCTAGTGAGTTTTGAGGTTCTTCATATGCCGGTTGAGGGCTATTAGTATAGTAGTCATCATATTCCTCATGGTTTCGATATTGTTGCGTCCTTTGGCTAAATGAACTCCCTTGATACCTGTTATTTAACTGATAATAGCCTTGGGAGTTTGAATAGCGTGACTGACGATGTGAAGAAGATAAATGTGAACCTCCAGGTTTTTCGAGCCCAAAAATAATACGATCTTGTGGTTTTTGAATGCTTCCATTTTCTTACGGGCCACTGCACAATCTCGCCACAAATGATATGGGCTCCCACAACAAGGACAAGTATTATCATCATCTTCCCAATACATTGTGATGATGACGATCAAGTCTTGCTAAATTCCCAATCTTCAGATTTTACACAAGTGGCATGCATGCATTATCTGTCACCTGCACACTTCACACACCACGCGTAAAAACGAACAAAAAGAAGTAACAAAGACAAATTAAACAGTTAATCACAATAATCAACTAAAAACTAAACATTAAGCGCACTAGCTCCCCGGCAACGGCGCCATTTGATGAGCCGGTCGTCACGGTTCATACAAAACCTAATTAACCTAGGTAGATAGGATAAGTAGGGTATCAATCCAAGGAGCGTGTGGTTAGTAGATATTGTTTAGTTGATTAAACGAGTTACTTATGAAGCTTGCTAGAGAACTTACAAGGTTTGTACTTGGTTCATTTAAGAATTTGATTGAAAAGGTTTTGTTGTTATATTAAAAACTTGAATTGAATTATATGAATGAAAAATAATGTAGTTTGTAAACAATTTAATTAAAAGGATCACACCTAGGTTTCAACAACTAAAGTCTAAGGTTTTCACAAATGGGTCAAACAAATGTAGTGCAATTGGTGTTAACGGGGTGATTGTTCAATAGGCTTAGGTGTCAAGTTTCATCAACATCAAAGATGGACTAAACTACACTTCATTACCTAGAACATACAACCCTATGTTTGTATTAGAGCAAGAAAACATGTTCATGACACTAGAAATTGGCACAAGATCAATTAACTAAAATGAATTCAACATAAGATTAATCGCAATCTAATACAATTAATTCAAACACACAATCGCACAATTAAAAGTTTAAAGAAATACCCAAATGTTAAACCCTAAAACTTCAATTGTTTACTTCCTAGGTATGATACAAAGAGACTAGCCACTCATGGCCATGGAGCTTGATTCTTCAAAAGTTGGGTCTTGAATCTTCAAAGGCTTGAATAATAGGATGATTTGGTGTTCTTCAATGATATGGAATGATATGGGTTTGACAAGATGGAGTGGTAATGATAGAGATCCCAAATCATGAGCCTTCAAGGTGTTTAAAAGCCAAAAAAATCGAAACTTCCGTTTTGATACGCATTAAAAAACATTAAACCCAAGTTTGACTGCAGGTGCTGTAGGCTACGCCACTTTTGGCATCGCCTACGCGAGTCCCGTAGCCTACGCCAAAAGTGGCATAGGCGACGCCATGTCTGTTTTGGCTACAAGATCTTGCTCTGTCCTACGGCATTTTGGTCCCCTTCTCCTACGCGAGTGCTGTAGGCGACGCCAAAAGTGCTGTAGGCGACGCCAGCTTGTCCCGGACACCCATTTCAGCTTTTCTTGTTCGGTTTATCACTCCTTGTGCTCCCGAGATGTTCCAAAAACTCCAGATTTGCACCCTTTTTGTGTTAATACCTAAAAATCATAAGACATGTCAAAGTAGTGCTATTCCATAATCATTTATGCATTAATCAATCAATTTAGCTTTGTTAATTCTCGAGTTTTTACCAACCTATCACTTATTTCAACTTTTGAGTACTTATTTCAAATTTTGAGCACTTGTTTCTTATTTTGAGTACTTATTTCAACTTTTGAGTACTTATTTCAAATTTTGAGCACTTGTTTCTTATTTTGAGTACTTATTTCAACTTTTGAGTACTTATTTCAAATTTTGAGCACTTGTTTCAAATTTTGAGTACTTGTCTCATATTTTTTGCGTACTTATTTTAAAATTTTGAGCACTTATATCTTCAAAGGCTAACAATTAGTTTTATCTCCAAAAACACAACTAGGGTTTCTGCGCACTTATCAGAAATCACTAGTTAGTTTGCGCACTTGCTAAAAGGGTGCAATTTTTGAGTACTTGGCTAGGGTTTCTGCGCACTTAAAATCTTAAACGAGAGTTTAAGTGTTTGCGTACTTAAATAAGTTCGCAAAATGATCAGTCAAAGATTGAGCACTTGTCTTGCTCAACCTTGACAGATTTGCGCACTTAGCTTTTTGTGTACTTCAAGATTGCGCACTTATCAGGAGATCAAGATCTTGACATTGCTGTTTGCTTCAGTGTTTCAGGTTGCTGCTGTCTGGTTACTGCGCACATAACAAAATTTGCACACTTATTTGCGTACTTGTGGACTGATCATTAAAATTAAGGACCTTGGACATTTTCTGAACTGTTAAACTATAAAATCTGATAAACAAACTGTTAAAACTTACTTAAATCATGGCCGGTAACAATAACCACTCAACAGTAAATCCTATCACTCAACAAAAACTTGAAACCGGAACAACAACTAGAGTTCCTAAGTTAAAAAGGTGTAGAGGACTATGGAACTTGGAAGAACAGAATGAGATCATTCTTCTATGTCACGGACTTCACCCAATGGAATTCCATCCAGTTGGGCCCACACATTCCAATGAGAACCACTGCCACAGGAGAAGAGTTTAAACCTGATCCAACCACTTATACTGATGTCGATAAACAGCTTCTTCAGAGAGATCATAAGGCTTATGGTGCCCTTACCATGGCCTTATCAAACGATGTGTATAACTTGTTTGAGGAGTATGGCACTGCGCACGATCTGTGGTTTGCGTTAAATGAGTACTATGAAGGGAATGAAGAGATGCGTCAGTATAAGCAAGATATGATGCAGAAAGAATATGACATGTTCGGTAGCATTCGTGGTGAAAGCTTGAGCTCACATATCGAGCGATTCATGAGTATGTTAACCAAGATGAAGAAGGCAGGAATTCCCGTTAACAATCAAAATTCCATCAAGAAACTGCTTGACTCCCTGCCCAAAGAATGGAGCATACAGTGCATGTTAATCAGAAAAGAGTATCTAGATGCTCAATCTACATTGGCTGATCTCATCAACACTCTGAAGTCGTTCGAAATGGACATCACAAAAAGAGAGATGAACCAGACTGCTCCAAAAGCTGTGCCCACCACAGCTATGAAGAATCTGGCATTAATGACTCCAGTTGGAAACATGGGTTCAAGCTCATCACATGCATATGTGGAGGCAATGGGTGGTGGTAGTTCAAGTTCGGGAAAGACAGTATCATACTCTGACACAGCTGCTAAGATACTTAACCCACAGCAGACAAAGCTTGCAAACGAACATGTTGAGCTCTTCAACACTTTCATGTCTAGCTTTGAGGCTTTAAAGACAGGTGAAATCAAGAGTGAGATGATGAATCCTGAAGACATGTATCAGGTTGACCCAGATGATATGGAGGAAATGGATTTGAAATGGCAGATGACCATGATTACTTTGAGGGTGAAGAGGTTTCAAGATAGAACTGGTAGAAGAGTTGGCATGGGCAAAGCGGGCTTTGATAAGTCTAAGATCAGATGCTACAACTGCAAGACTCTTGGGCACTTCAAGTATGAGTGCCCCACTCTAAGTCAAGCAGAAATCAAGCTGGCAAAAAGGATGGTTGACATAACTGATGGAAGGGAAGCAAATCAGCAGAAGGCGTTGGTGGTTGAGGACTTTGACTGGGGAGAGGAGGCTGCAGCAACTGAAGTTGAGGTAAACAAGGCTTTGATGGCCAAAATCTGCACCAAATCCGCAAACGGCGTGAACTCTCTGGAAGGGCCGCCTGCGGAGATGCCAAAGAATGGAGCACTGGAGAATGCAGGTCTGAAAGGAGTGCTAGTGGGCGATAAAGGAAAAGAAGCGACGTCTGAGGAAGCACTCGTGGCTGAAAAGACCTCCACCAGCAAATCAAATGAGAAGCTGCAGAGCGTGCCCAAGACAGTTGAGGAGAGAGATCTGGTAAGTATTCCTTTTGAAATAAAATCAAAGCTGTGCTCACCAAGGTGTGTTACAGCTGTTGCTTACTGTTTGTCCCACAATAGGAAAATTTTAAGAGAAATGGATGACATCCGAAAAATCAACACTGAAATGAAAGAAAATGAGTTAGCATATCAGCGAAAGTTAAATGCAACAATAGATGAAATGCAAACTCTAAAAGAATTTGTTCTCAGAAAAGATTTTTTAATAAATGACTTAACTGAAAAGCTAGAAATATCTAGAAATGAAACAAATCATCTTCAAATTGTTGTGGACAAATGGAATGTAAGCAAGCATGCTCATACAGATATCCTTGATTGTTCAAGGAAATCATTCGTCAAAGATGGAATTGGGTATAAGGATAAAAAGGGAAGTGTAAAATCTCTATTTTTACCTTTGAGCAAAAGTGAATATATACCCATTCCAAAACCACATCCAAAAAATGATCTTTTTGAAAAAGAATGTGTCAAATCTGAGTCAAAATCTAATATAAGTAAAAGAAGTGCAGATATGACCCAACAGGATCAGGTGAACGATGATGAGAGTTGTGGTGGACAAACGATGGGGTTAGGTCACCCAGGTGCCAATTACTCTACAGTGAATTGGTTCATCTGGAGTCATGACAAGTCTAAAATTATTTTGAATTCGGATGAATGTAATAACTTAACTAAACTGGATGATTGTAATAGTTTATCTAGGATGGATAACTGTAATAGTTTATCTAGGCCGGATGACTGTACTACATTAACATCTAAACTTAATTTAACGGGCGTTGTGGACCCTGATGATAGGAAGAATCCTATCAAACGCTCAGATATTTGTGTTGACAATGTTATGCCAGTTTGTGTTGATCTTAATGATGCATTCTCTGATAATGAAAATGTATATAGACCATCTCCGTTTGTACCAGAATTAAAAAAGAAACAGGTTTGGAAAATTCCTTACTGAAGAAATTCCAGAGTTTACTCCATCATCAACAGATATGTCATGTTCTGAAGAATCACAAAGTGAAACAGATAACACAATTCCTGAAGAATCACAAAGTGATACAGAAAGTGACATTAGCGAGCCAGACTGCAACACAAATGAGGAATCAAGCAACAACAACATTGATGAACCATGTTCCAGTGAAAGCTCATGCTCAAGCAAGATCAAGAGAAGAGCATCAAGACCATCATCATCCAAACCCTCTCCAAAGATCAAGCCAAAGCACTCAAAATGCTTTAGATGTGGAAATGAGGGACATGTGGTTAAAAATTGTCATTTGAAACCCAAACCACAAAGTGATACCAATACCCAAAAATCTTTTTCAGTTCAAATTAAAGATCTTCAAGAAACTATAAGAAGTTTTGTTAAGGTCACAAAAACTTGGAAAAGACAAGAGTCAGTTTTGGGTGAAAATCACGACAGATTAAAACTAAAACAGATCTGGATTCCAAAAGTTACTTAAAATATGGTCTGAGTCGTGATTGTACATAGTGTCTCGTATATTTATCTGTATATTTCTCTTGTTTTATGTATTTTTTTTTGAATAAACTACAGAAATGGTTGATTGCCATGATGAGATATCTATGGCATGTTGATAGCGGGGCGTCAAGGCACATGACGGGATTAAAAGAACTCCTCAAAAACTATCGGTTCATTGATGCTGCGCGCGTTTTCAATCCAATCCTAAGCAATCGCATGAGACTGCAGTGAAAAGAGTCTTCCGCTACCTCAAAGGAACACCAAAACTTGGTTTATGGTATCCTAAGAGTGATAACTTTGATCTAATCGCCTACTCTGATAGTGATCATGCAGGTTGTAGGATTGACAGAAAATCTGTCTCTGATGGTTGTCAATTTCTGGGTAACAGGCTAGTGTCTTGGCAGAGCAAGAAGCAGACCACCGTGTCCATCTCCACTGCTCAAGCCGAATACACAGCTACATCCAGTTGTTGCTGTCAGGTGTTATGGATCCAAAATCAGCTTTTGGACTACGGTTTGAACGTCATGCATACACCTATTTTTATTGATAATGATGCATGTCGTGACATCGTGAAGAATCCAATTGATCATTCTAATACCGAACACATTGAAATTCGGATTCACTCAATTCGCGATGCTCACGACAAAGGATATATACAGGTGTTGCCTATAGATACTACTGATCAAAAGGCAGATATCTTTACAAAAGCTTTCGATAAAAACCGGTTTCATCAGTTGGTTTCATGGCTTGAGATGATAAATTTTGAAATAAAAAAAAAATAACAAGATTTTTGGGGGAGAAAGTAAACCAGTCCATTCTTAATGCAAAATTAATTCAGGAAATGATAGGAACTAATCATATCTCGTCAGCATGTGAATAGGACCCAGAGGATGTTGTGGCCTCAAGCAACGATGTGTCGGTAGATTCAGCCTGGAATCAAGTAAACTGCTACTAGGTGATTAACAATGAAGATCTACACGGAAAGCTGGATTCCCACTGTGCTTTAGGTCTGCACAAGCTGAGTCCGGTCATACATAGGTTGAGAAATTAAAAGACACAGAAAATTTTGTGCATAAGTAAATCAAAAGACACCTAAGAGTGCAAGCTACCAATGCGGGGCTAAGAAAAACAAAATTTTTGAAACTGAGCAGCAAAAGACACGCAATGTTAGTGACGTGCAAACATATATAGATAGCTCACCGAACGATCAGATGATCATCTTCTCTGCTTATGGTAACATAGACCTGAAGCTCTCATCATCTGATCAAGATAATGATCATCTTCTCTGCCTATGGTAACATAGACCTGAAGCTCTCATCATTATATTTCAATAAACCTTGAGGATCGGTAGGCCAATACCTAGCACACTGTGGGGTCCATAAAATTTTCGTCAATATTACCGAAAAACATAATAAACAGCATCGCCAAACACATGTTGAAAGAGAAAAGGCATGGATTTAAGTGGACAAGCATACCGGCAATTGTTCTTAGGCTGCAGCTATCCAACGGGAAGTTGAAACGGGTTCTGGCAGGTATGATTAGTATGATCTTGAATGCAGAAGGTGAGACTTAGTAAAACCCCACTTATTAAAATGGATTTGGGCTTTAAAACTTACTTATTTGGCCAAATCTTAAACTCTGCGTACTTATTGGGCCCTGCGCACTTAACTCAAGTGCGCAGGCCCATCTGTTAACTGTATATATACTGTGTCAAATATGGTTAAAAAAAGTTTTATCTTCTTTAACACTTTTTACTAACCACAATTACCTGTTCATCACCCTGTTCGTCTTCATCACCGTTCATCATCATCATCATCATTATCACAACTAATCACCCCCAAACACCCTAATCCTCACAAATCAAACCACATTTCTTTGTTTGTTGTTTCTCATCTACTGATTAAGGTAGATTTCGTATTACTAATGGTTTATTGCTTGAGATAATCGACAGGATCAGTGCAGCAGATAAAGAAAAGGATGACAAGGAGAAAGCTGCTCAAGCTACTACTGCTGCTGCTGGTGCAGAACCTACTCAACCTGAAGTCGAGACTGCTTCAGAGGTACAAACAGAAGAACCTGCAACAGAAGCCAATCTTGAAGGAACTGCAATAGAATCAACTCAAGCTCCTCAAGCAGCTGAAGAAGATCCAGTCGCGCTGTACATGCAAGACCCCCCTGAACAGGTTGAGGGAGAGCAAAGCGACGTCGAGATAGATTAAAGATTGAAGAACTGGTAGCTGTGGTCTAGGGGGAGTATTGTTGGGTTATATTGAGACCACAGTTACCAGATTAGAGACTTTTGATAGCCTATTGTATAGCTTGATAGTTGAAGGACTTAATAAGTAATTAAGACATAGTTTTGTGAAACTCTAGCTGGTTTGCGAACTTAAGCAAGGGGCCCTGCGCACTTAGCTTAAGTGCGCAGGCCCTTGTGCTCTGCCTATATATAGAATGTTATGTGTGCAGCTAGGGTTTAGGGTTTTTGGTCATCTTAGAACACAAAGAGAATTCTGCAAACTTGAGTGTATGCATCCATGGTGCTTTGATGTTTTATCATTAATGGAAAGCTGAATTTCAGTATCTTGTGTGTCGATTTTTATTAGTTTATCTAGTTTCTTGGATTGTGAAGATTAATCACTTAAAACACCTAACAAATAGGTGTTTCTAAGTGATAACAATCTTGTGCACTTGAAAGATCTAGTATTTTTGGGACTACAACTATTTTGTCAACTCCTCCTGCGAGTTTATAGTTTTCGACTTCATCAGAATAGTCTAAATCCGCTTATGGTGGGAGCAAACTACCCAGAAACCAAAAACTATTCAAAGTTACACCATAATGTTGGGAATCATGGTATCGTATACACAGCGGAAGCGGTTTATATTTATTAGAAAAATCGATTATATACATTATATAATATTAGCCGATTTATATTTATAAATATATATTTAATTTTATTAATCCGATTAATAAAATATTCCCAATCAGGATCTCAGTTAAACGCGTATAAACAAATAAATAATAAAACAACCATAGGGGGTTTAGTAATCAACCTTTGACGACTACACCGGAATTGTAACACACGGGTTACAACGAATCCTCGCTAGTAGGAAGTTCACACCGAGCACGAGACAACCGTGAGCAACCGTTTGCAAGGTGGAAGGCGGCGGCGTATGGTGGTTTGACCGAATCAAGGGGCGGCGGCCCTAAAGGGTTGGCGGCCAAGACTTGGAGAGGAAGGAATTGTTTTGTTATAAAAGTGTGATTAGGGTTTGCACCTTAACCCTCCTTTTATAGAAAACAATCTTACACTAGCCCCCCTTGTCAAATATCATAATACTACTTAATATTAATCTTATTAATATTAAGTCCCTCAAGTCTAAAACAATTATTATTTCATAAATAATAATCCACCTACATGTGAACTTGTCTGATTCGTGTACCAACGTGTAACTCTTCGGATCGTACCGGGTCGGGTTACGTTGATCTCGACTTTTAATTACATCGGACATAATATATATCTATCAATCAGTCTCTTCTGTATAGACATCCGTTGATAATAAGACATGGATCATTCATTCTTATATAGTGATCAACCATTCTCTATTCTCGTCTCTAATTCAAAATGGTCTTACGAACTACCTTAGTCCGAGCGTGGCCACGTGTTTATACCAGTTTGAGTTTACGAGGGCGCCAGAATGTCTAGACTTCTAATCCTATAGAAGTATAGAATTCCATCAGCGTCATACAATTCCCACTTAACCTTGGATTTCTCCCAACGCTACCCTTATTGCTACCTATGTTTCAGGATAGTGTAAGATAACATCAAAGATAGTCCTGGATCAATGTAGTTTAATATGCGCCTTAGGAAAAAGGACAGATTGAACATATCAATATCAAAACATCTCATGACACAGATCCATGGAGATCGTTTTGAAGCGAGTTACATCCAATATTATTCCCTAATAATATCTGTGAATTATGATCCTCAAACCCTTGAGCTATTCATCTTATGAATACAACCATCCCAATTCACAATAGTCTTACATTCAAATTCATTCCCATGTAATTTGATCGACTACGGACATTTAGAATACTCTTATTCAAGGATTTAAACATACAAATAAATGAACACAGTTAATAAATATTTAAATTTGCATTTAACCCATTAAATCAAATAAACATTCAACATAACTGTCATAGTTCAAAATAAAACATCAATACTAATTACAGATCATGCCATTGTCTAACAACTCTAAGCCCTATATTTCCAGCATGCTCCTCATGTCTAGCTTGAGGTAAAGGCTTAGTAAAGGGGTCAGCCAGATTTAGATCTGTATGAACTTTGTTCATCACGACGTCTCCACGTTCTACTATTTCTCTAATATAGTGGAACCTTCTGAGTATATGCCTTGCAGTCTGATGTGACCTTGGTTCCTTTGGAAGAGCAATGGCACCAGTGTTGTCACACAGTATCTCGATTGGTTTCTTTATGCTAGGCACAACATCGAGATCGGTAATGAACTTCTTCATCCAGGCAGCCTCCTTTGCAGCGTCCGATGCAGCAACGTATTCTGATTCACAGGTGGATTGAGCAACCAAACTTTACGTAGAGCTCTTCCAAGTAATAGCCCCACCATTCAGAATGAAAACATATCCCGTATGTGATCTTGAGTCATCACGATCAGTCTGGAAGCTTGCATCAGTATAACACTTAACTGACAGCTCATCCTCCAGTCCTCCATATATTAAGAACATGTCCTTAGTCCTTCTCAGGTACTTAAGAATGTTCTTCACTGCAGCCCAGTGACTCTCTCCTGGATTCTGTTGATATCTACTCGTCATGCTAAGAGCATACGAGACATCAGGTCTAGTACATAACATGGCATACATGATGGAACCAATCGCAGAAGCATATGGAACACCTTCCATTTTCTTCTTTTCCTCTTCAGTATTTGCACACTGCTTGTTATCAAGAATGGTTCCATGTGCCACGGGCAAGAGCCCCCTTTTTGAGTCTTGCATTGAGAAGCGTCGTAAGACCTTATCAATATATGTACTTTGACTCAAACCCAATAACCGCTTCGATCTATCTCTATAAATCTTTATTCCCAGAATATAAGCGGCTTCACCAAGATCTTTCATTGCGAAACATTTACCCAACCAGGTCTTAACATCTTTAAGCATAGGGATATTGTTTCCAATGATTAGTATGTCATCTACATACAGTATAAGAAAAGTAATATAGCTCCTACTAGATTTCTTGTAAACACACGGTTCATCTTCATTTTTGATAAAACCAAACTCTTTGATTTTTTGATCAAAACGGAGATTCCAGCTGCGAGATGCTTGCTTTAATCCATAGATGGATTTATTCAGCTTGCACACCTTATTAGTATTCTTTGGATCGACAAAACCTTCAGGTTGAACCATATAGACATCTTCTAGTAAGTGTCCATTAAGGAACGCGGTTTTGACATCCATATGCCATATCTCATAGTCATAATATGCAGCAATGGCAAGCAGAATTCTAATAGACTTAAGCATGGCTACTGGCGAGAAAGTTTCCTCATAATCAATTCCTTGAGTCTGAGTAAAACCTTTTGCTACAAGCCTTGCTTTATAGGTTTGCACATTCCCATCCATGTCAGTCTTCTTCTTGAAGATCCATTTGTTTCCCACAGTCCGACATTCGGTAGGAAGATCAACCAAATCCCAGACTTGGTTATCATACATGGATTGCATCTCTGCATTCCTGGCTTCTTGCCATTTCTTGGATTCTGAATCCAATATTGCAGCTTTGTAAGTAGTAGGCTAAGCTTAATCAATTATGAAGATATCGTCATACCTTACAGGTGCATGACGATCCTTAATACTTTTCCGAACACTTGGCGCTTCTGTTGTTTCTTGAGTCCTCTCAGGCTCATCTTCAACAACTGGATCAGTTACTTCTGTTTCTGTCTGAACACCTGGTTCAGTCACTTATGATTCTCGAATTTCTTCAAGATCCACATGATTATCTCCAATCCCTCGCGCCAGAAGCTCTTCCTATAAGAAAGTGCCTCTGCGTTTAGTGAAAATCTTATTTTTAGTGGGGTGGTAGAATAGGTAACCGATCTTCTTACCATATCCAACGAAAACCACTTTTTCGCCTCTGGGATCTAGTTTATCCGAAGATTCTAGAGTGACCTAAGAATTACATCCCTAGACTTTAAGGTAGGATACATGAGGTTTCTTTCCATGCCATATCTCATAAGGCGTTTTAGTAACCTTTTTCGTTGGAGCTATATTCACAAGTCTTGCGGCGGTCTCCAAAGCATAACTCCAAAAGGATTTTGGAAGGTTTGTTCGACACATCATTGATCAAATCATATCTAATAGAGTTCGATTTCTCCGCTCAGACACACCATTATGTTGTGGTGTTCCGGGTGGAGTGAGTTGTGAAACTATTCCACAATCCTTTAGATGGTCGATGAATTCCTGACTAAGATATTCACCGCCTCGATCTGATCGAAGCATTTTAATAGTTCTATTTAGCTGATTTTCTACTTCGTTTTGGTATTCCTTGAACTTTTCAAGAGTTTCATGTTTATGCTTCATAAGATAAACATAACCATATCTACTGAAATCATCAGTAAATGTAACAAAGTATCTTTCTTCATGTCTTGACATTGTTCTGAATGGACCACATACATCTGTATGTACAGGTCCTAACAGATCATTAGCTCTTTCTCCAACATTTGAAAAAGGTGCTTTTGTTAACTTTCCACTTAAGCATGACTCGCATTTTCCAAACGACTCCGAACCTTTGGAATCCAGGATTCCTGCGGTTTTGAGTTGTTTAACACGATTCTCACTTATGTGACCAAGTCTACAATGCCACATATACGTATCATTAAAGTTTAACTTATTACGTTTATAGGAGATATTGCATAATATGTTATCGTTTTTGATTTCTATCTCATAGATCCCATTGTTGGGTTTTGCATCAAAGTAAAATATATCGTTAAAATAAGCAGAAAGAAATTCACCATTGAAACGATAATTAAAACCTTGTCCACGCAAAGCCGAAACTGAAACAATATTTCTAGTCACACTAGGAATGTAATAAACATTGTTCAAAACAAGTTCTAAACCAGAAGGAAGTAAGAGAACACATTCTCCTATAGCCTTCACAGCAACTCTTTGTCCATTGCCAACATGGACCTCCAAGTCGCCTTGTTTCAGCTTTCTAATCTTTCTTAGTCCTTGCAAAACATTACAAATGTGGAAACCACATCCTGTGTCAAACACCCATGTTTTGCTAGGAAAAGCAAAGATTTCAATAACATATATACTTGAGGACTCTTCTCCTGAAGCCTTAGCTTGCTTCAGCTCAGCTAAATACTTAGCACAGTTCCTCTTCTAGTGCCCAGTTTCATCACAATGAAAACACTTGGCATCTTTCCGAGGTTTCTTAATGGCAACAGATTTGCCTTTGCCCTTCCCTTTGCCCTGATTGCCCATTTTCTTGGTGTTAGGTTTCTTAACTTGTCCCTCCTTGATCACTAGCACTGTTGCAGTCTTGCTAGGTATGTTCACCTCAGCAGTTTTGAGCATCTGATGCAGTTCTGCAAGTGTCTTTTCCATCCCTTCATATTGTAGTTCATAATGAACTGGTCATATGACTTGGGCAATGAGTTTAGGATAATATCCCCAGCTAACTCATCGCTCAAGGGGAATTCTAGACGAGCCAAGTGATCAATGTATGCCTTCATTTTTAGCACACGAGTGCTAACTGGCGTTTCTGGAACATACAACTTGTTCTCCGCCTTGAGAACAACTTTCAAGTTGCGGTGCCAGTCCATGAAGTTGGAGTAGTTAAGTTTGTCCTTCTCTAAGATGGACTTGAGAGAGAATTGGGAGGCGGAAATCTTTTCAGTTGACATCTACAAAGTTCAAAATCTAATTTATTAGTATTTTATGTTTTAAATATCCTAATTTATCTTATGACCCAAGAGCAAAATTAATTAGGATGAGATTCCGATTCATCAATACACAATGAACTGGCTTAGCACTGTCCACTGGCATGATTAGGTATGTAAACAACGATTGTTAATTGTGTCCACTACACAACTCTCCTTTTTGGGGTTATCGCTAAAAGCGATGTATGTTTAACCCCAACTATGCCCACTTGTCAAACAAGCAATATTTGGTCCTTTACTGTTAACTGTAACACCGGCCTATGTTACACAGGAACCGCGATGATTACCTTCACTCATGATCAACGCCCAGATGCAGGGTCAGCACTAACATTTGGGTTCGATATAGAATGGAGTGTTAACTCGTTAAGGGTGGCATAAAATGTAACACCCCAACCGATGGCGGAAACATCGGGATGTCACGTAGTGATGATTGTTCAATAGCACATGGTATTCAAGTTTTAATTGAAATTTATTTAAAGTAAAATATCCAAAATTGAAAATACATAACAAGTCTTGAATGAAATTCTAATACATCAAAAAGCCAAACAAAGCATAAACTTCAAATAACTTCTCATGCTAGCTCTAGAGTTCAAGCATCAATATTTCCTGTTGAGTTTGGAAAAATGGGGGGGGGGGGGTCAACTAGAAGTTGGTGAGAATACATAAGCCATGTCAAGCAAATAGTTTAAGTATAAAAGTTGAGCAATTCATATGTCTATCGTAAGTTTAAGTCTACATGAATAAACATGATATGTTGAATCGACATAATCAAACCTCCGACTAGTTTAGGTCCATCCCGTCATCCACGGTTCACCTTAATAATATGTTGGAATGATAACAATCACCCACGCTACCTATGTAGGAGGTACACGTATCCGGGTGGGATTGTCAATCCAATAGATCTATTATTGAGTATCGCCGGCTTGGCCATAGCTAATGATTATGTAATGTTGAAACTCGTTGAAACTGTTGTTGTTGTCTAAATCATGAGGCGTTAAAGTTTACAACTAGACATGCATGTATAATTGCTTAAGTATAATGTTGCAAGTATGAAGAATTGCATAAACATGGTTACGTAAACTCACCTTAGCAAAGTATTAAGTCTCGAGAAATGGAATATGTGTAGCCCCAAAGATGCCAATTACAAGAGCTTATAATCAAAGCTTCAATTGTAGAAGTAATAGACTATAGAAGAAAGGTATGAGGGAAAGTTTAATCGGATTGAAACAATCGATTTAGAGGTGCAAAGTATAATGGGTCATAGGTGGGTTTTTATACTAGTTTTGGATTCAATTAGCCATTAAAATTGGTCAACACCATAAAGTAAGGTTTTATGATGAATTGACTATTTGACTAAGACTTTGACCAGGACTTTGACTATTTGACTCAAGGCTTTATTTTGAAATGAATTTATATCTTCCTTGTTTGAGATTATAAATGTAATTGGAAAAAAATTATTAGCTTTAAATAAGAAATAAAAAAAAATCATTAGTTTGAATTAGAAAATAAAAAAAACACCGTCTTATAAAATGACGATTTTATAAATAGAATTAGGATAGGACATATGTCATGATTGAAGATTTTTTTTTTAAGTACAATGATAAAAGGAACTTAGAAAAAATAGAGTGCACGGATAAAGATAAGAATACTTAGAAATAAATTAGACTTTATATCATGGATCGGGAAATACTTTAATGCAAAATAAATGGGAAAATTCGTGAGGTTACATAAAACATCAATTTAAAATTGGGATTTAATTTTAATATTTACCATAAATATATTGAATGACTCGTTAGCATGATGTGAGTCACACAACAGTCTATAAAATCCAATTTTATATTATTCGTGATAATTAAAACTCCTTTCAACACTCGACACGGTATAGTTTTAAATACCCTATTTAAACTACGTTGGTCGTATTATCGCGAATGGACTTGTTTTAATATTAATAAAACTCCTTTTATTAAATATGCTTTTCGGTTTTTATAAAACTTATTTTAATAAAACCGTTGCCATGATTGTGAAAATTTTATTTATTTTGGGTTATCTAAATGATTTATAATAAATAAACCACAACCACAAAACATAATAATAAAATTAAACGAATCGAGCCCCTAATAGGTTGCCCGTTTCGTTTTAGCCAAAAACGAAACGAACTAGTCAAAAGGGTTTCAAAACAATTTTGATATAGCTCCCACTTGACCCTAGATCTCTATCTTCATGGAACCTGTTCGCCTTTTTATCTTCGTCTTGATCTTGTACTTGAAGGATTACAACAATAAATTTGAAAATATAATAAAATCATATCTATTCTAATCCTATCTATTACACCGGATCCAATATCCGTAATAAAAATACAAATCAATAAAGAAATAAAACCATCACAAACACAACCATGACATGGGTCAAATACCTAGGGCTCGATTCACATCACAATCCATGAACAACTAAAAGCTTTTGATCTTTTGTCAAAATAAACAATTTTTTTTTTGACAAATAAAACATAGATCAAAATTATAACTTTACCATCTATACGCGCGTAACCGTGGCTCTAATACCACTGTTGGGAATCATGGTATCGTATACACAGCGGAAGCGGTTTATATTTATTAGAAAAACCGATTATATACATTATATAATATTAGCCGATTTATATGTATAAATATATATTTAATTTTATTAATCCGATTAATAAAATATTCCCAATCAGGATCTCAGTTAAACGCGTATAAACAAATAAATAATAAAACAACCATAGGGGGTTTAGTAATCAACCTTTGACGACTACACCAGAATTGTAACACGCGGGTTACAACGAATCCTCGCTAGTAGGAAGTTCACACCGAGCACGAGCCAACCGTGAGCAACCGTTTGCAAGGTGGAAGGCGGCGGCGTATGGTGGTTTGACCGAATCAAGGGGCGGCGGCCCTAAAGGGTTGGCGGCCAAGACTTGGAGAGGAAGGAATTGTTTTGTTATAAAAGTGTGATTAGGGTTTGCACCTTAACCCTCCTTTTAAAGAAAACAATCTTACACTAGGCCCCCTTGTCAAATATCATAATACTCCTTAATATTAATCTTATTAATATTAAGTCCCTCAAGTCTAAAACAATTATTATTTCATAAATAATAATCCACCTACATGTGAACTTGTCTGATTCGTGTACCAACGTGTAACTCTTCGGATCGTACCGGGTCGGGTTACGTTGATCTCGACTTTTAATTACATCGGACATAATATATATCCAACACATAAATCAATGCATTTCCATAAAATTCCAATGTTTTGGCAAAAAAATCTAACTTTCTTGCTAAATATTAATTATTAGGAGGACATCCCCCAATTCCATAATGACCGGGTCTATCTTCCTTACAAATCAGGTTGTCCCACAAAAACCAGATTAATCTGTTGGAAAGTTTAGAAGGTGAATGGAGTTTTAAGTTAATGAAATTATAATTTAGTGAAATTATAATTATTGAGGAAAAACTCTTTAATAGAGTTAATTTATTTGTGACACTTTATTATAGTTTTAAAACTAAGATTAAGTGTATAACTCTTCATGTGGTGAATTGAAGAAAAACTTATGATACTTGATTATAGTTTTAAGACTAACATTAAGTGTCTAATTATGTTAGACTCTTCATCCCCCATTGCCTCTTGTATATATTAGTGACTTTTGTGTTGTAACACCCCAACCGATGGCGGAAACATCGAGGTGTCACGTAAGAATGAGTATACAGTAGCACATGGTATTCAAGTTTTAATTTGAAATTTATTTAAAGTAAGAAAAATATCCCAAATTGAAAATACATAATAAGTCTTGAATGGAATTATAATACATCAAATAACCAAATAAGCATAAACTTCAATTTGTCTTCTCATGCTAACACTCTAGTCTTCACGCATCATTATTTCCTGTTGAGTTATAAAAATGGGGGGGGGGGGATCAACTAGAAGTTGGTGAGAATACATAAGCCATGTCAAGCAATTAAGTTTAAGAATAAAAGTATAGCAATTCATATGTCTATCGTAAGTTTAAGTCTACATGAATAAACATGAAGTGTTGAATGCACATAATCAAACCTCCGACTAGTTTAGGTCCATCCCGTCATCCACGGTTCACCTTAATATTATGTTGGACGATAACAATCACCCGCGCTCCCCATAAAAGATGGTCAACGAATCTAGATGGGATTGTCAATCCAATAGATCTATTATTGAGTTTCGTCGGCTTGGCCATAGCTAATGATTATGTATGTTGAAGCGTAAGTCTAACTGTTGTTGTTGTCTAAATCATGAGGCATTAAAGTTTACAACTAGACATGTATGTAGAATTGCTTAAGTATAATGTTGCAAGTATAAAGAATTGCATAAACATGGTTACGTAAACTCACCTTAGCAAAGTATTAAGTCTTGAGAAAAAAAGTATAAATGTAGCCCCAAAGTTGCCAAGTATTACCCTATGTATAAGGTAACAAATAAGTCTAAGTCTTTCTAGTCTATAAGTATTTTCTAGGGTTTCGAATTGGGGATAAATATTTGTTTGATAAATAAATAAAATGTTTAACGAATAAGAAAAATTTGATAAATAAATAAAGAAAAGTCTTTTTGTAAATTTTAGATTAAAGATGGTCACAATATGAAGTTTTAAGTATGAAAATAATTTTTATAAAATTATTTTCTTAAAAATAGAATATTTAATCTATTTATTTCAAATTGTCAAAATATAACTTTAATATTTAAAAATATTAAAATTAAAGAATTTTTAAATTAAAAATTGTATTTCTGTTCTAAATAAATAGGAATAATTTATATAAAATTTTGGTGCAAAAAATTGAAAAATGAATTTATTATGATTTATTTATGATTAAAACAAACAAAAAATGATTAAAAATATTAAATAAATGACTTTTCAGAAATAAAAATCATTTCAGAAATGTTTAATGTTATATAACTCAGAATAATTTTTGTGAAAATTTATATAATCGTTTTGATATTTTTATAGAATTTTATAAATAAAATAGAATAAACTTGAAATATTTATTATATATATTAAATAAATAATTTTTGGAAAACTAAAAATTGTATGTTAAACTTTTCTATAGAATAACATTAAATAATTTTTGTAGAATTTATAAAAAGTTTTAGTATTTTAAATCAAATTTTAAAAAATATAGGTGAATATATATAAAGCTTAAATGGTAAAAAAAAATGTTTTGTTGATGCTGGGAATCGAACCCGGGTCTGGGACCGGTTCGCGTTTTAATCACAAGCCTAGCCACCAACTGGGCTAGACCCTGAGAACGAATAAACCAGGATGGATTTAATTATATAGTATACGTGAAAACTGATTTATAACCTTTATAAAAGAAAAGAGGAAACTTGTGGAGGATTTTTGAAGGTTGTTGTTGGGATTTGGTGTTGAGAAGAGGGTATTTTGTATTTAGGAGAAGGCTTCTAGGAGAAGAGTTAGGTTAGCAAGAGAGAGGATTTGAGATTTGAGGATATCAAGGCGGGAGTGGGAGGGAAAAAACTTTTGGTGAGGAAAAAACATGACACACAATCACATTTTTTTATGACACATGTTTTTTTAATGTTATAGAAGGGGTGTGTGTGTCATTGTTTGTATGTTAAGGAAGACATATTTTCTAGTAGTGTCAACGGTATAAATGTAAGAAAAATAAAATATAGTAACCAAAAATTAAATTCATTAATACATAGATTAAAATGTTTACTTATACTAAGGGTCTGTTTGGTAGCTCTTAGTGACCATTCAGAGGTTACCACTTAATGGTCCATAACCTCTTAATGGTTCAACTCATTTACACCCCTATTATATTAAACGACCATCAACACCACCATTTGACCATCTATCCGAGCTAAGTAGTAATAACCCTACCTATTTTTTTTTTTTTGGAAAACATATTTCATTCAAAACAAAAAGGCGGAGTCCTCAAAAGAAGGACCACGCACCCAAAAACTTACATCATATACAACGGGAATAACCCTACCTATTTGACCATTAATGAACCTATTTGATATAACAATATCCTGTCAAATTGTTTTTTTGATATAACAATAACTTATTCACCATGACTATAATTAGCTACAATTGGCTCTAATTGACTATCATTTATCGTAATTAACCAATAATAACCCTAACATATAATAATTGATCAATATTGACCCAAATAATTTACTCTGTAATGGTTACTTTTCTTATAGTGTGTGTATCCGGTGTCTACACATATTATAAATTTTTAAATATGTGTAGGTATATATTTTCCATGTCATTTTCAAAAAAAAAAAATGTTTACTTAGTTTGTATATATTCAATATCTATACATATTGTACATTTTTTAATATGTATGAGTATTTATTTTGCCAAGTAATTTAACATCCTTTAATATATGTAGGTTTTGTTTTGCCATGTTATTTAAAAAAATATATAGAATACGTATTTACTTGATTATATGAATTAAATATCTACACATATTTACGCTTTTTAGTATGCGTGGGTATATATATTTTACACGTCATTTTCAAAAAATAAAATAAAATTTTAGTTACTTATTTTATCTACATATTTATTTACAAATTTTATGTGTTGGTAAACATAGTCAATTACCCACACTTATATTAGTTGTTTAGATGTGTGTAGATAACTTACCTACACATAACAAAATTTGTTACATGTGTGGGTAATTTAATAGATAATTGATCATCATTTTCTAGTAGGGAATTTTCCCACAAATGTCAAGTGTAGCTAAAACGTATTACCAACACATATTAAGTGTAAGTCATTATGAAAAAAATCTCATTAATCACTACCTACACATATACACACATGTGTAGGTACTTACCCACACATTTACATGTGTAGGTAAATTATGTGTGGGTAAACACCCCAATTTCTTGTAGTGAAACTGATTTATAACCTTTATAAAAGAAAAGAATAGAAACTGTGAAAGGTGGGACTCGAACCCGCGTGCCCCGGTTAACAAACAGACAGACACAACCACTTGATCTAGATCAGTGGTTGTGTTTGGTTTGTTTCTGTTTAAAATATATAATCATGTCTGCAAACGTGTTCTTCCCCAATTCAAATCGTTCGAGCCCTAGTTTAACAATAATTAGATTTACACAACAATAACCCAATTGATCATAGGGTTATTGTTGTGTAGTGGCCGATGAGCAAAACCCATCAAAGAAGAAGAACTTACAAAAACGAATTCGCGTTTAATAATCAGTCAACAGAAAAGTCAACCACGAATAAATTGAAGCTTGAGAAGTGATTTTAATCAGAAATTTGAGATGAAGAAAGAGTAATCGGCGAGTTGAGAGTGAATTGGAGGGTTCAATTTATAGTGTGAGGGCTCGAGTGAACGAATTGGTAAGTTTGACCATATTAAACGTGGTGACGCGATGATTGTGTCTAATTGGAATGTTTTTTACCACAATTCAGCGTGTAATGGATGCGAATCAGTCAAGGCAATCAACCATTAAGTCTTGATAGGGATTAAACGCGTTTTGATGGCTTGATTATGGTAACTCGTCCTCACAGTTGACTTTCCAAGTCAACTGTTAGGATTCCAATACGTTATATAATTAATATGTGTTGATAACTAAACAAGTGTGTGGTGTAGCTCAGCTGGTTGTGTGGTGAGGGTATGTTGAACCGGCCATGGGCTCGGGTTCGAATCCCGGCCCAGGCAAAAAAAAATTTGATAATTATCTTCCAAATATATGTATAATATATATATATATATATAGCATAGTATTAGGGGTCCAAATGCGTCACGGAATATTTTTAAAAGACGATAAATGATGAAACTTGACGTTTTGTTAATAATAATCGTAACGTACAAGAATTTTAATGTGAAATGTTACAGTCTCCCCTACTTTTAGGAACTTCGTCCCGAAGTTGGAGTTGGAGAGTCTGGTGGAAAAAGATGTGGGTATTTAGACCTCATCTGGTCCTTGCGTTCCAAGTGAACTCTGGACCTCGTTTAGATTCCCAACGAACCTTAACGATCGGAATGCGACTGCGCTTGAGTTTCTTGACTCCAGTATCCACGATCTCGGCGGGTTTCTCGACAATGTGCATGGTTTCATCGATTTGCACATCTTCAAGAGGGACATGGAGGTTTTCATCTGCTAAGCATTTCTTGAGATTCGAAACATGAAAGGTTGGGTGAACATTGCTTAGCTCAGGTGGAAGATCAAGTTTGTAAGCCACTTTTCCAATCCTGTCAAGAACTTTGAATGGGCCTACGTATCGAGGAGCTAGTTTTCCCTTTCTACCGAAGCGAATTACTCCTTTCCAAGGGGATACCTTAAGAAGTACAAGGTCCCCGACTTGAAATTCCAAGGGCTTACGACGTTTATCAGCATAACTCTTCTGACGACTTCTAGCCTTGAGAAGATTATCCTGAATGAGTTGGATTTTATCTGTGGTTTCCTAGATCAGTTCGGGTCCAGTGATCTGGGCTTCACCAACCTCAGTCCAACAGACAGGTGAACCACATTTACGACCATAGAGTGCCTCGAAAGGAGCCATGTTAATGCTGGCATGATAACTGTTGTTGTATGAAAACTCGACCAAAGGAAGATGAGAATCCCATGCGCCACCAAAATCGATGACACATGCCCTGAGCATATCCTCAAGTGTCTGGATGGTCCGTTCAGTCTGACCATCTGTTTGAGGGTGATAAGCAATACTCAGGTTCAGCTTGGTACCCAAAGCGTCTTGTAAAGAATCCCAAAAGTGAGAAGTGAAACGACCATCACGATCAGAGATAATGTCCAAAGGTATACCATGACGACATACGATTTCACTTACGTACATCTTTGCTAACCTTTCCACAGAATACTTCTCACGAATAGGTAAGAAATGGGCTGACTTGGTCAATCGGTCGACGATTACCCAAATGCTGTCAAAACCTTTGGGTGTACGAGGGAGTTTAGTGATGAAGTCCATTGCTATGCTCTCCCATTTCCATACAGGAATTTCTGGTTGTTCGAGCATACCAGATGGTCGTTGATGTTCAGCCTTGACCGTTGAACAAGTAAGGCATTTTGCAACGAAAAGAGCAATGTCTTTCTTCATACCAGGCCACCAATACGAATAACGAAGATCTTGGTACATCTTGTCAGCTCCAAGATGAATAGAATAACGAGACTTATGAGCCTCGTTCATAAGAAAGGTACGAAGATCATCACGGTCAGGGATCCAAAGTCGATTAAGAAAATAGAGTAAACCATTAGGTTTGGTTTCAAGTTGAGTCTCAGCACCACAAGACATTTCGTCGTACATGTTACCTTGGGTGACTGAAGTATGTTGAGCCTGGAGGATACGATCCTGAAGATCAGTACGAACTCTCGCACAATGAAGTTTGATACGCTCTTTACGACTGAGTGCGTCAGCCACAACATTCGCTTTGCCAGGATGGTAGCGAATTTCGCAATCATAGTCGTTAAGTAACTCAACCCAACGTCGTTGCCTCATGTTAAGATTTTTCTGGTCGAAGACATGTTGGAGACTTTTGTGGTCCGTGAAAACCACACATTTGGTTCCATAAAGATAGTGTCTCCAAATCTTAAGAGCAAAGACGACAGCGCCCAATTCAAGATCATGGGTGGTATAATTCTTTTCGTGGGTCTTGAGTTTCCTAGACGCATAAGCAATAACCTTGCCTCGTTGCATGAGAACACAACCAAGACCTTGGTTTGATGCATCACAATAGACCACGAAGTCATCATTACCATCAGGTAGAGATAGGATAGGAGCTTCACAGAGTTTCAGCTTAAGAGTTTCAAATGCTTCCTCTTGCTTTGGTCCCCACTCTTAGGGTTTACCCTTGTGAGTTAAGGCAGTGAGAGGAACAACGATCTTAGAGAAGTTGGGAATGAATCGACGATAATAACCAGCCAAACCAAGGAAGGAACGAACTTCTGTTGGAGTTTTAGGAACACTCCAATCCTTGACAGCCTCGATCTTTGCGGGATCAACATGAATTCCGTTCTTATCAATGACGTGTCCCAAAAATTGAACTTCCTTAAGCCAAAATTCACATTTCGAGAACTTGGCATACAGTTGTTCTTTCTTTAGGAGACCCAAAATTGAGTGAAGATGTTGTTCGTGATCGGATTTTGATTTTGAGTAAATCAAAATGTCATCGATGAAGACGATCACGAATTTTTCGAGGTAGGGTCTACAAACCCGATTCACTAAATCCATAAACACTGCGGGAGCGTTGGTCAATCCAAATGGCATGACCATGAATTCGTAATGACCATAATGTGTACGAAAGGCTGTCTTGGGAATATCTTCATCGTGGACTCTAAGCTGATGATAACCAGAACGAAGATCAATCTTCGAGAAGTGGGTTGCTCCTTGAAGTTGATTGAAAAGATCGTCAATCCTAGGCAAGGGATAACTATTCTTGATGGTGAGTTTGTTGAGTTCTCGATAGTCGATACACATCCTGAGAGATCCATCTTTCTTCTTTACGAACAAAACGGGGGCTCCCCATGGAGAAGAACTGGAGCGAATGAAACCTTTATCAGAAAGTTCCTGTAGTTGACTGGCAAGTTCTTGCATCTCAGAGGGTGCAAGGCGATAAGGAGCTTTGGCGACAGGATTTGCACCAGGAACAAGATCGATCCTAAATTCCACTTGTCGAGCAGGAGGCAGACCAGGTAAATCCTCTGGAAAGACTTCAGGATAGTCTCGAATGATTAGGATGTCTTGGATACTTTTGCCCTTGTCCTTCTTTTCTATCACGTTAGCTAAGAAAGCCGTATACCCCTTTCGTAAGTATTTTTGGGCAGTAGTACAAGACATGAGCTTAAGCTCGCCACAAGGCTTTTCACCATAGATCTTCAAAATATCACCAGATTCGAGAGGAATGCGAATGACTTTCTCAAAGCATAGAATTTCAGCACGATGGGTTGACAACCAATCCATGCCTACTATGACATCAAAGCTTCCAAGATGCATAGGATTGAGATCGATAGAGAAAGTATGTTCGTCGAGGTTCAACACACAGTTACGAATAATAGAATCGATCGAGATAGACTTCCCATTAGCTACCTCAACCACTAAAGGTTCCTCTAGGTTAGTTTGGGGTAATTTAAGTAAGGGTTCAAACTTTAGTGATACAAATGACTTATCAGCACCCGAATCAAATAATATGGATGCATAGTGGTTATTAACGAGAAACGTACCGTTAACCACCTCGTTGTTGTCGCGAGCCTGGTTAGCATTGAGGTTGTAAGCGCGACCTCGAGCACCTTGGTTCTGGTTGCGGTTCTGGTTTTGGTTGCGGTTTTGGTTCTGTTTTCCAAGTCTAGGGCAAGCATCCTTATAATGTTCCGTGCTCCCACATTCATAGCACTGGCCACGAACAGGCCTACCATTTTGAGCATTATGAGCTGGATTATTTCTGGCAGGGTTGTTTTGGGTGGCAGGGGTTTGGCAAGCATTGGTGTAGTGTCCATACCGCTTGCAGTTATTACATTGGCGGCATGGTCTGTCAGCAAGATGGTGGTATTGACAAGTGTTGCAAAGAGGGTGGTTCCCGACATACGGTTTCTTGGCTGGGTTTTGTGCTGCAGGTGGGGTGGTAGCAACCATGTAGTTCCTAGCCTTGCGCTTCCTGTTGCTTGAGGTCTCAGGCTTGACCTCAATAGCGGGCTGAGGAGTGTCTTTTGCGGCAGTCTTCTTGGTGTTCTTGCGAAAAAGAGTACCGTTCTTCACATGATTATCGGTGAGAGTAGCCGCCAGGCGTTTGGCTTCCTCCAAGGTGGCAGGATTCCTTCTCCATACCGTGTCCTGGATTTGCATAGGCAGACCACCGATATACTTCTCGATGGCTATAGGTAGAGGAGT
The DNA here is from genome assembly GCA_030844895.1 of Ambrosia x helenae. Classification (NCBI taxonomy): domain Eukaryota; kingdom Viridiplantae; phylum Streptophyta; class Magnoliopsida; order Asterales; family Asteraceae; genus Ambrosia; species Ambrosia x helenae. Next base: position 115,592,784 of record CM061229.1, on the reverse strand, counting down.
AACTTTATGGGGCAGCAACAAACTGAGCTCGTAAAAGCGGGTATTATAAGCAAGGTTTTCCCCACTATCTTGAGCAAGGGTGTGGAACTCGTCTTCCAGTTTCTTAATCTCGTTGCGGGGACAGAACTCATCTTTCATAACCTCCTTGACTTGATCCCAGGTCATAGCAAGTGCAACTTCAGTTCCGCGGGTGCGCTTTTCCTCATTCCACCAAGTGAGTGCTCGTTTGTGAAGAACACTCATGGCGTAACGGACCTTAAAGTTATCGGGACACTCACTGTTAATGAAGGTATTCTCAATACCCTCGAACCATTGTAGAAGACCCGTAGCTCCTTCTTCTCCACTGAACTTAGGGGAATTACAGGTATTAAAGTGCTTAAGAGTACAAGCTGGGAGACCATTCCTGTTTCCATTCCCGTTTCCATTGTGGTTGTTGTTATTGTTGTTGTTGTTGTTGTGGTTAGCGTCGTGGTTATGGTTATGGTTGTCGCCACCTTCCTCGTGGTTCTCACCATTGCTATTGCGAGTGCTGCGACGTGGAGGCATGATATGTAAGAGACACAATGAAATGAATGAGGTTATATAAGGAATGTAATCATTTATTCATTAATTAAAACGAATAAACGAAAACGTTGACTTATCAAAGATTCTAGATTCTAATAACATAGTGAAGACATGCTTTAGCCTATAAGTGAACACTCATCCCGAGAATTCCCAGGTAGGCATCCGGGTCCCTCGTCTGATTGGGATATATGCGCAATGCCAGCCTAGACAGAAGACTCGGAATACAGGCGTTCACCCTTCCAGATTGCACGTGTTCGTTATTAAAAATCTAGAACTTCAACGAGATCTCAAGGTGGTTCAGGCTAAACCTGAGGATTTTGTCCTATTAATCTAATGGTGGATCAGGATTGCAGCAGAAGAATAAGAGTAGTCACTTGCAAGGCTTAGGGTTGTATAAGGTATAGGATAGGGATACGATTAGGGAAGCAATTAGGGTTACAAGTAAGAGAAGCAAGTACTGTTTAAATTCCTAAGGTTATAGTCTAGATTATTTTCTAATAACCTAATTCCCTAAAACCAAGGCTCTGATACCAATCTGTAACAGCCCAACCGATGGCGGAAACATCGAGGTGTCACGTAAGAATGAGTATACAGTAGCACATGGTATTCAAGTTTTAATTTGAAATTTATTTAAAGTAAGAAAAATATCCCAAATTGAAAATACATAATAAGTCTTGAATGGAATTCTAATACATCAAATAACCAAATAAGCATAAACTTCAGTTTGTCTTCTCATGCTAACACTCTAGTCTTCACGCATCATTATTTCCTATTGAGTTGTAAAAATGGGGGGGGGGGGTCAACTAGAAGTTGGTGAGAATACATAAGCCATGTCAAGCAATTAAGTTTAAGAATAAAAGTTTAGCAATTCATATGTCTATCGTAAGTTTAAGTCTACATGAATAAACATGAAGTGTTGAATGCACATAATCAAACCTCCGACTAGTTTAGGTCCATCCCATCATCCACGGTTCACCTTAATATTATGTTGGACGATAACAATCACCCGCGCTCCCCATAAAAGATGGTCAACGAATCTAGGTGGGATTGTCAATCTAATAGATCTATTATTGAGTATCGCCGGCTTGGCCATAGCTAATGATTATGTATGTTGAAGCGTAAGTCTAACTGTTGTTGTTGTCTAAATCATAAGGCATTAAAGTTTACAACTAGACATGTATGTAGAATTGCTTAAGTATAATGTTGCAAGTATAAAGAATTGCATAAACATGGTTACGTAAACTCACCATAGCAAAGTATTAAGTCTCGAGAAAAAAAGTATAAATGTAGCCCCAAAGTTGCCAAGTATTACCCTATGTATAAGGTAACAAATAAGTCAAAGTCTTTCTAGTCAACAAGTATTTTCTAGGGTTTCGAATTGGGGATAAATATTTGTTTGATAAATAAATAAAATGTTTAACGAATAAGAGAAATTTGATAAATAAATAAACAAAAGTCTTTTTGTAAATTTTAGATTAAAGATGGTCATAATATGAAGTTTTAAGTATGAAAATAATTTTTATAAAATTATTTTCTTAAAAATAGAATATTTAATCTATTTATTTCAAATTGTCAAAATATAACTTTAATACTTAAAAATATTAAAATTAAAGAATTTTTAAATTAAAAATTGTATTTCTGTTCTAAATAAATAGAAATAATTTATATAAAATTTTGGTGCAAAAACATTGAAAAATGAATTTATTATGATTTATTTATGATTAAAACAAACAAAAATTGATTAAAAATATTAAATAAATGATTTTTCAAAAATAAAAATCAATTCAGAAATGTTTAATGTTATATAACTCAGAATAATTTTTGTGGAAATTTATATAATCGTTTTGATATTTTTATAGAATTTTATAAATAAAATAGAATAAACTTGACATATTTATTATATATATTAAATAAATAATTTTTGGAAAACTAAAAATTGTATGTTAAACTTTTCTACTAGAATAACATAAAATAATTTTTGTAGAATTTATAAAAGAGTTTTAGTATTTTAAATCCAATTTTAAAAAATATAGGTGAATATATATAAAGCTTAAATGGTTAAAAAAAATGTTTTGTTGATGCTGGGAATCGAACCCGGGTCTGGGACCGGTTCGCGTTTTAATCACAAGCCTAGCCACCAACTGGGCTAGACCCTGAGAACGAATAAACCAGGTTGGATTTAATTATATAGAATACGTGAAAACTGATTTATAACCTTTATAAAAGAAAAGAATAGAAACTGTGAAAGGTGGGACTCGAACCCGCGTGCCCCGGTTAACAAACAGACAGACACAACCACTTGATCTAGATCAGTGGTTGTGTTTGGTTTGTTTCTTTTTAAAATATATAATCATGTCTACAAACGTGTTCTTCCCCAATTCAAAATCGTTCGAGCCTTAGTTTAACAATAATCAGATTTACACAACAATAACCCAATTGATCATAGGGTCATTTTTGTGTAGTGGCCGATGAGCAAAACCCATCAAAGAAGAAGAACTTACAAAAACGAATTCGCGTTTAATAATCAGTCAACAAAAAAGTCAACCACGAATAAATCGAAGCTTGAGAAGTGATTTTAATCAGAAATTGGAGATGAAGAAAGAGTAATCGGCGAGTTGAGAGTGAATTGGAGGGTTCAATTTATAGTGTGAGGGCTCGGGTGAACGAATTGGTAAGTTTGACCGTATTAAACGTGGTGACGCGATGATTGTGTCTAATTGGAATATTTTTGACCACAATTCAGCGTGTAATGGATGCGAATCAGTCAAGGCAATCAACCATTAAGTCTTGACAGGAATTAAACGCATTTTGATGGCTTGATTATGGTAACTCGTCCTCACAGTTGACTTTCCAAGTCAACTGTTAGGATTCCAATACGTTATATAATTAATATGTGTTGAAAACTAAACAAGTGTGTGGTGTAGCTCAGCTGGTTGTGTGGTGAGGGTATGTTGAACCGGCCATGGGCTCGGGTTCGAATCCCGGCCCAGGCAAAAAAAATTTTGATAATTATTTTCCAAATATATGTATAATATATATATATAGCATAGTATTAGGGGTCCAAATGCGTCACGGAATATTTTTAAAAGACGATATATGATGAAACTTGACGTTTTATTAATAATAATCGTAACGTCCAAGAATTTTAATGCGAAATGTTACATGTGTCATATATGAGACACGGGAAAATACACATAAGAATATACATGAGAAATATACATGAAGAAACTCTTGAAACACACATACACTAGAAACACAACTCGAATACATAGCAATAGAAACCAAGTATCGATTATTTTTCAGGCAAGTGGGATAGTCCGGCAGTGCACCATCGTCACTGTTTCGAACCGGTGTACCCTGGGAACAGACGACGAATCCGTTTAAGGGAATTGTGTCAAACACAAGCCCGGTTCCTTTTTCTTTGATTTCGTTTTCTGTTACAGTTCATTGCAGAAAGTACAAGGATTTGGAAACATGTGAGGTTCATGTATGAAAGGCGTTGCGACGATTATTATGTAAGTCTTCCAACAAACTTAAACAGATTAGTAAAACAGACTTTCGTGTAGATTGGGAACCAATCTTTAAACCTTCTTCTTAAGGACTTTTTTGGTTCGCGAAAGTTTGTAAATATATTTTTCTTTTGAAATATGTTGTGGTACATCGAATCGGATTAAATTTGTGATTGGAGTGAAATCTTTAATCCGAATATTCATGGTTTTTCGGGTTCATGGGTTTTGTGTCGTGTTTAGATAAACCGGATTATTAACATATATTTAGACAGTTTTGAAATACTAAAATTCTAATGAGAATATTAGAAAAGTCATAATATTTGTAAACCCATGAAAAACATTTGATAATGTTTTCTTTCTAGTAAGCATATTAGAAAAATAATTTCAAAGGTTTTGAAATATTTACTTTTCTAATGAGAATATTGGAAAATAAAAGGTTTCGAAATATAAGGTTTTGAAACATGTACTTCTAACAAGCGTGTTAGAATCGACGACGTTGAAAGAATAACGTGTCATGAAACATTTCTAATAAGCATATTAGAAATTATTATTTACAAAATCGTAAGTTTAATGTGTAAACTTATATATTGATTTTTCTAACGGGCGTGTTAGAAATTGATGATTTTGTAAAAACAAATTAAGGTGTTTATATTTTCTAACAAGTGTGTTAGAAAAGATTATTGTACAAAATACACAAACGTGTTAGAAATGATTATTTTGGAAAATAATAAACATTAAAACCGGCTTGGTTTAAATATGACGGTTTCAAACGAGCGAGTTTGAAACGGGTATATTTTGGAAAAACCAATGTCAATACCATTTATGTAGATGGTTTAATTTTTTAACGAGCGTGTTAGAAATGGTTTATTTTATATAAACCAATAAGTTCTAAAATGATTGTCATAATCATGTATTTCTAACAAACATGTTAGAAACGGTTGAGAATATAAACCAATGACCTTTGAAATGATTTTGATAATCGTTTATTTCTAACGGGTGTGTTAGAAAAAGGTTTATTTGATATAACCAAACTCTATATGATGAAATGTGTAATCGTTTGCATTCTAACAAGTATGTTAGAAATTGTTAATTTTTAAACCGTATATGTTTATATGGTACACGTATAGTTTCTAATGAACGAATTAGAAACGGTTAATCATGAAAACCATATACTCTAACAAGTGAGTTAGGAATGGTTTAAATAATAAAACTATATTAGAGTTTATGGTTTTGATTTGTAATCAAAACATAAATATGTATAGTTTATGGAAAATACTGGTAAAAGTAGAAGTGTTTTGTATGAATAAAACATGTCTTTTGCAAATTATAAATGGTTAGATACTTGTATGAAAAGTATGATAACTTGAACCATAAATAGTCTAGAGAGACTATATTGGAATTCTATATCATCAATATTCTTTTTCTTTCTCTCATCCTTCCATTTATCCATACCCTTTCTTTTTTATTTCGATTGACATATTAGAAGCAGATTTTTGAATAAAAAAAGATTTCAGTTGCTACAACAATATGAACAATATATCATATCTTGACTGGTTCTTTGGATCCAGATAATACGAAGTGATGAGTTGGTTATTACTTGTATAGTTATTTGTTTATACTATGGGGCTATTTTTTTATACTAACCCTCAAAAAACCAACGAGTCACACACTAAGCATAGCAATTTGATCAAAAGATTAATTGAATTTTTATTAAACCCTATAGAATTATAATTGTTCATTTTTTTTATTGAACAGAAAAGAAAAAGAAGAAACTAATTTATCATTTTTTGTTCCATCGCTGAATAGAATGCAAAGGGAAATAAAGGTTGATTATTCCCCTTCTATAAAGATCCAAATAACTCGCGCGGTCCAGAATCAAAAACATAAGAGTTTGGAGTATTAAATAACTTGTATCCATAGAATATCTGGCGTGACATAGATAATAAATAAATAGGAGTTAATATCATTCCCATTGCCATTACAAAAGTGATGGCAATTTTGGGCATTAAAAGATATTTTTGGCTGGTAATTATTCCTAAAAAGACTAGCACTTCTGCAACAAAACCACTCATACCCGGTAATGCAAGGGAAGCCATGGAAAAGCTACTGAACATTGTAAAGATTTTTGGCATGGGGATAGCTACTCCACCCATTTCATCGAGATAAACAAGACGTATTCTATCATAACTCGTTCATGCCAAGAAAAAAAGTTCAGCACCAATAAAAGCCATGAGAGATTATTTGTAAAATAGCTCCATTGAGTCCCATATCGGTTATCGAAGCAATTCCTATAAGTATGAAACCCATATGAGATACGGAGTAAAACAACTTGATGTTGTTTTGGACATATTTACTTGTTCGACTACTTGTAAGTAGTTAAGTATAAACAACCTTGTTGTTTTGAACAGTGTATTGAGGGAGTACCTCGAAATATGCCACGAGACGATATATTTATCCTTTCGTCGAACGATAAAGTGTTGAAGAGAATAACACTTTGAGAATTGATGTTTATATGAATCCGGTTAAAGATATATGTAATATGTCATATATATTTTGGATTATATTGAAATTATAATTTGGTAAATTATAATTATTAATTGGAATCTTAATGTGATGAATAAAGAGTAAACTCTTGGGTGGAGTTTCATGTTGTCTAATTAAAGTTTTATGTTACTTTATTAGAGCGTTTATGTCAATTTATTAGAGCCTTTAATTTTAAAATTAAGTCTCTAATTAAGTGACTAAGAAGAAAAACTCTTCATCCATCCCCATTGAGATAATCATGATCACGTGGCAAGTGTATTGAATTTGAATGCACAAAAATGAGATATGTCATCTAATGTTGAGAGCATTTACGTAGAAATGCACAAATGCAGTTTTGATGAATATAACATATGATAGAAATATATGTTATTATTCATAAGTCTTTGATAAATATTGCGAGATTTTTTATAAAAGACTTAGAATAGTGATGGACGTGTAGAGTTTATACAAACCATCAATGTTGGTTGAACTATATGGAGGATTCGTGATATATTTTGGGAGAGTCACCTAATAAATAGGTTCAACAAAATATATGCATATCACTTAGGGATATGTGGAAGTCATGTCGTTGAGTGTCAATCTCATTGATTTGTTGATGATGAATATGTTCATCAAGGTGACTTATGTTAAGACTTGTGTTTAAGTCCTAAAGAGTCAATGGTGAAGCCTTGGATATTAAAGGCAAACGAGTCTTGATCCTAATGGATGGAATTAATTATGGTTTGAAGCATTCTTTAAACCAAGGTTTTGGAATGGTAAACAAAATCTCTTTTTGTGTCTAAACTAAAACGTGAATGTTAAGAAGAGATAGCGAGTTATCTCTTAAGGTTGTGAAGAATCAGAATGAGGCATCTTCTGTTCACATGCTAAGTATTCGTAGTCTAAAGCATGCTAGACTAATACTTGTTAATTTAGATGCTCCACGGAGGATAAATTAACTTTGAACATTCAAACATATGTGACGACATAAGAATGAATTTTGTAAAAGCAAATATATAATTCATTAAAAAGGATGACTCGAAAGGACCGAATATATAGCTCATTGGTTATGATACTATTTAGCTGAATATGAGGAGAACTCATATAGCTCAGAAAACGGTTCGTGTGAGAAATATGGGTTGAGTAATATAATGGATGACCTCTATAACACAAAGATATAGATAGTCGCTATCTTATCACGGGTGTCTAATGTCATCATGAGTGATATTACTCAAACTTAATCAAAGTGCAAGCAATGTGGGGAAGAACCATTTAAGAAACAATCCGTAGGGATGTAAAAATGGTACTTGAGAAGTTTTTAAACTACATATGAAAGGAAGAAACTTTCATCACCCCATTTGTAGTTATCCAATAACACTTAAGTGTGGAGGTAACTTGCATTTGAAAATATAAGGTTTGATATGAACGGGTGTGATTTTGGGAAGTACAAATCACACGAACCTAGAACAGACTTGTTATAAGTCAGTCCTATTATGTGGACAAAATTCTTGATAAGTTCAATGGAAATGACTCTAATGTGGCTAGAACTTTCATTGACACGAGTCAACGTCTAGCTAAGAATCGAGGTGAGCCTGCTAACCAATTAGAGTACTCAAGAATTATTGGCAGCCTGATGTATCTGATGAGTTGTATCAAACCAGACTTAGCAAGGAAGCTAAGTAGATACACGAGCAACCTAAGTTTAATTCATTAGAATTACGTGACACAGGTGCTTTGGTAATTAGGATACATACGAGACTACGGTCTGCAATATAAAAGATATCAAGCAATTATTGAAGGTTACTGTGATGCGAATTGGATATCTTACACGAATGATTCCAAGGCAACGAGTAGGTATTTGTTCACACATGGAGGTGCCACGATAACATGGAAATCATCTAAGCAAATGGTTATTCCTAGATCCATGATGGAATCAAAATTCATCGCTTAGGATAAAGATGATGAATAGGCAAAATGGCTACGTCAATTTGTTAAGGATATACCTAGGTGGCCGAAGCCGGCATTGGCCTAATGCATACGCTGTGATAGTCAATCGGTAATTGGCAGAGCTCATATCACAATGTGTATCAGTAAGAACAGGTATATAAGACGTAGGCATAATACGGTACGACAACTAATCTCTACAGGAGTTATCACTGTTGACTACGTGAAGTCAAAGGATAACATCGCGGATCCGCTAACAAAAGGCTTAAGCAGAGAGTTAGTTCAGAAGTCGTAAATGGGAATGGGGCTAAAGCCCATTAAAGGCTAGGTTTATGCGAAGGAAACCTAACTCAGCTGACTGGAGATCCCAAGATCTGAGTTCAATAGGATAACCTAATTGTATGAACTGGCGAAGGTCACTGTGGGGGAGAGTTGGTGGAAACCCCACGTTTTGAAAAAAAAAAAAAAGGGAGCTTAACATAAATTTAATAAGCTTCCTAGTCCATTCCTAAAAAGTGACAAGGTTGAGGTTAAGCTTATAGCTTTTAATGATTTGACTGAGGTAACCAGTCCCAGTAGATCACCTATGTGAGAGAGAAGTGGGGTCGCTTCGAAAGGTATTGTTGGGGCACAATACTTAATAGCTCTCGCAGAACCAGGCACGTGTCCATGACCATAACAGACACAACTATGAGGACTTGACGTTGTCAGGGAGAGTCTTGTGTGAAGCGTATTGTCATCCACACAAACGGCAGAGGAGTTCAAAGGCATCGCGTTCTACTCAGAGCCAATGGGCTAAGTGCGTTTCATAAGCGAAGGTTCAAAGGGTCACACCTACCTATCGTATGCAAAACTCAACTGTTGAAATTTAATCGGAATGAGGTTGCTTCTTAGAATGACTCCTATTCATATAGGGGTTTGTTCGAAATATGCGTGTTTTGATAAATCTCCATTCATGTGGGGATTGTTGGAAAGTTTAGAAGGTGAATGGAGTTTTAAGTTAATGAAATTATAATTTAGTAAAATTATAATTATTGAGGAAAAACTCTTTAATAGAGTTAATTTATTTGTGACACTTTATTATAGTTTTAAAACTAAAATTAAGTGTATAACTCTTCATGTGGTGAATTGAAGAAAAACTTATGATACTTGATTATAGTTTTAAGACTAACATTAAGTGTCTAATTATGTTAGACTCTTCATCCCCTATTGCCTCTTGTATATATTAGTGACTTTTGTGTCATATATGAGACATGGGAAAATACACATAAGAATATACATGAGAAATATACATGAAGAAACTCTTGAAACACACATACACTAGAAACACAACTCGAATACATAGCAGTAGAAACCAAGTATCGATTATTTTTCAGGCAAGTGGGATAGTCCGGCAGTGCACCATCGTCACTGTTTCGAACCGGTGTACCGTGGGAACAGACGACGAATCTGTTTAAGGGAATTGTGTCAAACACAAGCCCGGTTCCTTTTTCTTTGATTTCATTTTCTGTTACAGTTCATTGCAGAAAGTACAAGGATTTGGAAACATGTGAGGTTCATGTATGAAAAGCGTTGCGACGATTATTATGTAAGTTTTCCAAAATAATCTCTAGTTATTTTATCAAAACACATAGTTTTGGTTAGTTTCTTATCCAAGATTAGATAGCTAACAACACCAATTTTCATTTTTTGAAAACATTGTTTGATCGTAAGCCTTAACCATCGATATCTTAGACAATGGTGATGGATGGTTATGCATTGTGGCAGTGGACACGTTAGTACTCCGTTAGCCACGTTCGTTGGTCGTTTAATAGTGAATTTGTCTCTTCACATGGAAGGGGGCCTCTTTGGACTTTATACATTATAACATTTATGATGATAAAGACTTTATTACTTTTGCTAGTGTCCTTCCACGGAAAAGGATTTTGAATTTTGACCAATGGGATTTAAGGGGATCCATGTTTTCTTGTTACTTATGGTGCCTTTGTCCGCTAAAATTTAACCAACACACAATTATATCGTTGGACTTGGATTGAAGTTTGTTATCATGAAAGATTCTTTTTGTTTATTAGGATTTCTTCTTCAACTTCTGTCATCTTTTGGTTGCATTGGCATTATTAATCTCAACTTTACGGTTATTTAAGGTTGAATTTGCTAAAGACACATAAGCTGGAACTTATTTTTGTTTGATATGAATGATGAATAAAAAATTCATGCAAAAATGCTATTTTGTGATACATAAATATATATATATATATATATATATATATATAGTTTTCATAATATCCTTCCCCTATATATATATATATATATATATATATATAGGGAATGGTTATAGAGAAAACCCTCCTTATTTGGTAAACTCTGGAAACTCTGACTTCCCAATATTTTTTTTTTTGAAAAAAATAGGGCAAGTAATATACATGATTTTAAGCATTTTGGGCCAAAAAAATTAAAAAAGCGCCGAGTACTTTTTTTTTAAAAAAATAAATAAAATTTTGACTAACACATGTTAAGCGCTAATAACAGGTGTTAACAATGTGTTAACTATATGTAAACAGTAGACGTTTTTTATTTTTTAAAAAAAAACCGTTCGGCGCTTTTTTCGATTTTTTTGGCCCTAAATGCTTAAAAAAATGTATATTACATACCCTATTTTTTTCAAAAAAAAAAAATGTTGGGAAGTCAGAGTTTCCAGAGTTTACCAAATAAGGAGGGTTTCCTCCATATACTTTCCCTATATATATATATATATATATATATATATATATATATGTACGTTTGATTAACCACGGCTTAACTGTTTAAGGTTCTCTTGACAAGACGCATTTAGTATGGAGTTCAACTATTTACAACATGTTAAATAGAAAAACCTTTATTATTTCATGTGACGTGTAATACATAAAAAAAGGATAGAAAACATGCATATTAAACATATAAAATAAAATTGTAGCATGCATGTTTAGTTATAAATAGATGGGTTATAGAAAGCGTTTTGCTCCAAATGGTTTTTATGGTTACAAGCCATATGTCAATGCCAGGTTTCGGTTTAGTTCTCACCGCCATTTCCAAACCCACCACCTACTCCTCCTCCAGCACCGGTACCTCCTCCAAAGCCTCCACCACCACCCTTGCCAATGCCACCACCAAATCCCCCTCCTGTTCCACCACCAAAACCACCTCCTCCTCCAGAGCCACTTCCTAGTCCACCACCACCCCCAGAACCACCTCCTATTCCGCCACCTGAACCACCTCCAATTCCACCACCACCACCTTTGCCAATCCCTCCTCCCACTCCACCACCACCTCCTATTCCGCCACCACCACCAGAACCACCTCCTATTCCGCCACCACCACCAGAACCACCTCCTAATCCACCACCACCTCCTATTCCGCCACCAGAACCACCTCCTATTCCACCACCACCACCTTTACCAATCCCTCCTCCTCCTCCTACTCCGCCGCCACCACCAAACCACCTCCTAACCCGCCACCACCTCCAGAACCACCTCCTAACCCGCCACCACCTCCTAACCCACCACCACCACCAGAACCACCTCCTAATCCGCCACCAGAACCACCTCCTATTCCACCACCACCTCCAGAACCACCTCCCAATCCACCACCACCTCCTATTCCGCCACCAGAACCACCTCCTATTCCACCACCACCACCTTTACCAATCCCTCCACCTCCTCCTACTCCGCCACCACCACCAGAACCACCTCCTAATCCACCACCACCTCCGGAACCACCTCCCAATCCACCACCACCTCCAGAACCACCTCCTATTCCGCCACCAGAACCACCTCCTATTCCACCACCACCACCTTTACCAATCCCTCCTCCTACTCCGCCACCACCACCAGAACCACCTCCTATTCCGCCACCAGAACCACCTCCAATTCCACCACCTGAACCACCACCTATTCCACCACCACCACCTTTACCAATCCCTCCTCCTATTCCTCCACCACCACCAAAACCACCTCCTATTCCTCCTCCACCACCACCTCCCAATCCTAATCCTCCACCACCATGCTCATTGAATGTCTTCTTTTCCTTTTCAAAAAGATTTCTAGCACCAGCTATGTTACTGGTGCAAATTATTAAGCCAAAGAATGCAATGAGTAAAAACTTTGAACCCATCATTTATATATAGCTTCTTTAATTATCTAGTGATGACTTGCAAGGAAGTGTGTGAAGTAGCATAACAAGATCAGTAGTATATATAAGCATTCAAATGGACATCATTTCAACGAGACAGTTGAGATATTAAATTATACAATCTCATGTACAGAAATTATAGACATGTAATTAATGTATTATGCTCGCCAACCTGTATGCTTTGACAAATAACTAACATTTCTCTTTTCTCTTCGCAACATTTTAACCTGTTTGCATAATTTAACATATCGAATTTGCAATATTTCTCACCATCTTATTGATTCTCTGACTCAAAAAATATAATAAATTAAGAAATGATACTATTTTTTGTGTCCCTCCTATGTTTCTTCTAATTTACACATTAGTTTTTATTTAATTAATTTGCAGGACGTGGTTATATCTACTCACTTTCAGCTTTAATTAATTAAACGCGTTTATAAGTGAAGATTTTCTGTCTTTTCATGCATTCATTATATCTCGCCATCAAATGTTTTTTTTTTTAACGATCAACGAAAGATTTTATTAAACCAAGCTAGCGGGATACTAGCATAACACCCAAGTACAACAAAGTTTAGTAAACATTACATACAAGCTGCCACCATAGTACTACCACCCGATACTAGTAAAGCTAAAACATCGCCAAGAGTTCCAATCCAAGGACGGTTGTTTCGCCCTTGACGACACCCAAAGAAAGCTTAAAGCTTTGATATCACCAAGCACCTTAGTAAGATGAACCTGTTGATTGTTGAATACCACCTCATTTCGATGCTTCCAAAGACACCAAATCGTCGTTAAGCACACCACGTTAAACGCCTTTTTTCTTTTGTTTGAGCCGCTGAAATGAGAGTGTAATTGTAATATATCTTTAAATTGAAACATGAATAATGATCCAAAATTGCACCATTGGGCCACCAGATTCCAAAGGATTTGTGAGAATGAGCACGAAATGAACAGATGCTCCGTAGTTTCCGTATGATCGCCACAAAAAGGACACCATTCCGAGTTAATGTTTATATTCCTTCTTCTTAGCACCGCGCGAGTCGGTAACCGGTCCTGTTCAGCCCTCCACGCAAGAACAATCGCCTTTTTTGGAGCCCAAGTATTCCACTGCAGAACAAAAGGGGCCTGCCCAAATCTCGCTGCGTGCAGGGAATTCTTGAGGCTGCAAACAGCAAAATCACGAACCTGTCCCAACCCCCAAGCCCACCCATCAGCAGCGCTCGACAAAGCTGGTATCTCCACAGTGCAGCAGAGCTGCTGCAGTTCGAGCAGTTCAGCAGCTGTTAGGCTGCTCCTCTTCCATGCCCAACCCCACCCATTACCCGCACTGTTTATCCTCTCAGCCACCTTCGCAAATTTGTTGGATTCAAGCTCAAAGATGGCCGGAAACGCCGCTGCAAGTGGAACATCAGCAGCCCAACAGTCCAACCAAAAACGTATACCCAGCCCATTCCCCACCACCCCTTTAATGGCCCAACCCACATCCACCCCAGCCCTTTTGACAAACTGCATCGATGAATAAATTTGCTTCCAAGAACCTGAAATAGAGAGTTTTGTCGGAATTGGATTCCAATCCCGGTTAGAACAATGTATGGACCAAATAATATTACGCCACAAAGCGGTGGGCTCAGTTTTAAACCTCCACCACCACTTCGCAAGCATAGCCGAATTAGCATCCCGAAGAGATCCAAAACCTAGGCCACCGTAATCCACCGGAGAACAAACCCTTTGCCACGCAACCCAATTCATTTTCTCTTTATCTTCCGACCCACCCCAAAAGAACACTCGCCTCAATTTGTCAAGGATATCAATAACACACTCCGGGGATTTAAATAATGAGAAGTAGTATGTAGGTAGGGCGTTAAGAACCGACTTAATGAGTGTCACTCGACCACCATACGATAGCGTCTTGGCCTTCCAAATCGATAATTTACTCTTAAAAGCATCCACCACCGGCTTCCAATGTTTTGACAAGTTCATATTAGCACCTACTTGCAAACCCAAATGAATAAATGGAAATGTACCAGCCTTACACCGGAGTACATCAGCCAAAGATTGGACCTCGGCTTGTTGGATACCCACCCCAAAAATCGAACACTTACTTAAGTTTACCTTCAAACCGGAGGCTAAATAAAAACACCTTAGGACCCTCCTTAGATTCACGACATTATTTAATGACCATTCGCCAAGGAATACTACGTCATCCGCGTAGAGGAGATGTGAAATAGGGAAGTCAGTCGTGCCACAAGACAAACCCCGAAAAAAGCCCACGCTAGTGGCCCTTTTAATGACACCCGTCAACGCTTCCATCGCAATCAAAAATAGAAACGGTGAAAGAGGATCGCCTTGACGAAGCCCACGGCTACAAGAAAATTCCCGAGTAGGGGAGCCGTTAATCAACACAGAAGCGCGTGCCGAGGACACAATCGCCATCACCCATTTACACCACTTGGACGGGAAATTCATTTGTTCCATGACGGATCCAAGGAAATCCCAACTTAAAGAATCATAAGCCTTCTCAATGTCCACCTTGAAGACCATTCCATTACGTTTCATTTTCTTCATCCATGCTATGATCTCGTTCAAAATAAGAGGGCCATCCGTAATATTTCTACCTGACAAGAACGCGGACTGTTCGGGTGAAATGAGACTCCCAATGACCAACTTGAGACGGGTCATCAACACCTTAGATAATACTTTATTAACACACCCGACAAGACTAATAGGATGGAAGTCTTTAAAGTCGAGTGGATCCTTCTTCTTGGGTATTAATGCAATGAAAGAAGAAGCGCACCCGGGCCCGACATTTGCCCCATAGTAAAATTCTTCAAAAAGCCGAATAAAATCACTTTCAAAATTGTTCCAGCACCGTCTAAGAAATCTGAAGTTAAAACCATTCGGACCGGGTGCTTTATCCCCGTCACATGCCCATACCGCGTCTTTAATCTCCTGGAGGGAGAACGGCCTCTCCAAAGAGGCCGCATCACTAGCCGATAATCTGTTAACATAAGAACAAACAATCTTCGGGCGAACCGACATCGGCTCATTCAACTTGTCCTGAAAAAATACAAAAGCTTGATCTTTGATAAAAGTAGGACTAGTAATCCATTCGCCACCCGACAAGATACCGTTAATCCTTTTACTCGTCAAATTAGAGTTAATGACACCGTGAAAAAAACTAGAGTTCTCGTCACCTTCCACCGCCCATTTAACCCGGGCTTTTTGTTTGAGGTCCAAGTGTTTCCGCCGCTCAAAATCAAGAACAATCGCCTTAGCCTCACTCCTACGACTCAGTTCAACATCCGTAAGAGCCCTTAAATCCGCAACTTTATCCAAGTCCTCCATAATTACCTTGTTCCGTCTAAACGCTGTCTCAAGCATTTTCTTTTCCTCCCCAACCCACCCTTTGATCTTCTTTTTTAAATATTTCAATTTAGTAACAATGCCCAAATCTGCCGGCCCTGAAAATCTGAAACTGTGACATTGAAGCTGAACAAAATTAGTAAAACCTGGAATCTCAAGCCACGAGTTAAAAAAGCGGAACGGAATATGTCCAAAATCGTTTGAAACCACTGATAAACTAACTAGGCTATGATCTGAAAAGACTCTAGAAAGTGCAGTGACCGACGCCTCCCGCCATTTACCCATAAAACCACCACATACCAGAAATCGATCCAGTTTACTAAGTTTACGACCATCATCAGACATGTAGGTGAAGCTATGCCCTCCCATGTTATATTCTTCTAGACCCATGCGTCTAATAAATTCATTAAAAGAATCTGCATTTGCTACTACAAACTCGGAGTTCCTCCTCTCTGATTGTGTACGAACATCATTAAAATCACCAAAAAACACCCAAAGACCAACCCCCATATTTTTTAACTGGATTAATTCCTCCCATAAACCCCTTCTCAAAACCGGATCGTTTGGAGCATACACATTTACAACATTCAAGAACTCACCCGACGCGACTAAACACCCAGATATAACTAGAAACTACCTGTTCTTTATGATTGAAGATACCTGAAACACCGAGGGGTCCCACAGGCTGATGAGACCGCCCGATCTGCCTTCCGCTGGAACTTGCTCCGAGCAAAACGCCGATCTACCCCATAGACTGTTTAACTGAAAAAAAGTATCTGCCCCCAATTTTGATTCCTGAATCCCCACAAATTGCGACCCATGAGATGTTTTTAACCCCTTAATCCAAGAGACTTTTCCGTCGTCCCTTACCCCCCTTATATTTATACTTAACATATTCATTGGATACCGTTGACCACACCCTCGCCAATGATTACATCACGGACCTCCTCTTCAAAACCGGAAACATCAATACCTACAATATCTCCTGCAACTTTTGTTAACCCGAGTTCAACAGCCAAATCCTCATCATTACAGTTCTGACCCGAATCCGGTTCTTCTACCCCGTTACTGACACGACCTTCTTCACCAATTGATTGCGTATGAATCGGAGTGGTTGGAGCAGTCTCCATCGGATCAGGTAAAGTTTCTGCAGTGTTCCCGTCTTCCAAATTCACCACAGTATCACAGTCTCCTTCTGCTGGATTGTTAGACCTATCGCCCATCAGGTCCCCTAGATTATTACAGCCCAAACTATACCCACGATTCATTTCCCCTTGGGCCACCTCAACAGATGGGCTTCTAGTGCACCTTGGTCGTTTCCTGGACCTTGAATGCTGACCCACCAAACTGCCTTGGCCCACTGAAAAGTTGCCCAGTGAAATATTAAGGTCAATATCACACATATTATCCTTATCACCAAGTGGGCCCCTCCTTTGATTATTATTTGTCTTTTCTAGAAAACCCATCTCCCTATGAGACTTTTGGTTAGCCTCATGCAATTCATGCAAACCAGGAGTCCCTTCAGCTTCTTTACCGGAGTCGGCCTGCGATGAACCTTGGATATTGTTCCGGTTATCCACCGGCCGGAATTCTCCATCCTCTACTTCGTCATTGTCCGCCTTCGAAAACGCCGCCGAATTCACTTGTTGGTTAGTAAACTCAGACAACAATTCATCAGCCAATTCTCGTAGAAGATGGTCTTCTTCTTCAACCACCCACACATTCATCTCTAGTCCATTCCAATGAAGAGCTACTTCCTCGTCGATTCTTTTTTGAATATCCGTACAAACCCACACAGTCCCGTCCCCATTGAAAGGTGACAACCAAGAAAAATCTGATTTCTTAATCACCTTCCCATACAAACTACCCACATTGTCAAAGAACATACCATCCCTGAGTTGTAATGGCATCCCCCTAACTCTAAGTCTGACCACTCTATCATGATTAATAGCGTCCCCTTTCCATAACACAGCAGAATCGAAAATACCTTGCCATAGTTCCTCCCTACGGCCGAGAAACTCCACAGCCGTTCGTTTATCCCGAAACACCAACATCACTTTCATGCCACCAATAAAACTCACCGGACTTTCACCATAACCACCTAGTTCCATCATGTGTTTTACTCGTCTAACAGCATCCACATCTTTTGCTTCCCCAATCACTGTTCTATTAGAGCAATGGTTTGGATAAAGGCAACCTTTCTCTTCCACCACTAAAACTCGCATAGAAGAGGATTGTGGCCCATGATCTTTCACCGGTAGGTTCCAATAGCCGGTGCCCGTTTCATTATTGACTGGGATAAATCTTCGGTGAACCTCTGATACATGTCCATTCCCTTGGTGCTTAGGCGGTTGTGGAGGAGGTCTCCGATTCTCCCTCCTTGTGAAACCGCCTTGCTGAAAGTTCCTCCTCTGATCCTTCCCAAACCTAGCCACTGAAACCCCCACCTTCACCCCGTCAATCATAACGTTACTCGTTTCTTTTAACACCTCGTTCACATTCTTGACCCCCAGGTATCGAACAAATCCGAACCACTTCCCCCTTGCATCAGTTTTCCTCGCAACGTACACGTCTTTAACGACACCATGAGGATGAAAAGCTTTCCAAAGGATTGATTCAGTCACCCCGGTCGGAAGGTTGGAGATGAAAAAGGTTGTAACAGGCCTAGGATCTACATTCCCACGGTGGTACGATGACCGGACGTCATGGACTCTTCGGTTTCTCTCACTCGCTCTCTCTCTCATTTTTTGCCATCAAATGTGGTTTTGAGTTTAAGATCATATATGCCGTCATATAAATGATTGTACATGCGTTCCAACTAAATCTTGAAATAAGGGGAAATAAGAGAGGGCTCAAGAGCTCTGCTATTTGGACCTATAAATAAGTTCTTGTGGTTTTGACACAGTGTGAGACCATTCAATTGGTACAATGTGTCTGTAAGTCAGTAAGTATGCTGTATGTATAAGAAAGGAGGGGTAAAGAGGGTTCGCTCATCCCGCTTGAACAATTTTGCTGTATCATGCGTTTTTTTTTTTTTTTTTTTTTTTTGCGAAAATATGGTGTGTTGGAATGCAGATGAGCCGAAAAGGTACATCAGTCGTAAAATAAACAAAGTCGTCTAAGACTTGTCCAGAAACAATACGAGATTTGATTACTTAGGATGTGTGTGTCACCTAGAGAGCTCAAAGTATGGCACCATAAGTAATTAAAATCACATCCATTAGTCGTTTTACGTATTTTTGAAGGTTTTATGTAGTTTTAAACACCTACGTGTTTCCTATATGTAAAGATATATTAAAGAAAATAGTAAAAGCAGTGGCGGACCCAAAAAATATTTTTTTTGGAGTGGAATTTCTTTTAGGGTCATTAATTTGTTTGTTTCAATATATTAATTTTTTCGGTTCAATTAAGGTCGGGTCGGGTTGGATTAGGGTCGGCAGAAATGCTTATCATTATTCTCATTCAAGTCAATAGCTCAACACCATATCTCAATATCACATTTTCACATAGAATAACTCACACTATAAGTTTTTAACATGGATTTTACATGATCATATTCGTAATTGGACTTAGTTAAAACTTATTACTCATAAGGATTCAAATATTCAATATTCTAAACTTCTAATCCACATTACCTACTTAATAATAAATAAAAATATTATACCATACAATAATAAAAAAACATCCATATGTTAGACAATAAATATATAATACAATAATATAAAAAATGTTACTACAATCTAAAAAACACATAATATAAATACGATGGTCTTTATAAATTAAAATAAACTCTCTATAGTGGTTTCTTACGAGTTTTCATCTTTGGAAACGTTGTTGGACTAATAATCCATAAACAAATCACAACTATGCAATCAAATAAACTTTCAAAGTACATATAAATTTAAAAAAGTGAAAACTCTCATGTATATTAATAATTTAATAACTTAAACTATTTAAAATTGGTTGTTGACACCCCAAACTAAAAAATTGGTTATATATAACCTGTACTATTAAGCTATTTGATTCTGGCACCCAATTCGTGGTTCCGTCTCCTGATAGGGCCAAAGTTTTTTTTTAAATGTTTATATATATATATATATATATATATATATATATATATATATATATATATTTGCTTATTATACATTAAAATCTTGATAGTGGAGGTAGAAAAATCATCTTAATATAATATAGATTAATATAATATAGAGGTCCCAAGTTCAAGGCTTGTAATTTAGCGCCGATGTCTTATTTTTAATTCATTCCCCTTTTAGCAAAATTTCGTGCTGAGTTTTTTATGTCGCCCGAGACCTAGCTAATATTTTTTTAGGGTTCTTAGGGATGGCCCCGTGCATTCATGCAATCGACCAATCACGTTCGGATTCTTTCAAAATATCTAAATAAAGTGTCAAAACTTCTAATTCACCAAAGGATCTCTAAGTAGCCGGATATAGTGAATCAAACAAGTAAAATCAAGGGATAAACGAGACACTAAACATGAGACTTGAAGTCTCAAGTATCTCAGTTATGAAGGTTTCATCTATGATCTATGCCTATTTATCCTACTATAATTGGTTGGTTTGAATTGCCTACTTAAACAAATGTAAAATATCAACTAGTGGCATTTACGGCGTGCGTTGCGCGTCCTTAAAAATCCGTTTTACATACAACTTTGGCACTGATTTATATGTAACACTGTTATTAACTTAACGAATGTTATAAAGTAAAAATGTTAAGTCCAAACTACACAATTCTAAGAACAAAACAATGATAACAAATTTCAAAGTATAAACACTGTACTTTGCTACCTATAATAGCTCATTCTCTTCAACGCGTAAGAAGTAAAAATCCACAATCTTCTATTTAATAGGAGCCTCACTATTATTTTTCACATAGTTCGATCAATTACAACGGCCTTAATCGTTCTGGTATTTCCCTCAAGTTCTTGGTTCTTTTTCTCCAAATCTTCAACATCATCATGTTCTTTTATTGTACTTGAAATCCATTAATCTTTTAACGGTTCAACGCGTAAGAAGTAAAAATCCACAATCTTCTATTTAATAGGAGCTTCACTATTATCTTTCACATAGTTGGATCAATTACAACGGCCTTAATCGTTCTGGTGTTTCCCTCAACGTGTTGGTTATTTTTATTCAAATCTTCAACATTATATTCTTTTATTGTACTTTAAATCCATTAATCTTTAACGGTTTTTCTGACAAGTGGTCTTGAGAAGCTCATATCGGTTACATGATCAATATCTACATTTTTTAGGTTAATACACCTATTAAACAATGGTTACATAAGAAATAAGTAAATAATAATAATAATAACAATAACAAAAACAATAACAATAACAATAACAATAACAATAACAATAACAATAACAATAACAATAACAATAACAATAACAATAACAATAACAATAACAATAACAATAACAATAACAATAACAATAACAATAACAATAACAATAACAATAACAATAACAATAACAATAACAATAACAATAACAATAACAATAACAATAACAATAACAATAACAATAACAATAACAATAACAATAACAATAACAATAACAATAACAATAACAATAACAATAACAATAACAATAACAATAACAATAACAATAACAATAACAATAACAATAACAATAACAATAACAATAACAATAACAATAACAATAACAATAACAATAACAATAACAATAACAATAACAATAACAATAACAATAACAATAACAATAACAATAACAATAACAATAACAATAACAATAACAATAACAATAACAAGAACAAGAACAATAACAAGAACAATAACAAGAACAATAACAAGAACAATAACAAGAACAATAACAAGAAGAGAAAGAAAAAAAGTAGAGTGATTACCTTTTGTGCTTTTGTGCCACCTTTACATTAACCCGAACTGGTAGTTCAAGAAATGGATTTGGTAGCTGGCTCGCATGGGTTGGTAGTTCGCTGCCTGTAAATTGAAAGAAGCAGAAATTTAGTATAAAGGTTAAAAAATAACTCGAAGTCTAGAACAGCCTAAGATAAGGTGCATCACCTTCAAATTTTGCATCGGGGGTTGTTAGGCTCAGATACGAAAGTTGTGTAGCGTACAAAAGGCTACATTATTTCGCTTTTATACAATCATCATAGCCACATGTAGATTAATGATGGTTAATGAAATAAATATTTTAACACGGCATAAAACCCAATATACACCTAGAAGGCGAAAAATGATTATGGGCCATGGTGAATGAAGCATCACCTTGCAACAATAAATCTGACTACGTGTGTTGTCATCATCGCTAAAACAGACATTGTTATATGGATAACAAACATAAAAAAAACACATACAACATCTTCTCTAAAACAAACGGTGTTGCAATAGGTTAAACATAACATTACACCACCTTTGCAATCTTCTTTTGCAATAAAATAAGTAAAACATACTGAAAGTAGATGAATAAGGAACAAAATAAAAAAAATAAAGTAGAAAATACACTCAGAGATATCGAAATTATTGGCTGAATAAGGGTTGCAAGTTGGTAACCTACCATCCACTATTTATAGCATACCATTTTCACAAACTATTTAGAAGTTTTTGTTACTCATCATAGCTACAGGCAACAAAATATATTGTACTTAAGCCTCTACTTTATTGCATGTTGTGTTAGCCCACCCTAGCAGCCGTAGTGTACATTTCTATATATGCAACAAAAGTATCGCGTGGTTTGTAACATTCTTCCATCAGTTTAGCCATTTTATCTTTGCCCATCTTCATAATCGTAGAGCACTTTTGGACCCACCTTTTTTTTATATCAAGGACCAGCTCATTCTTAAAAGACGCTTTCAAGATGAGCCAGGCCCTGATTCAAAAGTAAAGGCTGAACCAAACGCGCAATCTGTTTGTGGAGGTGGGCAAAGAAGAACTGGACAAAACAATGAAAGAAAGCTATAAACCAGGTGTTAATTTTGTTAAATATGTAGAAAATGAAACATAAGCTACTACGATGAATGAGCGCAGCCAGTGGCGGATTCAGGATTTTTTTTTACGCGGGGCACAAATAGGTCGGGTTAAGTAAAGATTAGTCAAAATGATTCAGGTCAAAATGGGTATGTAAATGAATATTTTTTTAACAAACCAACATCCACTTTTTATTTAACTTGGATACTAGTGACAAACGATTAAGTTATGAAATTTGACATATAAAAAGGATCAAATGTTCATGTTCATAATAATATACATAAGAATAAACGATTAAGTTATGAAATTAATTAAATTATGATATATATAAATTTACCACTATTAAATGATGTGTATGAGTCTATACCCTATATTCAAAAAGTATGTTGCTGAAAAAAAAAATAGTTGTGGCAGTAAGAGAACAGAGCCTATACCCTATATACTTTAAAATTAAGTTTTGCTTTTGACTGTCAGTCATCTTCTTCATAAAACCAACTTTAAAGCTCATCGACAATGGTATCTATTTTCCTAATCTCTCTTCGTTTGCTTTTAACTTTTCTATATAAGAGAATTTGAAGTGTCAAATTGTAAAAGCATTTTCATGCGATGTCCTATTACGAGAAATTTACAGTTGCATCGGCCAGTTGGACGGTGGGCACATGCCCACCCGACTTGTAGGGTAAATCCGCCCCTGAGCGCAGCATGTGTTTCCTGTGTCATCAAAAGGCAAACACCGCCAGGTTTTGATGAAAATAGGGACATCAAGCATAAACCAGAAGCAAAATCATCCAAGACAACATCTCAACTTATTTAGCTTCTGATTTATGTTTAAAGTCCTTCTTTTAACCAAAAACTGGTGGTGTATACCTTTTGGGTGACATACGATCTACAAAAGTAGGGAGACACTAAAAATGTGTCAATGTTACTTAAAAGCACGAAATTTTTTCTTCAACTTTAATGTAGAATATCACAGCCCATAATAGGCAAAACACATTTACATAAAAATGTAAATAACATGAGGCTCAGATCTAGATTTGTAATCAACCAAACTACGTGGATTAATCCGCCATGGCTGCATTCATGCTGACAGTCACACGACCATCACGACTACCCCGCCAATATACGGATAATCTCATGTTTGGTCAAAATCATTTGTACGCATACAAAGTCATCATAAAGCGGATTACTCTGCCATGGCTGCATTCATGCCAACAGTCACACGACCATCATGACTGCCCTGCCAAGATACGGATAATCTCATGATTGGTCAGAATCATTTGTGCGCATAGAAACTCATCATCATAGCCTCTTTTAACATTAAAAAAATTACATTAAAAGAAGCTGCAATACCTTACAGGTAACCAGACCAGGTGGCAATGGTAGATATCTAAGCAAACCACTGCCTAGGATGCGCGGAAACGCTAATATGGTTGTCGTACCCGTCTCGGGGACTGTTTGGCGACGGAAGCGCGACCGAAACGTTTCCCAACCGCTTCCAAAGTTCAGGAAACGTACCCGTCCTAGTGCTACATAGATCACCGCTGTCATGGGTCAGAGTGAGATTTGTAATCAACCAAACAAAGCGGATTAATCCGCCATGACTGCATTCATATCGGTTGCCATGCGAAAACAAAGATAGTCACACGGCCATAACGGCTGCCCCGCCAAGATATAGATAATCTCATGTTTGGTCAGAATCATTTGTACATTTAGAACCTCATCATCATAGCCTGTTTTAACATTAAAAAATTTATATCGGAAACAGCAGCAGAATCGTGGCCTTTTGCAGCCAGACAAAGCATGTGGCAGTTGCTGATACGCAAAGTAAATATATTTATAACCATGTAACTTGAACAGCGTTGCATTAATAGTGGCCAAAACAACATTCATGTATCCTAGACGCACATAAATATATTTATAGTTGCGTAAACCAGATAAGGCGGTTGCAATGACTATGCATTACCAATGACATTGCCTTCACAACAATCGCAAACAACGGCTGTTGACGACAACAACATAATTAATGCAACACTACTCAATTGCTAGTTATGCAAACGTAACATATACATAACTGAAGTTCCTTCAGTGTCTATTTTCATTGTTTCAGACACTTCTACACACACGTTGCTCTCTCTCTCTCTAAAAATACACAAACGCGCCTTGAAACACACTAACAGTTCAAGGGGCGTATCAGTCTGACTGTAACAATCAGAGGCCACAACCATCGTTGCCATGCATGGTTGTCAAACCGACGGGTCGGATGGTGGGTCTCGATCATGTGGCTGTACACGTAGGTGCTTCGTGTTTGTCAACAGAAAGTAAAAATATTCATAATGATCGTCGGCTGATACTCTATTTGACACATACCAGTTCAACCGTCGTACCAGGTCAACAGTTCAAGCGTTGTATCAGCCCGGCTGTAACAATGACAGTGCACAACCATCATCGCCATGCATGGTTGTCAAACCACCAGCAACGACGGCTCAGACGGTGGGCGTGGATCATGTGGCTGTACACGTAGGTGCTTCGTGTTTGTCAACAGAAATTAAGAACATTCATAATGATCGTTGGGTGATACTCTATTTGACACATACCAGTTCAACTGTCGTATCAGGTCAACAGTTCAAGCATTGTATCAGCCCAACTGTAACAATCAGAGCGCACAACCATCGTCGCCATGCATGGTTGTCAAACCACCGGCAACGACAGGTTGGATGGTGAGCCTCAATCATGTGGCTGTACACGTAGGTGCTCGTGTTTGGCAATAGAAAGTAAGAATGTTCATAATGATCGTCATGTGATGCTTTGTCTGACACATACCAGTTCAACCGTCGTATCAGCCCGACTGTTACAATCAAACTGCATAACCACCGTGACCATGCATAGCTGTCAAACCAACGGCAAGGACAGGTAAATAGAAGCTCCACCAACAATAATCACCACGACAGTAAATCCAATAATAAAGCCCAACAATAATGATTATACATAACAGCTTAACCATCACCATATAACGTGGTTGTTAGAACCACCGCAGCCACAGATGGATATAAAACCACCAGTTATTGAAACAGGTGCCGCCACGGGTGGGTGACAAACCACCGCCCACGGCGGTTCAATCGCATGTTTATGAAAACATAATAATAATAACAATAATAATAAAAATAGTAATAATAAGACACATACCCAGCAACTCAGATCCGACATCTTCATCATCATCACCATCCAACAACCACCTCCGAAAGACACCGTCTTCAACAACCCTCTGCAAAACCCCCACCACCGAAGCAAAACCCGGCCGATGGAGATAACGAAAGGCATCGGATCTCATTGTAGACTGAAAAGATGTGAACAAAGGAAGGGGCGAGAGAGAAGGTAGGTAAGAATATGGAAAAAGGTCTGGAAAATAATAATGAAGAGGTGGAGGAAACTGATGGTGGGCAACATTGTTGTATAGAAGGAGGATTATGTCAGGGTTTCAAATGGAGAGAAGGTAGGTAAGGGTTTAAAGATGGAGGCGGATGAAACGTGTTTTGAGCAGGAGATGGCAACAAATAACCTGATATGCAAATGACACATACACCCTTGTAAAACCTACAAATTACAAAACTGCCATCATACGAAGGAAAAAAAAACAAAACCGGGCCACAAAGGCTCGAACCCGGCCTACGAGCGAAGCAAACACAAAGCACAACCACTACACCAACACCTCAAACTTGGTTTTCAAGTGGAAACATTTGTACAAGAAGTAAAAAAAATATGTGGGCCAACCATAATTAATGCAAACACTGTTCAATTTACACGGTTATAAATATATTTAGAATGCCTAGCTATTTTGCTAATATGTTAGGTCAACATGTCTATTCTCATAATTTTCCATAGTTATATTCCCATTCATATCGTGTCATTCCAAAAGTTTAGGATTTCTAAAAGGGTGAGAAGCTACTTATCCGCGACATAAGATCGGTGCATTTTAGGTTCATTTTATTTAATGTTATTTATAACAAAAATACATCGAGAGTAATTTAAGGTATATTGTTTGGAAGTGTTTTCTTTTTAATTTTTGTAGGTTATAAATGAAAATGAAAGTGATTAATTTAAAGTGCTAAAGAAAACAAGCTATGCCTAAAGAATGGTGTAATGAGCATTAAGTGGTTGGGAGAAAGTGGAAAACAAACATTAAACAATTGTTTATGGACTTCTATTTAATTAAAATGAATTACATAAGGCTTTACGGTATGGTGACACCTCTCCCAACTTTCTCAAATGTCATATCAGCGGCACCTTATTTTCCTCCTTTTCCCCCTCAATGTTTGGAAATGGTTTCCCCTGATTCCTCCATTCCCCATTCCTCTTTTTATTATTTTTCTCTTTTATTTAATTATATATTTTATATTTTATATATTTCATAAAAAAATTTGATTAAAATAATAAATAAAAAACCGTAAAAATTAAAAAAAATAAATCGGGTAAAACATAAAAAAACGAAATTTCATAAATTTAAAAAAAAATACAAACTAAAGTTCACAAAATAAAAAAAAAATTACAAACTAAACTTCATAAAAAAAAATTAGAAACTAAACTTCATAAAAAAACCGAAAAACTACTCATTATCTTCGGGGGCGACATGGAAATTATTCCAAGTGTGGTCGATTAGATCCGGACAAAGGTTGTCATGCACAGTAGTATCGTGTAACGCCCACGTGTTTGATTCTTGTTGTGCCTCATCAACTGGCTCGAGAACCTCTTCAACCTCATTCGGATCATAAACGCTTATTGCACTACCTTTGTCTTCGATTATCATGTTATGAAGTATTATAAAAGCATACATAATATATCTCAATCTTTGTGGATGAAATGCAATGGGTTACTCCTACAGCACGTACTTTTATAAACATGATATGCAGAAACTTGTCATCGGACATTTATTTTGAATGCGAGAATTTTCGCAAAAAATTAGATATTTTTTACTTTATTATTATATTATGAGCATGAATCCTACGTGCGAGGCGTTGTATTATATGCCATTTTGCCTTCAACACACCAAATAATCATTCGACGTATTTTCTTGCTGATTCTTGGCACTTCGCAAACGTTTTCCTTTTCTCATCCGTCGAATTCAGTATTGTCTTCACAATAGACGAGTAGCTTGGGTATATGCAGTCACATAGATAATACCCATGCTTATATTTTACACCACTGAGCCAAAAAGAATTATGAGGGTCGGTGCCTCTAATCACGGGGTCAAAAATCTGAGATCTTGCAAGAACATTTAAATCGTTACAAGAACCTGCAACGCCAAAAAAGGCATGAAAAATCCATAGATTTTGTGAGCAAGCGGCTTCAAGAATAATTGATGGTTCTCCCACGTCACCCCGAGTAAACTGACCTTTCCATGCAGCGGGGCAATTACGCCCTGGCCAATGCGTACAATCATGACTTCCTAGCATGACAGGAAAGCCGTGTTTCTCTGCATGGTGCGCGTAGATCTTTTCGATGTCACTCTTCCTTGGCGTACGCAAATAAACCTAGCTATATAACTTCACGACATCTTCGCAAAACCGGTACAAACATTCCCGACTCAGTCTATCAGACATCTTTAAATACTCATCCTATGAATCACAAGCAGTACTGCCATATGCTAATTGAAGAATAGCGTCTGTGCATTTTTGCAGCGTTGTAAAACCCCGTTTCCCTCTAGCATCCCATCTTAGTGTAAAAAATTCATCGTAGTTAGCTAAATCATCAGCAATTCATTCGAACAATCTTCGAGTCATTCGAAAACGACGCCAAAATTGTTCGTCATTGTATACACAGTCTTCATCAAAATAGTCGGCAACCAAACGATCATGTGCACCTTTTAAAAATATAAAGTATATTATAAAAGTTTGAACAATGATATAAACTTTTGAACAATGTTATAAAATAACACAATAAGAAAATTTAATATGCCCTCACGATCTCTATTTAGCGCAGCGCTCCGTGTCAATGGTACCGAAGATGCTTCACTCTCATTGCTTTCGTCTTCCAACTCCAAAATAATATGCGCCGATTGCAGCATCGCACTAGCGTAAAAGTTTATCGCGTTTTCTTTGGACTCTGATGAATTCATAGCTAAACAATTGGATTTTATAGAATTTTGAAGATGAAAACTTTTATAAATTTGAGAAAGAAATTAGGATTGTGGTATCAATTGTAGAGTGGTGTGGTGTTTTTAGTTTTGAATTTGACTTGGCATATATATAAACTAGCTGATTACCCCGGGAGGGTCCCGGGGTTGAAAAATCTAATTTTACGTGATAACCTATTGCAAATGGCTCAAGTTAACTAACCATAAAATCTCTCAATCATTGCATGTTCATAGTATTCTAATCAGCAATAACTCATATTCCCTAATCTAAAATCTAATCAGTAATCATCTAAAGAATCACTTATGTAAGCTGCAACTATTAAAAAACTCATCACATCTCTCTAATTTCTCACATTCTAATGGCTCTTATAATTCCTAACCTAATCAACTAAACAAACACTTAAGTTGGAAGTTGTAATCATTGCATCTCATTATGCCACGTAGCATAATCAAGAGATGGTTGAGGCCACCATTGAACGCCACGTCAGCAACTATCAATTCTTTCCGGAGCGTCCCGGGGTTGAAAAATATAACCATTCTAATAATACTAATAGTAATAATTATTACTCTTGTAATTAAATAAATAAAAAAATAACCTTGCTATAAGGTGACACCATGTGTTGCAGTGTTGCGCGATTCTTTCTCCTAACTTCCTTTGATGAAGTATACCTAGTAAAATTCCAATGATAACATGGCGATTGGGCTGATTTTCAACATCGTAGATAAGAAGCTGGTTTAAAAGAAAAAACATGATTAATGAATAACATGAACACTTTGTGTATTTTTTTTCCTGTATGAACGAAACCCCACAAAAAATAGTCGATTTTTCTCCGTTTTTTATATAGGACTATGGTACTCGTTGGAAAGATAATAAAACGCTCGTTAATTTGGTGTAATTTTTTTCTTTAAAAAATCCCGTATATAAAAGATATAAACGTTTAAAAATTATGGGAGGAAACATGAGAGAGAAAATTTTAAATTTATTTTTAAATTCTTTTTTTCTTAAAATAACTCAATTTAATTTAGGGTTTTATGTTTATCTTTTTTTTAATTAAAAAAAGAAATAGTTCAAAAACACTAAAATCTTTCAATTATGATGCCACGTGGCACTCTCAAAGGGAGGTTGAGGCCTCCATTACATGTCATGTCAGCATATACGTTTTCTTTTATATATATATATATATAGATAAAGTTTGATTAAAAATAAATCTATATCTATATCTATATCTATATCTATATATATATATATATATATATATATATATATAATAAACCAAAACATTTTTTATGACATGTCATAATATTATGCAATCTCTCTTCTGAGAGATGCCACATAGGATGTGATGTGGCAACTCTAGACTAATTAAAAAAAGGATTAAACATGGTTTAAATATGATTTAACATAATCTATTAAATACGTAATCTACTAAATATAAATATTATAACTTTATTATTTTCTCTCTCATGTTTCGTCTCATAACTTTTAAACGCTAATATCTTTTATATACGAGATTTTTTAAAGAAAAAAATTACACTAAATTAACGAGCGTTTTATTATCTTTCCAACGAGTACCATAATGCTATATAAAAAACGGAGAAAAAAAATGACTATTTTTTGTAACCCGACAGGTATTATGTCAGGTTTGGAATTAGTTTAAAAAAAAAATTGTGGGTTTGGGTCGGGCCTGGGATTAGGTGATACCCGACCCATTTACCCTTTTTTTATATTAGAATATGATAACTTATGGCAGAGATTTGTTTAAAATAATAATAATAATAATAATAATAATAATAATAATAATAATAATAATAATAATAATAATAATAATAATATTCATTAATCATATATTGGCAAGTTGATACATAGATGCCATTTTTATAGTTTAGATACTTCTAATTTTATTCACTTTACTTAGATTTCTCAACCCGGAATACTCCCGGTGTATAAGCTAGTAAATAAATAAATAAAAACCAACGGTAATGTAGTTACGGCTATATTTTTTCAGCCAATGATTTCACTTGTCAACAACGATGGGAATCCACCTAACTCACCGAAAACAGGGGAAGGGTGGGGGGGGGGGGGGGGGTTGCCCGATCAGGGCTTTGGCCACCTCAACCCACCGAGTGAGCTCCCCGATACCACACCATTGAGTCTAAATGGGTTGAATTAAGATTTTTTATGCTTGAATGTTATTTGGTTTTGCAGTAAGCCCATGCCAACGAAAGAAACAAAGATATTGGACAATTGTGATAAGTGGGCCTAGTGACTAGCGACCCAGCTAGAAAAGAAATAGAAACGAGTAACGAAGCTGGGTTTGGACTCCGCCAATGTAATACTGTAATAGTAATAATTGGGCTAAAACAATTTATTTTGGGTTCGCAATTGGCACTTGGCAGCAGCTCATGGGAAAATTCAACTCCAAATTTCTTGGAGAACAAAGGGTTTAGACGGCTCCCACTTTCTTGGAGCAAGAGGAGGACGTAATGAATCTTCTGTAGGAGCCGGTAGATGATCATTAGAATAAATGGTGTGGAAAGGGGGAGTTCAATTGGGGAGATGATGTGTCACTTTTCCCCAAGGGGAACACCACCCCCTCTAAAAATTTTCGGTGAGTTGGGGGAAATTTCCCCTTTCTCCCCATGTCTTCTCATTGGCCAATTTTTTTTTTTTTAATCAAAGATTATATAATAAAAAAATAAAGGGGGGTTAGGAGAATTAGGGGAATATCATTTCCAAACTTTGGAAGAGAAAATGAGGGAAATAATGTGGCGCTGATGTAGCACTTGGGGAGTTGGGAGAAAAGGGGGCACACCATATAGTCTAAGGGGGACGGTTCATGTATGTTTTGCATTTTTTTCAGTTTATTTCATTATAACTTTTTCTAAGGGGACGGTTCATGTATGTGTTGATTGCTAATTAACTTATTTTCAAAACTATGTCTATGTGGTTCACAATTTATAAATTGAAAACTTTGTGAAATCTAGAACTCAAAGTTTAAAGGAGGTTACCTTGTTCTCATTATTGTTTTTACTTAAACATCAAAGTTATTAGTTCTTACAATTTTCTAAAACAAACAAACTAATTAATCAGATATATAGTTAAATTAGTTAAAAACTATTTTTTTTCACAAATTCCAGGTAAAAAACGACTCGACTTTTACTTACTATTTATTTTCATTCATTTAACCGGCCAAACTACATTGATTAACCTTTTTACCGCAGGCAACAAAAACAAAAGAAAAATGCTTGAACAAAAAGTCAAAAACATACTCATTTGATTTGATTTTATCAGAATAATTAAAGAGCAAGGTGGCAATAAAAAAAACAATGATAAAAATAGATACATGTGCAGGCACGTGTATTATATTTTAAAGATTTCAAAGAGAAAATAATTGTATTATTAGTTTAACTTTAAAAATACAAATTCCTTTTTAATAATACCTAGAGCAAGTAGGTACAATAATAACAAAATTGAAGCGACGGGTCTAACATGGGTTAAGCGTATGGATAGGGGCGTGAAGAAACACGAATCCTCGATTATCGTATAAACGCTAATTTTGATAGTGATTCTACTGTATTTTATAAAGAGGTGTGTTTATAAAAACGTGTGGGTCTAAGGACAAGACCAAGGAGTTTAAGAGACTACCGATCAGAAGAACCGATCCTCTAAATGTTAGTATAATAAACAAGGGGTTGAAAAAGGTACGAAAGAGTTCGTAGTTTTTTTGAGTGAAAGTATTAGTGAATATCGGATGCCAACAAAAGGAGAATGAGCTCCTCCTTTTGTAGTACCTCGACGTCACACTTTCTCAGCTCATCATCTACCCTTGATGGGGCCCGGCCTAGGTAGAGGTGTCTCTAAGTTTCCGGCTCAAGTCCCTAAGCCCAATGGTGCAAGTGGGACTGGTGAAGAGAGAGGGTAAAGGGGGGATGTTACCGTCCTGACGGTAGTACGCGTGGCGTCCACTAAGTGGACGCTGATGGGTGGCGGACACGTGGCGTCCGCCTACTGGTAGACCCAGAGCGGTGGGTAATCATCTTCTTTCTTGAAACCCGAGAAAAGTTGAGAAAGTCTTCTGTCAGAGAGATATCTTGGCTGGGAGGCTGCCACGTCATCGTCCTTTCTACGTGTCAGACTGGGAGCAGTCTTTGATTGGTCGAGAACTCTGACGGGCAGCCTGTTGCGTCAGGAACAGTTGCCTGGGGCAGGGGTGTGTGCCCCGAGGCTGCCCCAGAAGGCATTTTCTAGTCGTGCTGACGAAGCTTCATCTAGCTTGTTTGAGAAGCATTGAAGCGTACCGGGCCCGCCGACGTAAAACGGGGGGTAAGCCTGCGTCTGGCGTCAGTTGGATGCCAGGTATATCGCCGACGTAAAACCGACGGGTGAGTCTGCATCTGGCGTCCGTTGGACGCCAGGTATATCGCTGACGTAAAAAGGGCGGATGAACGCTAGACGTTCCGCTGACGTAAAACGGGCGGATGAACGCTAGACGTTCCGCTGACGTAAAACAGGCGGATGTACGCTAGACGTTCCACTGACGTATAACGGGCGGGTGAGTTTGTGTCCGTTCTCTGATAGACGCTAGACAATGTATGTTTTAGCTAGGCGCTAATATGGTATTTATGATGTTTTGATACCATATCCCTTCAAGTCCCCCTAGTCCAGTGCTTTCATGTGGCTCTGGCAGGGGAGTGCTGGACATGATTTCGCATGTGTACTTTGAGTTACATCCAGTTGACACTGGGTTTTTGTGTAACAAAGTGTACATGTGATTATATAACCTCGTCAACTGGTGCGCGCACAGTGATCAAGCTGCGGACGTATGACGGAATAAGCGTTTGTTGCGGGACCTACTAGTAGGTTTGGGCGAACAAAATGAAAGAGATTCATTCTTCATGTGTAAAGCTTGAAGCAAGATGAAGAAGATTAATTCTTCATGTGTAAAGCTTGAAGCAAGATGAAGGAAGTTGATTCTTCATGTGTAGAGTTTGAAGCTCATGTGATAAATTTTGATCTTCCTTGTGATATTGATAGCTATGTTCATAGGATTGGAAAGAAGCTCATCAAGAGGTACCAGGCTGGCTTAATCAATATGTTGAAAGTTATTCGTCTTCTAGTCATTATCATCCTAGCATGTCGAATATGCGCAGACGTGGGTTCGGGTCCGATTGCGCATGCATTAGGATGTGAAAAATTCCCGAGACTTTTGCCTTTTGCACGCAGGCGTTGGGCCTGAGAAGGCGTCGGGCCTGTTTGCGCGTCCAGAAGATGTGAAAAAGGAAATCCTGAGATTTTTGCCTTTTACGCGCAGGCATGGGGACTGAGAAGGCGTCGGGCCTGTTTGCGCGTCCACAAGATGTGAAAAAGGAAATCCTGAGTTTTTGCCTTTAACGCGCAGGCGTGGGGCCTGAGAAGGCGTCGGGCCTGTTTGCGCGTCCAAAAGATGTGAAAAAGGAAATCCTGAGATTTTTGCCTTTTGCGCGCAGGCGTGGGGCCTGAGAAGGCGTCAGGCTTGTTTGCGCGTCTAAAAGATGTGAAAAGGTATTTCTTGTCTTTGTCTGCGCATGTAGTTACTCCGCATTAAATTTGTCTTTTTGAATTCTGTGTGAATTAAAGGCGGGAATATTTGGAGATAAAGAGATGTATCTGACGGTTGGTACACCTGCCTTGGATAACGTGTCTGATAGTTACTATGATTGTTGAGTTAGTAGGCCGCCACGTGTCGTGCATCCAAGGCGTGTGAACAACTGGAGGTGGTGTGTTTGAACGTGCGCGTACACGTGTCGATCATCGGCATTGTGTGACAATTGGGGGCATGGTAACTGTCCGGCGAGAGAGCCACGCGCGGCGCGTGAGCCGTTCCGTCACGTGGGCTTCCTGACGTGTCGGCTGATGATTTGACCTTCGCGTAAAAAGCCTGTTTGTGATGATTACTCTCTCTGTCCTTGCATTAAATGCGATGACTATATATATGGCCTCTTCGATTGTTTATCCTATCTACCTTCTAAAAAAAATTCGTTTTTTCTCCGGTGAGTCGTTAAAATATTCCGGTGAACAAACTTCCGAGCAAATTTTCTTTTCTTCCTTTCTTTTATTTTTATCTTATACCCGAAGTATGTCATCCGAAGATAAGAAGGCTGAGCTGGCTATGAGGGATGCCCAGATCTCATGGTCCAAGGACAAGTTTCGGTCCTTGGTCCACAAGTTTAATATTCTCCGAGAATGGCAACCGGAGTTGCCGGAGAAAGGGCAGACCCCGGTTGATTGTCTAGAGGGGAAGATCTGCCTGTACGAGGCCTTCTTCCTGAAGGGTCTGTTCCGGCTGCCGGCGTCAAGGTTCTTGATTTTCGTGTTGCAACGGTATGGCGTTCAAATCTCTCAGATGAGCCCCTTCGGGGTGATGAGAGTTATGCATTTTGAAGCCACGTGTCGAGTGTTGACGATGGAGCCGGAGTTTCAGCATTTTAACGTCTTCTACAAGCTTGATGTGAAGGAGATGGGTTGGATGTCTTTTACCGAGAGGTCGAAGACTATTAGTTTGATTATTCCGAGGAGCTCACCGAAGACTCTTCGAGATTGGAAGAAGTGCTTCTTCTTCTTGAAGAAGGAAGTGATACCGGTGGATATGGCTAAGTTGGAGCTCCGTGCTGGACAAAAGCCACCGTCTTTTGAGGTGATGAAGGATTTTAAGGAAGAAGAGTGGTTCCAGGCGTTGTCTGCTCATCCAACCCGTTTGGATGACTTAGAGAAGTTGGATGAATGTGTCCTTCGCCTGCTGGGGATTAGCCGCATAGGGGTTAGGGAAGGGTACGATGAGGCTTCCGATGAGAAGTCTTTATGGATGATGTCTGATGGTGTGGCTACCGTAAGTCTTCTACCTTTATTAGTTGTATTTCTTTTGTGTTTTGAAGTTTTGTTTATCTCATAGCTTTCCCTTTTTTGTAGATCTTTAATCAGTGCTGGAATGAGCCGAATATGGGCAATCAGGTGGTTGAGATAGTGGAGTCAGCGCGCGTTGCTGGTTTGCGCGCCGGTTGGTTGGAAGGCTTCCTGGCAGCCAATGATGGGGCTACTGTCG
The DNA here is from genome assembly GCA_030844895.1 of Ambrosia x helenae. Lineage (NCBI taxonomy): Eukaryota > Viridiplantae > Streptophyta > Magnoliopsida > Asterales > Asteraceae > Ambrosia > Ambrosia x helenae. The sequence goes on along the minus strand of CM061229.1, from coordinate 115,556,536 downwards.
AGCATGAGCCCTTTCAAGACATTAATATGGATGAGGTGTTGATGGATCAACTTAAGAAGTTGGAGCAGATGCAGTTCCCAGTTTTGCAGACAGTTGGGAAGTGCTTGGCCGATGAGGATCCCATTGGCCGGTTTAGGCAGTGGGTGCATTAGTCTGATCGCGTGGAGCGCGAGAGGGCTGAGAAGGCGGCTGCTGCTGAAGCTGCCAAGGCGAGTGGATTATGTAGCTCGGGGACGGCCCATGAGCCTCCTTAGTAGGTTTATGTATCTTGTAACAGTTTTGTGAAATCGTTGTAAATATACTTTTTGGTTTGAATGGAAGTGAAGCTCTTTTCTTTGCTCATATGTGTCTTGAATTTTGTGCTTTAGGCTTCTTGTTTAGGTGAGAAGTTGTAATGACTTCCTGTTTTAAGAAGGCAGGTGGGCGTCCGATATGAAGAGTTAATTAGCTTCATATTGGGCGGCCGTGTTGCGCTAACATAGAGAAGTTATGTTTTAAGAAGGCAAGTGGGCGTCCGATATGAAGAGTTAATTAACTTAATATTGGGCGGCCGTATTGCTTCTTACATAGAGAAATTATGTTTTTAGAAGGCAAGTGGGCGTCCGATATGAAGAGTTAATTAACTTCATATTGGGCGACCGTGTTGCTTCTAACATAGAGAAGTCATGTGTTTAGACGAAAACATGAGAAGTTTTTATAAATAACAGGGACGCAGTTGTGCTGCATTCTATGATCTAGGTATGGGCGTGCCGTCGAGTCTCTCTAGTGTGTATGCCCCTTTTCCTAGTACTTGTTGAACCTTGTAAGGGCCTTCCCAGTTAGGTGCCAATTTTCCTGGGCGCTCTGAATGAGATGCGTAATTGTCTCTTAGGATGTAGTCCCCGATGTCGAATGCACATGCTTTAACTCTGGAGTTGTAGTAGCGTTCAAGTTGTTTCTTGTAATTTGCTTCACGTATCGCAACTGTTTTGCGTCTTTCGTCTAAGAGATCTAAGTTGAGGCGCAATTCTTTGTCGTTGTCTGTTTGTGCCACGTTGAGGACCCTTGTTGATGGAAAGCTTATCTCGGCGGGAATTACGGCTTCAGAGCCGAAAGTAAGGCTGAACGGTGTTTCACCCGTGCTGGTCTTTGTGAGGGTGCGGTGCGCCCATAAGACATGCGGGAGTTCATCGACCCAGCCTGTTCGTTTCGAGCCTAGGCGTGTTTTGATTCGTTCGACCAGTGATCTATTTATGCGTTCTACTTGTCCGTTTCCTTAGGGGTGTGCGACGGACGTGAAGATCTGGTTGACGCCCATTTGTGTTAACCATGTCTTGATTTTGTTGTCGGCAAACTGGGTGCCGTTATCCATGACGATTTCCATGGGTAACCCGAAGCGGCAAATGATAAATTCCCAGATGAATTTTTTGACGTGTTCGGCGTTGATTGTTGCTAAAGGCTTGGCTTCAACCCATTTTGTGAAATAGTCGACGACGACGATTAGGTATTGTACTTTGCCGGGGGCCATTGGGAATGGGCCAACAAGGTCGATGGCCCATTTTTGGAATGGCCAGGCCGCCGTGACTGGAACTAGGTCATTTTTTGGGCGTAAGGTGTTGGGTGCGTGCTGCTGGCAGTGGAAGCAGGTGCACAAGGTTTTGACGGCGTCCTGGTGCGTTCCTGGCCAGTAGTATCCAACATTCACAATTTTTGCGACGACCATTCTTGGGCCTGCGTGTATGCCGCATTTGTCTTCATGGATTTCCTTGATGAGGGATGCGCAATTTGCGGAGTCCACACATCTTAGAAGAGGGCCTAGGTAGGAGCGTCGGTACAAAACACCATTCATAAGTTGATAATGCTCGGACTTGTATTGGATCTTTCGGGCTTGCGCTTTTTGGGGCGGTAGGGTGCCCGTTGGTAGGTATGCCTAGATAGGGGTCATCCATGACCCGACGTTTGTTTGTGTTATGTTGACCTGTCTAAGTGATACTGAAGGTTGAGCCAGAGTTTCGATGCGTACCTCTTTGGCCATGTGTGGCCAAGCTGTGCATGCCATCTTGCTGAGGGTGTCTGCTTCTTTGTTACCGCTGCGGTTGATATGGACGATTGTGCAAGTTGTGAATTTTTTGGTGAGAAGCTTGGCTTAGTATTGCGCCATAACCGGGTCTTTAGTGTCGTAGACGCCGTTCATATGACCTGCGATGAGCATTGAATCGACATGGGCGTTGAGGTGTCTTGCGCCCATTTTTTCTGCTAGACGCAGTCCTGCGAGGAACGCTTCGTATTCTGCTTCATTGTTCGTGCTTGGGAACTCAAGGCGGACGGCGTACGTGAATTCTGTGTTGTCAGGGCTGACGAATCGTAAACAAGGCGGACGGCGTACGTGAATTCTGTGTTGTCAGGGCTGACGAGTCGTAAACCTGCGCCGGCGCCCTGATCGTTAGAAGCTCCGTCCGCGAACAGTGACCATGTGACGCGGGAATCTGGGACGGGTTTCGGATCTTGTTAGCTTTGGCATTCTTGTATTTTTTTTTCTGTTGGAATCTAAGCGATGAAGTTTGCGAGAACCTGCCCTTTGATCGCCGGTCTTGGTTTGTATATAATGGTGTGCGCACCTAGTTCGATCGCCCATTTTGCTAGGCGACCGGAGAGTTCTGGTTTTGAGAGCACGGTGTTGATTCTGTATTCTGTTAGGACGTTGATTGGGTGTCCTTGAAAGTAACGTCGTAGACGTCTTGATGCGTGTACAAGTGCGAGGACCAGTTTTTCTATTGTGGAGTATCTGGTTTCTGCATATGCCAAAGTACGATTGATGTAATAGATTGGTGTTTGGACTTTGTTGTGTTATATCAGGCTTACTGCACCTATCGCCGTTTCAGATGCGGATAGGCATAGTGTTAATGGTTCTTCTGGTAGGGGTGCTGTTAAAGTTGGCAAGTAAGTCAAACATTGTTTCATTTCACGAAAAGCCACTTCTGCTTCTGGAGTCCAACGGAATTGTGTCTTTTTCAGTACATTGTGCAGTGTATGAGTAAAGGGAAAAGACTTGGATGCGTAATTTGATAGAAATCGGTTGTGGGCGACTAGGCGCCCCATGAGTGTCTGCACATCCTTGATTGAGTTGGGTGATGGCATGCGCTAGATGGCATGAACTTTCTCCGGGTTTGGTTTGAAGCCGCCATTGGTGACAATGATGCCTAGAAATTTCCCTTCTTCGGCTCCGAAGGAGCACTTGCCCGGATTGAGTTTCATCTTGATGTCGCGCAGCTGTTCGAAGGAGCACTGAATATCCAGTAGCATGGTGTCTTCTTGTGTGCTTTTTATAACCAGGTTGTCGACGTAAACCTCAAGGTTGACGCCGATCTGGTTAATGAAGGCTTGGTCCATCAGGCGTTGATAAGTTGCGCCTGTGTTCTTTAGACCAAAGGGCATTTTGGTGTAGCAATAGACCCCTCTATCGGTCCTGAAGGCCGTTCGGTCCACGTCTTCATAGGCAATTTGAATTTGGTGGTATATCCTCGGTAGGCATCGAGGAAACCCTTGAATTTAAATGGTAAGGGTTTGTTGAGGTCTACTTTCAGGTCTATTTCTAGTAAGGGGTAGTGGTCCTTTAGGCATGCTTTGTTGAGGTCCTTGTAGTTGACGCACATGCGCCAGGACCCGTTCTTTTTTAGGACCATGACGGGGTTGGCTACCCATGTTTGGTGGTTGCATCGTCGAATGATGCCTGCTTCGAGTAGGTCGTCGACCTACTCGTTCATGGCTTTGACTCTATCGGGGCCCAACGGGCTCTTTTTCTGTGCGACCGGGCGAGCGTCTTTGTATGTGTTCAGGCGGTGGTCGGCTATGTGTCTTGGGACACCGATCATGTCAGATGACTGCCAGGAAAAGATGTCTTTATTTGTAAACCAGCAGTTGTTTCAGATGTATGCGTACCTGGGGGGACAGAGTCGACCCCAAGGTGATGGTTTGTTCAGGGAAGGCGGGGTTAAGGACCCATTCTTCGTCCTTTGCAGCGGCTGTCGTTGTTGAAGGGGTGGCAGCCACTGGTACGGTGGTCATGAGACATTCCTGGTTGCCTCTGATGTATGCGATCCCTGTGGTTGTAGGAAAACCCATGATTTGGTGGGGTGGGGGGGAGTTGACGCCGTGCTATTGAAGTTTGCGAGGCCTTGTCTTCCAAGCAAGATTTCGTATGAGCAGTTTGCTGGAATGATGTGGAAAGTGCAAACCTCAGAGCAAGTATGGGTTGTATATATATATATATATATATATCAACCGATTTGCCAGTACTGGTCGAAAAAAATTAAGTCTAGCCCCTCCCGATTCGAGAACCAACCTTCGCCACTAGGCGGGTTGCATACATACATATATATATATATATATATATATATATATATATATATATATATATCAACCCCATTTCATTGTTACTTTAGCCCGTGTTTGTTTGAATTAGACCATCACCAATGCAATGCATTTGAGGTGCATTTATGACATGGATGATGAGTTAGAAGAAAGAGAATAGAAAAAGGTATTTAGGAATATATTCCGTGTTTATTAGGGAAAGGTTAGGGTTGGCTAAGATTTCAGAGAAGATAAAGGAGTGGAGATTGAGATGGTTTGGGCATGTGAGGAGTAGGCAAACATCAGCGCCATCTAGAGTAGTGGAAGCGCTGACTGTTGAGGGCAGGAGGAGTAGAGGTAGACCCAAGTTGACCTGGGATAAGCGTATTGAACAGGATTTGATAGAGTTGCACCTCTCTAAGGACATGGTCCAAGATAGGAGTTCGTGGAGACGTAGAATTAAGGCTAAAGATTCTTAGGGGCTGTCCATTTTTCCGTTGAACTTGTTTTGTGTTGGTAATCATGCTTGCATATTATTGTTGTGTATCATGTTATATATGTTCCTTTGTCTGTCATGTTATTTTTTCACCACTTACTTGATTGTTGGTACTTGGTAGTTTTTATTTTATATATATCCAATTTATTCTGTTTAGAGCCGGGGTCTCTTTGAAAACAGCTTCTCTATCCCTAGAGATGGGGTAAGGTTTGCGTAAATCCCATCATCCCCAGACCCTACCAATAGTTTTTCTATTTGTGGGATTTACTAGGTACGGTTGTTGTTGTATTCCGTGTTTAAAATTCATACACCCTAGCTTACATGCTTTATGGAGAGAGAATGAAGTCATGAATAGTGAGGTTTTATAGAACTTGGTTATTATCTTTCTTTCCTATTTTTAAACTTCATGCCTATGTTGGCATGTCCCCTGGAACTTGAATGAAAAGATGCATTTTTTTGGTCAACTTTCACTGATTGGTTCTCAAGGTTATTGTTTATAGATTGATTCACATAATCATCGGGTATTGGATCATGTCACATTGTCACAAAAACATATATATCTATCGTTGTTACCCAATATTATAGAAACCGGACGGTTGGTTTTCTGGCCGGACTGGGTCTATTTGCTCTCAAATGCTTAATCAGACCGTCAATATTTTACCAACAATGCCTTATATAATATACCGATATATATAAAAAATTGTAAACCAATGGAGTTTGTTAAAGTGTGATGCTACTACCACATAGTCAGTAGCCATTAACTTCCATCACGAAACCGTGGTGGCTTTAACTAAAAACTAAACTAAAGAAAAAAAATAAAAACAAAAATGCGTGATTGGTTTATTGAACGTGAACCCCATTTCTCACACTCGTCTCGCCTGTTACTTCGTTGGCGAAAGGGTGAATGACGCTGACCGTTGGCGTTGGTTTAGCGGTGTGAGGGCGTGAATTGAGTGAGTTAGCATGTCTTCACGCCCCCCCCCACCCCCCACCCCACCCCAACTACAGTTAGGCTATTTATTAAATAAATCAAACGTAACACGTGAATGCGCACTTTGTTTAAACTATAAAAATTCCTCACACATTGAAGTGGCCATTCGACAGGCATTTGTTCGGTTCATTATTGTACGGACACGATAGTGTCTCTCGGTATAGCAACCGGATGAGATATGCTTAAGAAGACATCGACACATGTTTTGTACCGATCGAAACACATAGAAACGAATATTAGTACCGGTTTGGATAATACCAATAATGGTACCTGAAGGGATTTGGTACCAAAAGATTACAAATACCATATCATCGTCCGACTAGAACCGGCATCGCCTGGCGTCCATCCGCCCGTTTTACGTCAGCGGAACGTCTGGCGTCCACCCGCCCATTTTACGTCGGCGATACACCTGGCGTCCAACTAACGCCAGACGTAGCTTTACCCGCCCGTTTTACGTCGACGATACACCTGGCGTCCAATCGACGCCAGGCGCAAGATCGTCCGCCCGTTCTACGTCAGCGGACCCAACATGCTTCGAAGCTTCCCCAGCAAGCCAAAGGAAGCTTCACCAACACAACTGGAAGATACCATATGGGGCAGCCTTGGGACTCACCCCTGCCCAGACAAAATATCTCTGACGCTACAGGCTGCCCGTCAGAGTTCCTCTCCAATAAAAGATTGCTCTTAGTCTGACATACAGAAAGGACGACGACGTGGCAGCCTCCCAGCCAAGATATCTTCCTGACAGCAGGCTTTCTCAACCTGTCTCGAGGTCCAAGGAAAAGTATGATTACCCACCGTCCTCGGTCTACCAGTAGGCGGGCGCCACGTGTCCGCCGACCATCAGCGTCCATTCAACGGACGCCACGTATACAATCGTCAGGACGGTAACATCCCCCCTTACCATTTTACTTTCTCCTTTTTTACCAAAACCCACTTGCACCAAATGGGCTTAAGGACTTGGGCCGGAATCTTGGAGACACCTCTACCTGGGCCGGGCCCCATCAAGGGTAGAGGATGGGCTAAGAGAGTGTGATGTCAAAGTACTACAAAAGGGGGAGCTCCTTATCCTTTTGTTGGCATCTAATATCACATACACTTTCTGTCACACCCTCAAATTTCCACTGCGGGGTTTATACCGCGAGGCACATGACATACCAGGATCCCATAGCCATATGTCATATGAACGAACTCTAAATGCCCAACCCATTTAGTTCGTTTTCAGAAACCAAGTTTAGTTAAGCTGCGGAAGCGTAAACCAAATTTAAACCTTTTAAAACCATGCGCAAAACAACGCGCCCAAATTAAACCATATGAAAGAAAATGTAAAAGCATAATATGAAATTTAGGTGTATGCCCAAGACCCCAAATGCAGTGAAGTGTGCAGTGCTTTCTAATCCTAGCACCGGAAGCTAACTACCTGCAAAAGCATGTAAATCGTGGGTCAACAAACAATGTCGGTGAGTTCACTAAGTAAGAAGGTGAGTAAGTAAATGCGCTGGTTTCCAAAACCACATAACCAAGTAAAAGCGTAGGTCCTCCAGACCAAAATGTTCAAGAGTTATCAGTTTAAGAGTGTCAGGGGTAGCTAGCCCACTCAATGTAACTAAACAGGATTATTGGGACACCTTCAGTAAAATAGTAATTTGCCTCAATAACTGGTGTCTATCAACACCAGTTCTCAATTGTGGTCAGAAGTTCATGCCCGTGCCTCAAGCACCTCAGACATGAGGTTGCTGCACAACCTAATAGCGCTATCAACTAATACCCCGCTCGCCTCCAGCGATTAACCCAATAATATGTAAAGACTTTCCAAATGATAGAGTGTTTAGTTCACAAAGGACCAATAAGTTTTAAACTGATCAAAAACCCGATCCACACAAGGAATCGTAAACCCGAGCCACACAAGGAGTCAAAAATCTGAGTAGTCCCAAACTGGACTAGAAAAGTTAAGTAAGTTGTCTCAACCCGAGACGCATGCTTTTGAGAAAAGAGTAGTGAAACTCACTTTAGAATGCAAGCAAATAAATCCAACTCCAAAGTAGGGTATGCTACCGACTCCCTAGTACATGTGTCACTAAGTGAGTATATGTGTAATACCATTACACCATATAATCCGTTTGTCCAAGACGTTTAAATGTTCAAAAGCGTGTAAGTGACACCTAGTGATTCTACATGCATAAGTAAATCCTACGACCCGTTGGTGAATGTGTTGGTTATAATTAGTTTTTACATTCCATGTGCGTCCCATACAAGTGTCCGTTCAGTTACACATCAATTACATACCACCTAAGACCTCAATTAATCACATAAACACATAATACACAATCTGTGTTTTTAGGACAGATTGTGCGTCATCAAAACCAATTTATTTAAAATAGTTAATCACTGAGTTAAACTCCCAAATTTTTACTGAATATTATTTGGGATTCATTTGATAACCCATATTTTTTTTTTGTCTCAAAACCAAATACAAAAATCATGAAAAATCGTACATCACTGATATATCCAGAAAGTTTCTACAGCAGGTCAGGTTAGTAGAAAAATTCTCAAAAATCGTTTATTCATCCAAACGGGATGAATCCACTTGGAAAAGCCAATTTATTCCAATGTTAATCTACTGTCCAAATTTCATAACTTAATTCCTTGTAAAACTCGAGTTATGATTGTTTAAAGTTGACTCAGTTTGTTAATCCGAAAATCTGACATGACCTTTAATCAAAGAAAATTCCAAAAACATAACAAACGACATCCAAATCAGATGATTTTGCCCATTCTAAAAAGCTAAGACCATGTACAATTTATTCATGCAAAGAATCGATCAAAACAATTATTTTCAAGCCACGAAACCGACCCTACAAGTCGACATTCAGATTCTGTCCAGATTCTAATCATGCCACATTATCAATTATATCAAACCCTAGTTGCATATTATCAATCAATAACACCTAATAATCATCAATAACCATTACCAAACATTCCTAATACTTATTGTGATCAGATTCTATCATTATTCATGCAAAGATTACAGCTTTAATGATCAAAACTTCAACAACTTGCGCAACAAGTAACCTATGACATTACTAATCGCCTATCATCATGTTTAATTCGTTTAATCTTCAAAAACCTCAAGTTTTAATAATTATCAAAAGCTTTCAGACCTGGATAAACCTTGTTATATGATTTTTATAACATAAAAATAAGATTAAAGCGTAAAGGATTAAAGATTATACCCCTAGCTCTTCGATACAATCAACCGAACGCCTTTGGAGCTTCCCAATCGATGTTCTTACGCCTTAGCAGGTTGTTTGGGGTTAATATTTCGTAAGTGAGGCAGTAGGGACGATTAGGGTTTGAGTTTAGGTGATACAAGAGGCTTAAGGTTTCTTAAATAGGTGTTTAAGGCGGTTTAGAAACGTCAGGTACCGGCGAGCGGGCGCTCGCTCCCTGTGAGCGGCCGATCACAGGGCCTTGGCCCGCGTGGGTGGCCCGTTTCGTCACCCGACGTATTTTCCTTTGACGTTTTCGCTATTTCGGACCGTAATAAGTGTAACCCCAGGTGTTAAGACCCCAATCATCCTAATGGTCCATCCATTATGATTTTTATTAACGTATTCGGTTTATGTTCACGTAATCACATACAGTTTTCACATAGTTTCACAGAGTATCATAGAAGCACGTAATTGCAATCAATCTCAAACAATTACTTCACAATCATTTTGTTTAACAATTCACCAACGTCCGGGGTTCACTACTCATGTAAATAGTTTGGTAATTCCTCGAATTACCACCTCATGCAGTTATTAACCTATAACCGTGCAATGTGTAACTTATGTAGCTAACTCTAGTTAACTATAATTCCTAGAATGTAACCAGAGTTTAGTTAAAGTGAGAACCTGAAATTGCAGGGTATCACATCATCCCCAAGTTGAAAAGAATTTCGTCCCGAAATTCAGTATGTAAACAGTAAAGCCAGCGTAAAAATGTGCGCTTGGTTCCCGGATGTCACATCATCCCCAAGTTGAAAGGAATTTCGCCCCGAAATTTACTTTGAAAAAGCTGCTTTATGTTTAGTGTTTGGTTTATGCATAGTTCTAGGTTCAGTAAAGAGATGTGGGTATTTAAACCGCATTTGATCATTGCGTCCCCACGCGTATTCCGGTCCTAGACGGGAATTCCATCATACCATAACAATGGGTATAGTGTTCTGTTTAAGTTTCTTGACGCCCCGCTCAAGAATCTCCATTGGTTCTTCCATGAACCGTAGCCGTTGGTCCACCTGGATCTCCTCCAGTGGCACCATCAGTGTTGTATCCAACAGGCATTTCTTTATATTTGATATGTGGAGTACATCGTGTACCCCATTAAGCTCATTAGGCAGGTTCAACCTGTAAGTTACTGGACCAATCCTTTCGACAATCTCGAATTGTCCAACGTATCGCGGGTTTAACTCTCCCCGTTTTCCAAAGTGTATCACCCCCTCCAAGGTGACACCTTCAATAGGACCTTGTCCCCAACCTGGAACTCCAAAGGTATCCTACGCTTATCAGCGTAACTTTTCTGTCGATCACGAGCAGCAGCCATCTGGTTTCTGATTTGCACTATCTTCTCAGAAGTTTCGTGCACGAGTTCGGGACCTGTTAGCTGGATATCACCAACCTCAGTCCAGCAGATGGGAGACCTACACTTGCGTCCATAAAGTGCCTCAAAAGGCGCACACTGTATCGAAACGTGGTAGCTGTTGTTATAAGAGAATTCAATCAAAGGCAAGTGCTTATCCCAACTGTTGCCAAAATCCATCACGCATGTTCATGGCAGATCTTCCTATGTTTGGATGGTACGTTCACTCTGTCCATCCGTCTATGGTGATAGGCTGTGCTCATATCTAGGCGAGTTCCCAAAGCGTCTTGGAGAGTAGTCCAGAAATGAGAAGTGAATCGCGCATCGCGATCAGATATAATAGAAGTAGGCACCCTATGCCTAGAGACTACCTCCTTGATGTATAGATTTGCTAGTTTCTCCAGCGAGTCCGTTTCCTTTATTGCCAGAAAGTGTGCCGATTTGGTTAAACGATCCACGATAACCCAAATCATGTTATGGCCCGTTGGCGTTCTAGGAAGCTTTGTAATAAAATCCATGGAAATCTCATCCCATTCCACATAGGGATTTCTGGTTGCTGGAGTAGGCCTGAAGGTTTCTGATATTCAATGTTAACCTTCGCACAAGTCAAGCACTTACTAAGATAAGTGGCTATTTCAGCCTTCATGTTTGGCCACCAGTAAAGAGTTTTAAGATCTTGGTACATCTTGTCCGAACCAGGATGTACCGAGTATCGAGAGGTGTGAGCTTCACCGAGCACCAGTTGTCTGAGATCCCCAAAACGTGGTATCCAGACTCGATCCATAAAGTATTTAAGACCATCAGTCTTTAATTCCAAGTGCTTATCAGCACCCTGTAATGTTTCTAGCCCGATGTTTTCTCCTTTCAAGGCCTCCCCCTGAGCTTCACGTATCTTATCAGGAAGATTAGAATGAATGGTAAGTTGTAAGGCTCGCACTTGTTTAGGTTTCGTTTCCTTTCGATTGAGGGCATCAGCTACTACGTTAGCTTTCCCTGGATGATACTTGATGGCACAGTCATAATCATTCAGAAGCTCGACCCATCGACGATGTCGCATGTTCAGCTTCTTTTGATCGAATATGTGTTGGAGGCTCTTGTGGTCAGTGAAGATCGTACACTTCGTTCCATAGAGATAATGCCTCCAGATCTTTAGAGCAAAAACCACTGCTCCTAGTTCCAAGTCATGAGTGGGGTAATTCTTCTCATGGACCTTTAATTTCCGTGATGCATACGTGATTAACTTATCACGTTGCATCAACACACACCCTAAGCCTTGGATAGACGCATCACAGTACACTACAAAAGTCCCCTGTACCCTCAGCTAATGATAGTATCGGTGCACTGCAAAGTTTTGAGTTTAGTAGCTGAAAGGCAGATTCTTGGGCATCTCCCCACTTATAAGTAATACCTTTCTGTGTTAGGGCGGTGAGAGGTTGAGCGATCTTAGAGAATCCCTCAATAACTGCGATAGTACCCCGCGAGACCAAGGAATTGGCGCACCTCAGTAGGGGTCCTAGGAGTATCCCACTTTTTGATAGCGTCAATCTTGGCGGGGTCAACATGTATTCCTGCCTCATTGACCACATGCCCAAGAAATTGGACTTCTCGAATCCAAAAATCACACTTAGAGAATTTTGCATACAACTGCTCATTTCTCAATAGTTCCAAGATTAACCGCAGGTGTTGCTCGTGCTCTTCCCTGCTCTTGGAATAAATCAATATGTCATCTATGAACACTATGACGAATTTGTCCAAATAAGGCTTGCACACACGGTTCATTATGTCCATGAACACAGCCGTGCATTAGTTAGCCCAAATGGCATTACTAAAAACTCATAATGTCCATAAAGAGTTCGAGACGCCGTCTTTGCCACATCCTCCTCTCGGACTCTCAGCTGATGGTATCCTGACCTCAAGTCAATCTTAGAGTAGAAACTCGACCCTTGCAGTTGGTCAAACAAGTCATCAATACGAGGCAAAGGGTAACGGTTCTTAATCGTCACTTTGTTCAACTCCCGATAATCTATGCACATGCGAAAGCTCCCGTCTTTCTTCTTAACAGACAGAACTGGAGTTCCCCATGGCAAAGAACTAGGTTTAATGAAACCCCTATCCAATAGCTCTTGGAGTTGGGTAGATAGTTCTTGAAGTTCGCTTGGTGCTAAGCGGTATGGTGCGCGTGCAACTTGAGCTGCTCTGATACCATCTGTAACACCCCGCCCCTCTCATCACCAATATTGTCCGCTTTGCCCATCCAGAGCTCACGGATTTGTTTTTCGTTGCCCCAAGTGGAGACTTCCCAGGAGGTCACCCATCCTGAAATTTCTCCCACCTGAGCACGCTTAACTGTGGAGTTCTCCTCTCATCCACTAACATTAAGCCCCAAAACGCGTTGGTGAGGCAAGACATTACTTATGAACCAAGGATCTCTCCTGGCCACGGCCGATGTGGGATTTTCCTGGGGTGTCACATTCACCCCATGTTAGAGTCTCATCGTCCCTGATGAGGTGTGTTCCTGGGGTGTCACATTCACCCCCTGTTAGAGTCTCATCGTCCCTGATGAGGTGTGCACCAACCATCCCGAACGGCACAGGAGTGGCTCTGATACCAATCTGTCACACCCTCAAATTTCCACTGCGGGGTTTATACCGCGAGGCGCATGACATACCAGGATCCCATAGCCATATCTCATATGAACGAACTCTAAATGCCCAACCCATTTAGTTCGTTTTCAGAAACGAAGTTTAGTTAAGCTACGAAAGCGTAAACCAAATTTAAACCTTTTAAAACCATGCGCAAATCAACGCGCCCAAATTAAACCATATGAAAGAAAATGTAAAAGCATAATATGAAATTTAGGTGTATGCCCAAGACCCCAAATGCAGTGAAGTGTGCAGTGCTTTCTAATCCTGGCACTAGAAGCTAACTACCTGCAAAAGCATGTAAATCGTGGGTCAACAAACAATGTTGGTGAGTTCACTAAGTAAGAAGGTGAGTAAGTAAATGCGCTGGTTTCCAAAACCACGTAACCAAGTAAAAGCGTAGGTCCTCCAGACCAAAATGTTCAAGAGTTATCAGTTTAAGCGTGTCAGGGGTAGCTAGCCCACTCAATGTAACTAAACAGGATTATTGGGACACCTTCAGTAAAATAGTAATTTGCCTCAATAACTGGTGTCTATCAACACCAGTTCTCAATTGTGGTCAGAAGTTCATGCCCGTGCCTCAAGCACCTCAGACATGAGGTTGCTACACAACCTAATAGCGCTATCAACTAATACCCCGCTCACCTCCCAACGATTTAACCCAATAATATGCAAGGACTTTCCAAATGATAGAGTGTTTAGTTCACAAAGGACCAATAAGTTTTAAACTGATCAAAAACCCGATCCACACAAGGAATCGTAAACCCGAGCCACACAAGGAGTCAAAAATCTGAGTAGTCCCAAACTGGACTAGAAAAGTTAAGTAAGTTGTCTCAACCCGAGACGCATGCTTTTGAGAAAAGAGTAGTGAAACTCACCTTAGAATGCAAGAAAATAAATCCAACTCCAAAGTAGGGTGTGCTACCGAATCCCTAATACACGTGTCACTAAGTGAGTATATGTGTAATACCATTACACCATATAATCCGTTTGTCCAAGACGTTTAAATGTTCAAAAGCGTGTAAGTGACACCTAGTGATTCTACATGCATAAGTAAATCCTACGACCCGTTGGTGAATGTGTTGGTTATAATTAGTTTTTACATTCCATGTGCGTCCCATACAAGTGTCCGTTCAGTTACACATCAATTACATACCACCTAAGACCTCAATTAATCACATAAACACATAATACACAATCTGTGTTTTTAGGACAGATTGTGCGTCATCAAAACCAATTTATTTAAAATAGTTAATTAGTGAGTTAAACTCCCAAATGTTTACTGAATATTATTTGGGATTCATTTGATAACCCATATTTTTGTTTTGTCTCAAAACAAAATACAAAAATCATGAAAAATCGTACATCACAGATATGTCCAGAAAGTTTCTACAGCAGGTCAGGTTAGTAGAAAAATTCCCAAAAATCGTATATTCATCCAAACGGGATGAATCCACTTGGAAAAGCCAACTTATTCCAATGTCAACCTACTGTCCAAATTTCATAACTTAATTCCATGTAAAACTCGAGTTATGATTGTTTAAAGTTGACTCAGTTTGTTAATCCGAAAATCTGACATGACCTTTAATTAAAGAAAATTCCAAAAACATATCAAACGACATCCAAATCAGATGATTTTGCCCACTCTAAAAAGCTAAGACCATGTACAATCTATTCATGCAAAGAATCGATCAAAAAAATGATTTTCAAGCCACGAAACAGACCCTACAATCGACATTCAGATTCTGTCCAGATTCAAATCATGCCATATTATCAATTATATCAAACCCTAGTTGCATATTATCAATCAATAACACCTAATAATCATCAATAACCATTACCAAAAATTCATAATACTTATTGTGATCAGATTCTATCATTATTCATGCAAAGATTACAGCTTTAATGATCAAAACTTCAACAACTTGCGCAACAAGTAACCTATGACATTACTAATCGCCTATCATCATGTTTAATTTGTTTAATCTTCAAAAACCTCAAGTTTTAATAATTATCAAAAGCTTTCAGACATGGACAAACCTTGTTATATGATTTTATAACATAAAAATAAGATTAAAGTGTAAAGGATTAAAGATTATACCCCTAGCTCTTCGATACAATCAACCGAACGCCTTTGGAGCTTCCCAATCGATGTTCTTGCGCCTTAGCAGGTTGTTTGGGGTTAATATTTCGTAAGTGAGGCAGTAGGGACGATTAGGGTTTGAGTTTAGGTGATACAAGAGGCTTAAGGTTGCCTAAATAGGTGTTTAAGGCGGTTTAGAAACGTCAGGTACCGGCGAGCGGGCGCTCGCTCCCTGTGAGCGGCCGCTCACAGGGCCTTGGCCCGCGTGGGTGGCCCGTTTTCGGACCGTAATAAGTGTAACCCCAGGTGTTAAGACCCCAATCATCCTAATGGTCCATCCATTATGGTTTTTATTAACGTATTCGGTTTATGTTCACGTAATCACATACAGTTTTCACATAGTTTCACAAAGTATCATAGAAGCACGTAATTGCAATCAATCTCAAACAATTACTTCACAATCATTTTGTTTAACAATTCACCAACATCCTGGGTTCACTACTCATGTAAATAGTTGGTAATTCCTCGAATTACCACCTCATGCAGTTATTAACCTATAACCGTGCAATGTGTAACTTATGTAGCTAACTCTAGTTAACTATAATTCCTAGAATGTAACCAGAGTTTAGTTAAAGTGAGAACCTGAAATTGCAGGGTATCACACTTTCACTCAAGAGGAATACGAACTCCTTCGTACCTTCTTCAACCCCTTGTTTATTACACTAACCTTTAGAGGCTCAGCTCTTTTAATCGGTAGTCTTCTAAACTCCTTGGTCTTGTCCTTAGACCCTCATGTATTTTATAAACACCTATCTTTACAAAATACAGCAGGATCACCACCTGGATTAGCGGTTATACGCCACCAGGATCCGTGTTTCTTCATTGGCGCCATCCGTGACCTTACCACAAATACTCTAAACAAACAGCTTTATTAAACCTACTCATTAATCCACATCGGAAAAATGACCACTTCAACTCCAAGAGTATTCACTCCCTCTGGGGTCGTCGAGGACATCAGCGACGTCACCCCAGGATGTCACCCAACATCCGGGATCACGACAACAACCAACAACACCCCGTCGTCACCCCCAGAAACCTAGGATTCCAACTCACCGGTCCAGCACCTCCAACCGAGGAGGAGATCGACGCCTTGAATAATGACTGGTACGAACGCCAGAAACAAATTCTGGACGCCCAGCTGGAATGCCGCCGACGCACTGGCAAAGCTATTGCAGGCTCCTCCTCCAAGAAACCTACACGAACGACGGCTGATGCCCGTCACGGGGAAGGTCCAGGGCAACCCCCTATGGACCAGGCCTGTGCAGAGCACAACCAGTTCGACAACGACAACTATGACGAAAGTTCATGGGAGGACGACGCCTCCAGGGACTACCGTCACAGCCCATACTACAGACGGGAGAGGCTAAACAGATACAACGACGACGCCACTACAAACATGTGACTCCCCTATAGGCCAACGGCATTCGCTGACAAATCCAAGTTTACAAGGCGGATCTCTCAAGCACCAATACCACCGAGGCAACACCTCCCGACCAACGTCAGAATATACGACGGCCTCACCGAGCTGGACGACCACCTCGGCATCTTTAATCAAGCCGGGGCCGTCATCGGATGGACCCTACCCGTCTGGTGCCACATGTTTGCCCAGACACTCACCGGAGCCGCCAGGGTCTGGTTTGACAACCTCCCTATCGGAAGCATTGACAAGTACGAACAGCTGATCTACAAATTTTCGCTCCATTTTAGCCAGCAGCGTCGCCACAAGCGCGACAAAAGCCAGATCTCTATGTGCAAACGGAGAGACACTGAACCGCTCGAAGACTTTATCGTGCGGTTCAATAAAGAAGCACTCCAACTAGAGATGGGGGACGAGGCAACTCGGACCTCCTTCCTGGCCAACGTCAACGACGATGGCCTCCAACACACCCTTCAAGGGAAAGATGGCGTCCCAGACTCCTGGGAAGAGGTCGTCCGCATTTCAAAGTTATACGCGGGCAACCAAAAAACGATGCGTCAAAACCAACGATGGAGCTCCAGCAACAGCTGCAGCCGCGGTAACAACCGAGCGTCCGTCTGGAACCGTATTTCAGGTTCCACCGACGAAGGACGATACTCAACCTCTGGCGACGCCAGAAACATAATCGGTAGCAAACAAACGCGCGATCAGCACAACAGCGGCCGCCGGAACCAAGACTGGACTCCCCTCACCAAAACACCATCCCAGGTGCTGTCACAAGTCCTCTAAGCTGGAGAGGTAACTTTCAAGCTCCCAAAACCCATGGGCACAAAACGAAAGAACGTTGACAACACCAGATTCTGTGACTTCCATAAAGACGTGGGTCACGACACTGATAACTGTTACAACCTCAAGATGGAGATCGAGGCGGCCATACCCTCCGGAAAGTTGGCCAACCTGGTCAAAAATGTCCGCGCCGGCACACGCCGGCAAGACGAACCCGGCAAGGCCATCAAAGACATCAAGACACACCACATCGGCGGCGCATACAACCGACAGTGCAACATGACGTGCAACACCAAGCGGAAGACAAACCTCGCTGACAGGGCGAACACGTCGCAGCAAGCAGAAGCGACGATGTCTGGAAACTGGAGGGAGGCCCAGGTCATCCTCCCAATAATACTAGGGGGCGCAAAGTCAACAACCCCACTCACCATCACAACACTGTTCGGACACTACCGAACTTACAAAATGATGTGCGACGGCGGAAGCAGCTTCGACATCATGTACCAGCAGTGCTTTGGCCAACTCGATGATGAAGACAAAGCACGCCTGCAACCAGATGCACCTATCGTAGGTTTCTTCAATGAAGTCATGCACCCCATCGGCAAGTTTGACTTACAGTCGCACTTGATGATGGGACCCACACCCGCTCAGAAGTTTGCACCTTTCATGTCATTCCAGCCAACTCCTCATATGACATCTTGCTTGGCAGACAAGGCCTGGCAAACTTCAACTGCACCGCATCAACTCCCCACCAAACCATGGGTTTCCCAACACCCACGGGGATTCCGTACATCAAAGGCAATCAAGAATGCCTCATGACAACCGAGCCGACGGCAGACACTGCGCCGCCAGCACCACTCGCACCAAAAGAAGAAGAATGGGTTCTCAACCTGGCCTTCCCCGAACAAACCATTACTTTGGGGCCGACTCTGTCCCCCAAGTACGAATACACCTAAAACAACTCTTGGTGGCAAACAAAGACATCTTTTCCTTGCAATCATCAGACATGGTCGGTGTCCCAAGACACATAGCTGAGCATCGTCTCAACACCTACAAGGACGCTCGTCCGGTAGCTCAAAAAAAACGTAAACTAGGCCCCGACAGAGTCAGAGCCATGAACGAGCAAGTCGATGACCTACTCGAAGCAGGCATAATAAGAAAGTGCAACCACCAAACTTGGGTAGCTAACCCCGTCATGGTCCTCAAGAAGAACGGGTCTTGGCGCACGTGCGTCGACTACAAAGACCTCAACAAAGCATGTCCAAAGGAACACTACCCCCTACCAGAAATCGATCTGAAGGTAGACTCTCTAGCGCCGTTTAAATACAAGTGTTTCCTCGACGCCTATCGAGGATACCACCAAATCCAGATGGCCTATGAAGACGAAGACAGATTCGCCTTCAGAACCGATAGAGGGGTATACTGCTACACCAAAATGCCCCTCGGACTAAAAAATGCAGGCGCAACTTACCAACGCCTAATGGACCACGCTTTCATCAACCAAATCGGCGTCAATCTCGAGATTTACGTCGACGATCTGGTCATCAAAAGCACCCAAGAAGATAGCATGCTACTGGACATCCAGCGCACCTTCGAACAGTTGCGCAAAATCAAGATGAAACTCAACCCGGGCAAGTGCTCCTTTGGAGCCGAAGAGGGGAAATTTTTAGGCGTCATTGTTACCAATGGCAGCTTCAAACCGAACCCAGAAAAAGTTCAAGCTATCCAACGCATGCCATCACCAAATTCAATAAAGGACGTGCAGACATTTATGGGACGCCTGGTCGCCCTCAACCGATTCCTATCAAACTACGCGTCCAAATCTTTTCCTTTTGTTCATACCCTAAGAAATGTACTGAAAAAAACACAGTTCCACTGGACTCCAGAGGCGGAAGTGGCTTTTCGTGAAATGAAGTAGTGTTTGACTTACTTACCAACTTTAACAGCGCCCCTCCCAGAGGAACCATTAACACTGTACCTATGCGCATTTGAAACAGCGATAGGCGCAGTACTTCTGGTAGAATGCAACAAAGTGCAAACACCGATCTATTACATCAACCGCACCCCCGCAGACGCAGAAACTAGGTACTCCACAATGGAAAAGCTAGTTCTTGCACTTGTAGATGCCTCACGACGCCTGCGACGATACTTTCAAGGCCACCCAATCAATGTTCTAACAGATTACAGAATCAACACCGTACTCTCAAAGCCAGAACTCTCAGGCCGCCTAGCAAAATGGGCAATCGAACTTGGCGCCCACACCATCATCTACAAACCAAGGCCTGCGATCAAAGGATAGGTCCTCACAGACTTTATCGCAGAAATTCCAACCGATAAAATACAAGACTGCAAAGACGAACAAGATCCGAAACCTGTCCCAGATTCTCGACTAACTTGGTCACCATACATAGACGGCGCCTCCAACTGTGACATCCGTCACTTTTTCATTACATATATATATATATATATATATATTTTGTTGTTTAATAAAAAAAAAAAAATCAGATTTTATACTTTAGTCATCTTAATATACTCCTCCTAATCCATAACCCAATCAAACATGAGCCCACCTTCCTTTGTGATAAAAACCTCGGCCCAGACTTCAGCCCACCAACAAGCTGGCCCAAACACCTTCCTTGCTCCTTCCCTTATCCCTTTAAAAAGAAAAAAAAAAAAAAAACAAAAAACCCGCCCCCCTGCCTGGAATCGAACCGGAGACGAGCCACAAGACCCACACGCCACCAACCACCTGAGCTACAGATCCTTCTTGGATTTATCCCAACCCCAATAATATTTATACCCTCTTCTCGCGTCACTTTCCTTCTTCTTCCTCCCTGTGAACTCGGCGCTGCACCAAAGAACACACCAAGATTGTATACCCGATCCAATAATCACGCAATCAGTCAAATCCAATCCGTGTATCACGCACCATTATCACCTCCCCTTTCTAAATTAATAAACCGCGTGAATTAACGCGTTCGTTGACCAAAATTTGATTAAGAAACCTTCCTAAAACAACTCATATGGAACCTTATAAATACTCATTGTTGAATCCAATTAAACCTGCACAGACACGCACACTTATGCGAGTAACAAACCCCCACTCTCAATTCCTCTTAAAAACTTCGTGTTCTTCAAGCATTGTTCATTGTTGACTTTTCGTTTGACTCATCTAATCGAGCCTTATACGATCTGTAAGTTAATTATAATTATGGGGTTTTGTTTGTCTTGTATCAGGGATCAAAAACCCTATAATCAATTCAACCATCACGGTTGGATTGATTCAATTTAAGAATCTAGGGCTCGAAATCAATGTTTTGGGGAAGAACACGCGTGCAACATATATAATTATATATTTCAGAACATAAAACATCACAAATTGATCCTCAGATCAGTTGGTTGTGTCTGGTACCCTTGGACAGAGCCACGCGGGTTCGAACCCGGGCAGTGGCACTTCTTTTTGATTATTTCTACAAAACAAAACATATATATATAATCTTTAGTATTTTAAAATTTGTTTTAAAATACTGAAACCCTTTTATAAATTCTACAAAAATTATCTTATATTAATCTGATGTAAATGTTCAAACTACAATTTTTAGTTTTCAGAAATTTATTTATTTAATTTATATAATAAATAAATCAAGTTTATTCTATTTTATTTATAAAAATCCATAAAAATATCAAAACGATCTTATTAATTTCCACAAAAATTATCCTGAGTTGTTATAACTTTAAACTTTTCAGAAATGATTTTTATTTCTGAAAAATCATTTATTTTATATTTTTAATTAATTTTTGTTAGTTTTAATCATAAATAATTCATAATAAATTCATTTTACAATATTTTTGTACCAAAATTTTACATAAATTATTTCTATTCATTTGGAACAGAAATACAATTTTTAATTCAAGAATTCTTTGATTTTAATATTTTTAGATATTAAAGTCGTATTTTGACAATTTGAAATAATTAGATTAAATATTCTATTTTCAATAAAATAATTTTATAAAAATTATTTTCATACTTAAAACCTTATGTTGTGATTATATTCAACTTAAAATTTTACAAAAATACTTTTGTTTATTTATTCATTAAATTTCTTATATTTAATAAACAATTTGTTTATTAACCAAATAAACGTTTATCCCCAATTCGAAGCCCTAGAAATACATGTATCCTAGAGTTATTTCTCTTACACATTATCGAATACTTTAGGTTGATCATTTGGGAGTAATCTCAATTCATATTTCTTTGTCCAAGTCCAATTTCAAGTTACTACGTGAACAGTGAGTATTCCTACCCCTTTTTGCTTTTATACATTTTTGGGGTGTTACATGTACACTATTACAATTTCAAATACAAGTTTACACTTTTACAATACAATTCTAGTACTATGTGCATTGCTTACAACGTGCTTTATGCTTAGACAATACATGTGGATTACATTTGTACTTAGTGAAATCATTAACATGGTACAAGCCGACCTTAACATTGGATAGCGCTATTTGGATTGACAACCCGCCTAGATTGATTCTCCCCCTTTTTCATCGGAGAATCCGTGGCCATTGTTAAGTTATTATCCATTTGTTGGATAAGTACACTACAGTTCATACAGTACATTATACAGTCACAGGGTTGATTTCGCTCATTTGTTTGATACATGGTTTACATATCCACACTGTAGCTTGCACTTGAATTGTATAACTTTTTAACCTACTATATATATCAAAACTAGGAATGCTCACCAACATTTCATATGTTGACCAAATCTATTTTGTACATGTTTCAGGTGCAGTTTGATATAGTGCTTTAGCAAGGGATACTTAGTGCATTATTTTAATCAGTTATTTCGTTATTTACATTTCATTTAAGACAATGTATTTTCCATTTTCCATGTAAGACAATTTTGATTATTCAATAATATTTACATTTTAGTACCATGAGCTTTTGAACAATCGTCACTACGTGACACCTCGATGATTCCGCCATCGGTTGGGGTGTTACAGATTGGTATCAGAGCCATGGTTATAGGGAACTAGGTTATTAGATAAAAAAAAAAAACCTAGACTATAACCGAACTACAACTTGCATGCATAATATTTCCTGAATTACCCTACTCCTCATTTCTCCCTACTCTCCTCCTTCTATCTTTCCCTTCTTCTCTCTCTATTCTTCTTATCTTTCATCATGGTGCATAGAAATGGAGTCCTACAGGGAGTGGAAAGTCTACATCATCATGGAACAGGGACAATACCTTTCATGAAGACACTCTTAGGCATAATGCCTACTCTTACTTTTGTTCCTTCAAAGTTGTTGAACTTTAATGAGTGTGATAAGGACACGTGCAATCTGGAAGGGTGGACGCCTGTACACTGGGTTTTCTGGCATAGGCAAGCATAGCGCATAAATCCATTTACGGACCTGTTATGCTTACCTGGGGATTCCTGGAGTGAGTGTCCACTTATAGGCTAAAGCATGTCTTCTTTGACCACCATTGGGTTCAATTCCTTTGAAAAGTCAACGTTCTTGTTGGGCTTTACAGCTAGACAAGGGCACTCCAAGCATTTTATGAAAGCTTTTTCAATAATACTCTCTCGGTTCATATACAATATTTTGTATTTCATGATTTTCATATATTGCTTACAAGTTCATACTTTCATAACCATCTATGGATTTCACAATCACACTTCACCTTACCCTCTTAGCCACTTTTTAAATATTCAACACCCTACCCAAATCATATTATTTCTTTTCTCCACATGTTATTTATTTTAAAAAAAAAAAAAAAAAAAAACTATAACCTCATACTTTAGCACAAACTAAAGATTTCTAAAACTAGTTGTATTACCTAGCAACTTTACAGAGTACATATTTTCCTCGAACTTAAATTGATTTATTTACGTAACAAACGATTTTCTATATAATGTTTTAAACTATTACAAAGCCTACTTAGCTTGTACTATTTAAACAACTTTTGCCTTACGTACAAACCCAAATTTTGAAAATATTTATTTTTTTTTGAATAATATAGTCTCTAGATTCTCCATCAACACTCACTCATTTTCAACTTGTTCAAATGTTTACAATATTTGGCATACACCACAATCATGTTTTCTTATACACTTGATTATAACCTTTGATCCAAACCCCAAAATTTACACTGCTACATAATCTCCTTACTATAAAATAAACTCTTTATCAACTATCTTCACATTCTCTCACAACCTTGATTCTGCTTCAAGATTTTTTTTTTTTTTTCTTCATCATCCTCTCAAGAACTAAATTCATATCCTTCACCTTCTCACACGTGAGCTAGTTACCCATGATAATCAAACTACTAAAAACCTGATACTTGATTCTACAAGATTTTTCCAAAACATCATTGTTTATGAAACTTGATTTTCCCTTAATTTGACTATTCACTGTACATTTAATTATTCATGATACTCGTGTTTTCATTTTCTTGATCTTATTATCATTTTGTACCCAATTATGACATACTCATAGGCATATAACATCTAGAGATTTCCTTGCATGCTATTATGTACGAACACAAATTGGTAATCTATCATATTGGTTACGTTATCGTACACTTACATTTATTTGAAACGTTTAGACTTGATACTTGATTTTACAGAGCTTTTCTAAGAAAACATCATTGCTTATTATATGAAACTTGATTTTTTTCCTTTAACTTGACTATTCATTGAACATCTAATTATTCATGATACTCGTACAACATTTAATTATTCATGATAACACTTACACTTAATGGTTGTAGTACTTACAAACTTGCTTGCATAAACTTGCTATCAATTTGCAATCTATGTGAATAATAATTGTTGCACTTAATAGAGGTCATCATGCCTTTTTCAACAGTCGGGAGAGGCCCTACAACCTGCTCCACGACTGGTGAAGGCTATCGAACATACTCAACGATTGGTAGAGGTCCCTATGCCTTTTCAAACAGTCGGGAGGGGCCCTACAACCCACTCCACGGCTGGTGGAGGCTATCGAACCTGCTCAACAATCGGTGGGGTCATAGAAGGACGCAAAACTTTAATGTAAGGTAAATTGATGATTCCGGTCCGGAACGTAATCATGAATTTACAGGTACGTTAGGGTAGTGTGAAATTCTATTAGAGTTTTTGGAAAGGCGTCCAGTACGTTTTCAAGGTATCAAAGGTGTGGTGGGTTAGCTGCGGTACACCCTGTATACAAACACTAATGATGCATTGAAAGTGAGACTGGAAGTCGGACCAGGAACAAACTCTGTTTACTTGGTAATTCATTTAGTCCCTCTGTAGTTAATCAAACTCGTACATTTATTCTAGGATTCCTAAAACTTGAAATTTAGTGATTCACTAGATTCTTATTTCCCTTCTTATTCGAGACGAACCTAATCCTTAACTCACACCTATCAAATCTCTCACTCAAACCATTCGAACTTTCCAAACCACAGTTATCTTAATTTCTATCCAAGCATCCATAACCCTATGTTTCTGATAACTTCGGGACGAAGTTTCTAAAAGTAGGGGATGCTGTGACATCCGTCACTTTTTCATTACATATATATATATATATATATTTTGTTGTTTAATAAAAAAAAAAATCAGATTTTATACTTTAGTCATCTTAATATACTCCTCCTAATCCATAACCCAATCAAACATGAGCCCACCTTCCTTTGTGATAAAAACCTCGGCCCAGACTTCAGCCCACCAACAAGCTGGCCCAAACACCTTCCTTGCTCCTTCCCTTATCCCTTTAAAAAGAAAAAAAAAAAAAAACAAAAAACCCGCCCCCCTGCCTGGAATCGAACCGGAGACGAGCCACAAGACCCACACGCCACCAACCACCTGAGCTACAGATCCTTCTTGGATTTATCCCAACCCCAATAATATTTATACCCTCTTCTCGCGTCACTTTCCTTCTTCTTCCTCCCTGTGAACTCGGCGCTGCACCAAAGAACACACCAAGATTGTATACCCGATCCAATAATCACGCAATCAGTCAAATCCAATCCGTGTATCACGCACCATTATCACCTCCCCTTTCTAAATTAATAAACCGCGTGAATTAACGCGTTCGTTGACCAAAATTTGATTAAGAAACCTTCCTAAAACAACTCATATGGAACCTTATAAATACTCATTGTTGAATCCAATTAAACCTGCACAGACACGCACACTTATGCGAGTAACAAACCCCCACTCTCAATTCCTCTTAAAAACTTCGTGTTCTTCAAGCATTGTTCATTGTTGACTTTTCGTTTGACTCATCTAATCGAGCCTTATACGATCTGTAAGTTAATTATAATTATGGGGTTTTGTTTGTCTTGTATCAGGGATCAAAAACCCTATAATCAATTCAACCATCACGGTTGGATTGATTCAATTTAAGAATCTAGGGCTCGAAATCAATGTTTTGGGGAAGAACACGCGTGCAACATATATAATTATATATTTCAGAACATAAAACATCACAAATTGATCCTCAGATCAGTTGGTTGTGTCTGGTACCCTTGGACAGAGCCACGCGGGTTCGAACCCGGGCAGTGGCACTTCTTTTTGATTATTTCTACAAAACAAAACATATATATATAATCTTTAGTATTTTAAAATTTGTTTTAAAATACTGAAACCCTTTTATAAATTCTACAAAAATTATCTTATATTAATCTGATGTAAATGTTCAAACTACAATTTTTAGTTTTCAGAAATTTATTTATTTAATTTATATAATAAATAAATCAAGTTTATTCTATTTTATTTATAAAAATCCATAAAAATATCAAAACGATCTTATTAATTTCCACAAAAATTATCCTGAGTTGTTATAACTTTAAACTTTTCAGAAATGATTTTTATTTCTGAAAAATCATTTATTTTATATTTTTAATTAATTTTTGTTAGTTTTAATCATAAATAATTCATAATAAATTCATTTTACAATATTTTTGTACCAAAATTTTACATAAATTATTTCTATTCATTTGGAACAGAAATACAATTTTTAATTCAAGAATTCTTTGATTTTAATATTTTTAGATATTAAAGTCGTATTTTGACAATTTGAAATAATTAGATTAAATATTCTATTTTCAATAAAATAATTTTATAAAAATTATTTTCATACTTAAAACCTTATGTTGTGATTATATTCAACTTAAAATTTTACAAAAATACTTTTGTTTATTTATTCATTAAATTTCTTATATTTAATAAACAATTTGTTTATTAACCAAATAAACGTTTATCCCCAATTCGAAGCCCTAGAAATACATGTATCCTAGAGTTATTTCTCTTACACATTATCGAATACTTTAGGTTGATCATTTGGGAGTAATCTCAATTCATATTTCTTTGTCCAAGTCCAATTTCAAGTTACTACGTGAACAGTGAGTATTCCTACCCCTTTTTGCTTTTATACATTTTTGGGGTGTTACATGTACACTATTACAATTTCAAATACAAGTTTACACTTTTACAATACAATTCTAGTACTATGTGCATTGCTTACAACGTGCTTTATGCTTAGACAATACATGTGGATTACATTTGTACTTAGTGAAATCATTAACATGGTACAAGCCGACCTTAACATTGGATAGCGCTATTTGGATTGACAACCCGCCTAGATTGATTCTCCCCCTTTTTCATCGGAGAATCCGTGGCCATTGTTAAGTTATTATCCATTTGTTGGATAAGTACACTACAGTTCATACAGTACATTATACAGTCACAGGGTTGATTTCGCTCATTTGTTTGATACATGGTTTACATATCCACACTGTAGCTTGCACTTGAATTGTATAACTTTTTAACCTACTATATATATCAAAACTAGGAATGCTCACCAACATTTCATATGTTGACCAAATCTATTTTGTACATGTTTCAGGTGCAGTTTGATATAGTGCTTTAGCAAGGGATACTTAGTGCATTATTTTAATCAGTTATTTCGTTATTTACATTTCATTTAAGACAATGTATTTTCCATTTTCCATGTAAGACAATTTTGATTATTCAATAATATTTACATTTTAGTACCATGAGCTTTTGAACAATCGTCACTACGTGACACCTCGATGATTCCGCCATCGGTTGGGGTGTTACACCAACGATCAGGGCGCAGGCGCAGGTCTACGCCTCGTTAGCCCTGACAAAACCGAATTTACATACGATGTTCGCCTTGAGTTCCCAAGCACAAACAACGAAGCAGAGTACGAGGCATTCCTCGCAGGACTACGCCTGGCCGACAAAATGGGCGCAAGACATCTAAACGCCCACGTCGACTCAATGCTCATAGTGGGTCACATGAATGGCGTCCATGACGCCAATGACCTGGTTATGGCTCAATACGTCGACCAAGCCAAGCTCCTCACCAAAAGATTCACAACTTGCACAATTGTTCACATCAACCGAAGTGGCAACAAGGAAGCTGACGCCTCAGCAAAATGGCATCCACTTCTTAGCCGCATATGGCCAAAGAGGTACGTATCGAAACTCTAGCTTAACCTTCAGCAAAATGGCATCCACTTCATTATAGTCCGTTATATATTCAAACATTCCTATTTCAGTCCTTGTATTTGGTTATCGTTTTCTAAGTTAAATGTTTAACGATTTTTTTAAAAAAAAAAAGTTTATACGGAATATCAAGACTTTTAGTTAAAAACTTATAAAAACGCAAAGTTATTAAGTCTTTGGATAATTAAAGTTTTAAGGTTGGTAGTATAAAAGTTAAGTTAAAAAAATAAAAAATAAAACTAAGTTAGTTTTCTTAAGTTTAAAAAGGAAGGAAACTAACTAAATTGTATTATAACTAACTAAGTTAAATGTGAAGGACCATTTTTGCCAATTATTGAAAGTGAAAAAAAAATTATGTCTAGCTGCTGTCTTCCTCGTTTTTCCGGCGCAAGGCTTCCGGCCGCCGGAACCATTCCGGCCAAACACAAATCCGTTATAACAAGCTTTAAAACTTGATTTAATCATTCTCAAACGTCTCTTCACTTCTAAACGTTGAAACCCCATCATTATAACGTACGAAATCATGTTTAATGGGTTTAAATTCGGATTCATCATGTAACCGACCAGAATTAAAGAAACATTAGGAAACGCCATTTCACTCAAATTCGATATAAATTGATATTACCACCTCGTTTCTGCATCACTACCCGATCTAAACCCACAGAAAACATACCCAAATCGTGTCCAGAACCTCTATAATCGGGTGCAAGTCATCGGCCCTTTTTCTCTCAAATTCGATTCTTAAAACGCATTGTAAGTATCATTTTTCGTTGCCATTTTGTTAGTTATACGTCACTTCTTGAAAGCCCTCTATTACGGAGCGTTATCGGGTCTTGAATCGGATTATTGTGTAAGCTAGGGTTAGGGTTTATGTAGGATCAATTTGGGGAAGAAGATGATGTAAAGGGAACTATGTTTATATAGTTTGATTTCTAATTTAAATCAACAAATGTATATCCTTGTCTAGTGGTTGAGTCACTTGCTTCATGAACTAAGGGTCAAGGGTTCGAATCCTAGGCACTACCATATTTTTTTTAGCATTTTTTTCTCTCCTTTTAAATTGTTATAATTATATACATATAAAATGCATTTAAACTTGAAATATTCATAATAAATTCATCTTTTGCCCAAAAATTATGAAAATTTAGGTGTAGCTTCTTGACACCATAAAACAAATTATCCCACTTTTATTTTCTGAAAAATGTTTATTTTTATATTTTTTATTGAATTAAATTGTTTTAATCGTAATTAATTGATTAAAAATTCATTTTAAATGATATTAATCTCAAAGTTTTCGATAAATTATTTCTAATGATTATGAGCTGAAATAAAAATTATTGGTCAAGAAAACATTTATTTTTATTATCTTTCCTATTTTTAATCATTTAAACATGATTTAATCTCATTAAATCAGTTTTAAATATAAATAAGTTTATATAAATTATGGGAAAATTATTCTAATATGTTTATATCAGAAATCATCCATTTTCTATAAAATAAATATTTTTAGATCACGTATAGTATTATTAGTCTTATTTACGTTTAGTTAGACATAATAAAACATTTATTTATTTATACAATTTAAACATCTATTTTATAAATGTTTTTCTTATAAAATAGAAATACTCGTATGGTTTAATGTCTTAATTATTTTTTTGTTAATTCGTTGTGTAACACAAAAATTACTTATTTATATACTTATGATTATCGTATTATTTTAATTTAGTTAAAGTAACTAACTAAATTATTTTGTCTTAATTATTCAAACATATTGTTATCTAAATATTTAATCGGTAATAATTATATTACCTAAATCATATTTTCAAACTTTAGTATATTATTTTAATATACAACTTTTACATTAATTCGACTAAATCATAAAAACTCTAATTCCCCAAATCGACTTAGCAAACCCTAATGCCTTAGACCCTAGATACCTTAGACTTTGTAGACTTTACCTTACTAGTATTTATATACGTTATAGGTTAAATTCCTCAGAATTCTCACTACTTAGCTCACAACCGCTTAAGTGGATTTCGATCGCTTTCGCAAACTGTGAGTATATCTTTCCCCTTTTTACTGTCTTACTATTTTTGGGGTGATTCATGTACTTATTATCAAGTTTCTATTACTTCTTACTAAAATAGCAATTCTCCTGTGTGTTTGCTTTATGTTAATTTGTGTGTCTATGACTTGTCAAAATCATTAACCTTTGAGGGTCTGGCATTTCAATGAATAGTACTATGGTATATACCCCTTGTGACTCTGTTGAGAGACCTTGGTCATTGTCTTGTGATTCATATTACTAAAAATGTTTTGATTCTTGATTCTTGATACTTACTACATAGGGTTGATTTTGAATGGACATTACTTAAATTACATAATTGCAAATGGTATACAACACAGGAATTGCGAAACGTTTTGTACTATATATATATCCAACGGATGTACTCACCAATGCATTATATGTGTTGACAAATTATTTTGTACATGTTTCAGGTGACGTATGATCTTACTTGCTTTCACGCTTAGGATGGACCTAGTGCTTAAATAAAAGTTGAATATTTATTTAACTGTGTTTTGGATTTCTATTAAGACTCTTTGTATTTGTTTTGAAACAATGGAAGTTATTTGCTATTAATATTTACAATTTAGTCCATGTGCTATTGAACAATCGTCACTACGTGACACCTCGATGTTTCCGCCATCGGTTGGGGTGTTACAGATTGGTATCAGAGCCATGGTTATAGGGAATTAGGTTATTAGTAAATGCTTTTGACCTAGACTATAACTAAGCTACCCATTATATGCTTTCTTTTATTCTCATATTTCTTTAGATAGATTTTCTCGATTTACTTTTCATTATACTCGGAAAAGATTTTTATTCTACAAATGGAACGAAGACACCAAGTTAGGAGTGATATCCATACCTTGGTGAATAGTTTCACTTTTTATATGATTTAGTTATTTATTTATCTTGGAATATTTTCCTTTCGAGATAGGAGACGTCCAAATCTCAAGGAATCTATCCCTCCAAAAGAAACTTACTCACTAAGCTAGGAGTGATATCCTTATCTTAGTGATCAGTTTCACTCCATCGTATTTTTACTTTTGAAGTATATCTTGAGTTAGGAGTGAAATCCACATCTCAATGATATATGTCCACATCTTAAGTTCCGCTAGAGTTTTGAAATTTATTTGTGACGGGGCACGTGCAATCTGGAAGGGTGAGCTCCTGTATTCTGAGTTTTCTGTCTAGGTTGGTAATTCGCATAAATCCCAATCAGACGAGGGACCCGTTTACCTACCTGGGAATTCTCGGGATGAGCATTCACTTATAGGCTAAAGTACGCCCCCACAAGTCACTAATAATATTTCAATTACTTTAGTCAGTCAATAGTTTCTTTGGAAACACTCTTATATCTCGTTTTATACTTGGTATTGTTTTTCATTTGAAGTTTTATCATGATTTTCTTTATGATACTCATAATTTTTCTTATATCAATTTATAATTACTATATCTCATGATTGTGTTACTTGTCTTGATATAAACTATGACATTTCCAAGATTTTTGGAATCAAATCTCATAATTATTGTTCACTTTTGTAGATGTCTGATCGCGAATCTCGTAAGAGAGCCTCGAAGCGTCAGGCTAAACTGAAATCTGACCAGCGTATCGCGACTATGCTCAATGACAAGTTGGAAACACTTGTTCCCAACATCATTAATGCTATTATTCCAAACCTTAACCTGAACGGTAGCTCGAATGGAAACTCTAACGGAAATACAAGTGGAAATGGTGGGGCTAGTGAGAATAAGTGCACTTTCAAGCACTTCAACTCCTGCCATCCCAACAAGTTTAATGGCACTGAGGGAGCCACTGGGTTACTTGAATGGTTCGAAAGTATGGAGAATACGTTCATTAATAGCGACTGTCCAGATAACCTACGTGTTTGTCATGCCACGGGTGTTCTTCAAAAGAGAGCGCTTACTTGGTGGAATGGTGAAAAACATGCTCGAGGGACGGAAGCTGCTTTAGCTATGTCTTGGGATGATTTCAAAATCGCCATGACTACTGAGTTCTGTCCTCGTAGTGAGATGAAGAAGTTGGAGGATGAGTTCTATCATCTCAAGCAGGATAGTGGAAATAATGTTCCCTACAACAACCGGTATCACGAGTTGAGCTTACTGATTCCTCGTATGGTAACCCCGGTATCCTTGGCTATTGAGAAGTATATTGAGGGACTGCCACCTCAGATCCATGATTCGGTTATGGGAAGTAAACCTGCTACTGTAGAAGATGCCATCCGTCTCGCAGCATCTCTTACTGACAAACATGTCAAGGATGGTACTCTAACTCGTAAGGGTACTAAAAGATCTACTGAAATCCCTGCTACTACTGAACCGTCTCAAGCGAACTCTGTCTCTACCTCTAGTTCCAATAAGAAACGAAAAGGTGGAAACCAGAACTATGCTGTTGTCACACCCCTTAACCAGGTTCCTGTTGCAAACCCACCTGCTGCACCTCAAACAAACCCAAGGGCTTATACTGGGAAACAACCTCAATGCGCTACCTGCCACTACCATCATCCCACTAATTTACCGTGTCGTAAGTGTGATGCTTGTGGAAGACTGGGTCATACCACTCCTTTCTGTCGTGTTGCCAATCGACCAATAAATAACCCACAGACTGTTATCCAAAACCAGGGAGCTGACCAACCCAGAGTTTGTTATGCTTGTGGTGATCCTAACCATATGCAAAATAGATGCCCTCATCTTACGGCTTTTATTCAGGCTCGTCAACAAACCCCAGCAGTCCCAGCAGTTCCAGCAATACAAGCAGCTCCAGCCCGTGGTCGTGCTTTCAACATCAACGCTAACCAAGATCAAGCTACCAACGACGTTGTCAATGGTACATTTCTTATTACTAACTTATATGCTTCGATTTTGTTTGATACCGGTGTGAATAGGAGTTTTGTCTCGTTAGAAATTGAACCTTTGCTTACTCGTATTTGCTTTCACCCTACCCATCCTTTTACTATGGAGGTTGCTAGTGACAATCTTATTCTTATAAAATCTATGTTCCGTAAATGCACGTTAAACTTAAATGATTATAAATTTTCTGTTAATCTTATACCTGTTTTTAGGAACCCTACGAACCGAGTTTATAAACCTTTCTTGGACCAATTCGTAAATGATTTTCA
The DNA here is from genome assembly GCA_030844895.1 of Ambrosia x helenae. Classification (NCBI taxonomy): domain Eukaryota; kingdom Viridiplantae; phylum Streptophyta; class Magnoliopsida; order Asterales; family Asteraceae; genus Ambrosia; species Ambrosia x helenae. The sequence goes on along the minus strand of CM061229.1, from coordinate 115,523,374 downwards.
TCGATAACATGCGCACATACAGCAGAAACCTTCACTTGAAAGAAATTTCGAGACGAAATTTTCTAAAGTAGGGGAGCCTGTGACATCCGTCACCCTCGTCTTTCGTCAGATTTACAAAAAATAACCATTGAAATATTTTCATTATAGTCCGTTATATATTCAAACATTCCTATTTCAGTCCTTGTATTTGGTTATCGTTTTCTAAGTTAAATGTTTAACGATTTTTTTTTAAAAAAAAAAGTTTATACGGAATATCAAGACTTTTAGTTAAAAATTTATAAAAACGCAAAGTTATTAAGCCTTTGGATAATTCAAGTTTTAAGGTTGGTAGTATAAAAGTTAAGTTAAAAAAAAAAAAAAAACTAAGTTAGTTTTCTTAAGTTTAAAAAGGAAGGAAACTAACTAAATTGTATTATAACTAACTAAGTTAAATGTGAAGGACCATTTTTGCCAATTATTGAAAGTGAAAAAAAAAATATGTCTAGCTGTTGTCTTCCTCGTTTTTCCGGCGCAAGGCTTCCGGCCGCCGGAACCATTCCGGCCAAACACAAATCCGTTATAACAAGCTTTAAAACTTGATTCAATCATTCTCAAACGTCTCTTCACTTCTAAACGTTGAAACCCCATCATTATAACGTACGAAATCATGTTTAATGGGTTTAAATTCGGATTCATCATGTAACCGACCGGAATTAAAGAAACATTAGGAAACGCCATTTCACTCAAATTTGATATAAATTGATATTACCACCTCGTTTCTGCATCACTACCCGATCTAAACCCACAGAAAACATACCCAAATCATGTCCAGAACCTCTATAATCGGGTGCAAGTCATCGGCCCTTTTTCTCTCAAATTCGATTCTTAAAACGCATTGTAAGTATCATTTTTCGTTGCCATTTTGTTAGTTATACGTCACTTCTTGAAAGCCCTCTATTACGGAGCGTTATCGGGTCTTGAATCGGATTATTGTGTAAGCTAGGGTTAGGGTTTATGTAGGATCAATTTGGGGAAGAAGATGATGTAAAGGGAACTATGTTTATATAATTTGATTTCTAATTTAAATCAACAAATGTATATCCTTGTCTAGTGGTTGAGTCACTTGCTTCATGAACTAAGGGTCAAGGGTTCGAATCCTAGGCACTACCATATTTTGTTTAGCATTTTTTTTCTCTCCTTTTAAATTGTTATAATTATATACATATAAAATGCATTTAAACTTGAAATATTCATAATAAATTCATCTTTTGCCCAAAAATTATGAAAATTTAGGTGTAGCTTCTTGACACCATAAAACAAATTATCCCACTTTTATTTTCTGAAAAATGTTTATTTTTATATTTTTTATTGAATTAAATTATTTTAATCGTAATTAATTGATTAAAAATTCATTTTAAATGATATTAATCTCAAAATTTTCGATAAATTATTTCTAATGATTATGAGCTGAAATAAAAATTATTGGTCAAGAAAACATTTATTTTTATTAACTTTCCTATTTTTAATCATTTAAACATGATTTAATCTCATTAAATCAGTTTTAAATATAAATAAGTTTATATAAATTATGGGAAAATTATTCTAATATGTTTACATCAGAAATCATCCATTTTCTATAAAATAAATATTTTTAGATCACGTATAGTATTATTAGTCTTATTTACGTTTAGTTAGACATAATAAAACATTTATTTATTTATACAATTTAAACATCTATTTTATAAATGTTTTTCTTATAAAATAGAAATACTCGTATGGTTTAATGTCTTAATTATTTTTTTGTTGAATCGTTGTGTAACACAAAAATTACTTATTTATATACTTATGATTATCGTATTATTTTAATTTAGTTAAAGTAACTAACTAAATTATTTTGTCTTAATTATTCAAACATATTGTTATCTAAATATTTAATCGGTAATAATTATATTACCTAAATCATATTTACAAACTTTAGTATATTATTTTAATATACAACTTTTACATTAATTCGACTAAATCATAAAAACTCTAATTCCCCAAATCGACTTAGCAAACCCTAATGCCTTAGACCCTAGATACCTTAGACTTTGTAGACTTTACCTTACTAGTATTTATATACGTTATAGGTTGAATTCCTCGGAATTCTTACTACTTAGCTCACAACCGCTTAAGTGGATTTCGATCGCTTTCGCAAACTGTGAGTATATCTTTCCCCTTTTTACTGTCTTACTATTTTTGGGGTGATTCATGTACTTATTATCAAGTTTCTATTACTTCATACTAAAATAGCAATTCTCCTGTGTGTTTGCTTTATGTTAATTTGTGTGTCTATGACTTGTCAAAATCATTAACCTTTGAGGGCCTGGCATTTCAATGAATAGTACTATGGTATATACCCCTTGTGACTCTGTTGAGAGACCTTGGTCATTGTCTTGTGATTCATATTACTAAAAAGGTTTTGATTCTTGATTCTTGATACTTACTACATAGGGTTGATTTTGAACGGACATTACTTAAATTACATAATTGCAAATGGTATACAACACAGGAATTGCGAAACGTTTTGTACTATATATATATATCCAACGGATGTACTCACCAATGCATTATATGTGTTGACAAATTATTTTGTACATGTTTCAGGTGACGTATGATCTTACTTGCTTTCACGCTTAGGATGGACCTAGTGCTTAAATAAAAGTTGAATATTTATTTAACTGTGTTTTGGATTTCTATTAAGACTCTTTGTATTTGTTTTGAAACAATGGAAGTTATTTGCTATTAATATTTACAATTTAGTCCATGTGCTATTGAACAATCGTCACTACGTGACACCTCGATGTTTCCGCCATCGGTTGGGGTGTTACAACCTCTCAGACAGGTCAATATTACACAAACGGGCGCCGGGTCATGAATGACCCCAATCCAAGCATACCTAGCAACGGGCACTCTACCACCCCAAAAAGCAGAGGCCCGAAAACTCCAATACAAATCCGAACACTATCAACTAATGAATGGTGTTTTATACCGGCGCTCCTATCGTGGCCCTCTCGTGAGGTGCGTGGATACCGCGAATGCCGCCTCCCTTATAAAGGAAATCCACGAAGGAATATGCGGCATCCACGCAGGTACAAGAATGGTCGTCGCAAAGATCATGAACGCCTGATACTATTGGCCCGGGATGCACCAGGACGCTGTCAAGATCTTACGCACTTGTTTCAATTTCCAGCAACATGCACCAAATACCCTGCGCCCAAAGAACGACCTGGTTCCAGTCACCGCCGCCTGGCCATTCCAGAAATGGGCTATCGATCTAGTCGGCCCGTTCCTAATGGCCCCTGTAAAGATACAATATCTTATACTCTCCGTCGACTACTTCACAAAATGGGTTGAAGCCAAGCCGCTCGCATCAATCAGCGCCGAACATATCAAAAAAATTCATCTGGGAATTCATCATCTGCTGCTTCGGCCTACCCATGGAAATCGTCACCGACAACGGGACGCAGTTCGCGAACAAAAAGATTCAAGCATGGTTAACGCAGTTGGGCGTCAACCAGATATTTACGTCTGTCGCCCACCCCCAAGGAAACGGTCAGGTGGAACGTATCAACAGATCGCTGGTCGAAGGCATAAAGACACGCCTAGGATCCAAACGCACAGTATGGGTAGACGAACTCCCACACATCTTATGGGCGCATCGCACCCTCACAAAGACCAGCACCGGTGAAACCCCTTTCAGCCTAACATATGGATCAGAAGCCGTAATCCCCGCAGAAATATCATTCCCATCGCCAAGAGTCCTCAACACTGCGCAAACAGACAACGACAGAGAATTACATCTCAACTTGGACCTCTTAGATGAAAGACACGAGATCGTCGCTATATGTGAGGCAAACTATAAGAAACAACTGGAACGCTATTACAACTCCAAAGTTAAAGCCTGCACATTTGACATTGGAGATTACGTCCTGAGAGACAACTACGCGTCTCACTCCGAGCGCCCGGGAAAACTAGCACCCAATTGGGAAGGGCCTTACAAGATTCAACAAGTACTAGGAAAAGGGGCATACGCGCTCGAAAGACTCGACGGCACACCCATACATAGATCATGGAATGTAGCGCAATTGCGCCCATTTTACTTATGAAAATATCAGTTTTTGAAGAATGCACTCCACCACTTTACATTTTGTTCACAATTGCGTAATTATTACTTTGGCTCTAACTTATGAAGTTAATTTACTCTTCATAAAACTAGACGCCAAACATTGCCATACATCTAACTCATGAAGCTAATTTACTCTTCATAACTTAGAAAAGACAATCTATTAGCCCTAAATTATGAAGCTAATTTACTCTACACAATGGGCGCTAAGTTCACTCATAACCTATGAAGCTAATCTACTCTTCATACATATAGAAACTTATCCCAAAATCATTAAGCACAAACATCAACAAATATCAAAGCGCCAAACTTCATTTCCATTTCAAAAAAGAGTTACATATACAAAGGCAAAACAACAATTGACGCCACAAACAAAACAACCTACTGAGGAGGCTTATGCGCGGTCCCCGAACTACCCAACCTGGCAGTCTTGTCCGCCAACGCCTTCTGAGCCTTCTCCCGCCCAAGCCGATCGGACTCTTCAACCCATTGCCGGAAGTGGCCAATGGGATCCGAATCCATCAGGCATTTCCCAACTGTCTGAAGAATAGGAAATTTCATCGCCTCAAGCTTCTTCAGCTGGTCCACCAGTACATCTTCAATAGGGGCCCCATTCTTCGCCGCCAGGTAACCCTCCAACCAGCCTACGCGCAAACCAGCCTACGCGCGAACCAGCCACGCGCGCAGCCTGTGCTATCTCCACCACCTGGTCGCCCATCTTCGGCTCATTCCAGCAACGGTTGAAGATCTACAAACAGAAACAAACAAGTTAGTAGGAGCACGAAATACTTAAACACAAATACAAGTCAAAGAAGAAAACGTACCGCTGAAACACCATCAGACATCATCCACATGGCCTTCTCTTCAGAAGCCCTCTTCTCTGCCAACAAACTGGCTTCTTCAACGGACCATGCCTCCTTCTCCTTGACAAAGTCATTAATCTGACCTTCTAGCTCGGATACTCGAGTGGTCATCCTCACCACATCGGCATCCTTTGCCTTAAGGTCAGTCACAACATTAGCATATTTGGAGGACATCTCCTCCAATTCCTTGACCCTGGCCGCCTCCACCTTCTTCTGCTCCGCCAACGCAGACTCAGCTTTCTGCACCAGCTGATGGCGGCGCTCCAACTCCGTATTAACAGTCGCCGTGGAGTTGGCCCATGCCTTCTGCTTCTCGGCAGCATCAACATCCTTCTGGCGCAACTCGGACTCCAACTTCCGAACCTGCTCCAGAAGCCGCTTGCGCGCGGTCTCATACACCTCTTTCTCCCTCGCCAGGCGATCGGCTTCACCTGTAACCGCCGCCTGCTCATCTAAGAACTCACCCTCCCCGCGATGAAGGGCGTACAAATTCCCCAAAGATCGTGTCAAATTCATACACAACTCGGGGAAGAGTGTACCCCGGTTCTGGGAACGGTGATGAGCGCGCTCCGTAGGCGGAAGCGCGTAGTTAACAAATTCCTCAGCCACAAAAGGGTTGAGGAAACAGTAGCTCTCGGTTATACGCCAATCAGGCGTATAAAGCGGAGCATCCAACCTAAACGCATGAGCACTTGAAGACGCTCCACCACCCTCGACCTTCTTCAGCTTCGGATCACCAATCCCGACCCCCTGAGGCGACGTTTCTTGTACGTCCCTCTCATCCAGATCAACAAAAGCAGGCTCAGTCCGCGAGCCACCACCACCCTGAGCAACCATCCCTTGGGCTTGCTCCCTCTTAACCTTCACCAAGTCTTCATGTTGCTTCAATAAAGCCAGCCTGCGCTACTCCTCCTCTTCCTTCTCCTTGTCAGCCAAGATAGCCAAACGAGCATCTTCGGCCCACTTGCGCTCAACCTCCGTCTGAAGAGCTCGGGCCTCATCCTACTTCTTCTTCGAAGCGGCCTCAGCAGCACGCTTCTCTTCCACCTGTTTCCGCGTCAACTCCAACTGACGCGCTGCCATAGCTTGGGCCCTCTCCTCTTCTAGCTTCTTCTTCCTCTCCTCTTGAAATTGCTTCACAGACGGAGGAACAGAACCTACAAGCAACCAAGCACAGATGCATTAAGCACTTGACATAATCATCAAGAAAGCAGAAAGATATTACAAAAATCACTTACTGCTCATTTTTCTCAGAGCCTTTTCATAGAAGGGCTCACGCTCTGACGGGGAATCAAGCTCCAAACTTTGTGGAGGATCGATATTACCACCACCTGTGGCCGCCCACTTAGGAGACGAACCTTGAGGTACATCCTCCTCAATCGTCTCCGGCTGTTTATGCTTGTGACCTACACATAAAAGAAAACAAAGCTCAGCCTACAAAACACAAACAAAGGAAAAAAACTTAAAGGAAGTCAGAAGACTTAATCTCAGTAGTCACTCCTTCAGTCGCACCAGTCTCACCTGTCATACCACCACCTTGTGCCGCGGCTGCAGACGCAATGGATCCACCGCCACCTGCAGAGCGACGCGCACGGTGAATTAAACCGGACGATGACCCACTCGACTCATCGTCGGATAAAAATACATAATCAATCCCAGCCGCCGTACGCACGGACAGCGGCTCAGGATTGATTAAGAAACCGACTTCAAGGTTAGAGGGCGCACCTTCCATCGGCGCGGGAAAAAGGAAATTTTCCACCTTCAGCTCCAACTCGGACACACCCCCCTCGGGTACCGCCAGATAAGTAGTCTTCGTACCGTGAGCGGCAAAGATCTCAAACAACAACTCGCCTGCAAATAGATATACGCGTCAAACACGAGGGAGGTACAAATAATAATAATAATAATAATAATAATAATAATAATAATAATAATAATAAAACCAAAGTACTCACCTTCAACAGATAATGGCCCATCATCACCAATAGGCGCCACGTCATAACCCTCCCTGACGCCTAGACGGCTCAGTCCTAACAGACGGAGGATACTCTCATCCAACCTATCCAAATCATCTAGGCGAGTAGGGTGCGCGCACAGCTCCTGAAACCAAACCTCCTCCTGGAAATCCTTTATAACTTCGAAGGACGGTGCCTTCTGCCCGACCCGGAGCTCCAGGTTCGCCATATCTACAGGAATAACCTCCTTCTTCACGAAGAAAAAACACTTCTTCCATTCACGAAGAGTCTTGGGTGAACTCTTCGGCATAATCAGGCTCACACTCTTCGACCTTTCGACAAAAGACACCCAGCCGGACTCCTTCACTTCAATCTTGTAAAACACATCGAAGTGTTCAAACTCCGGCTCCCTTCTTAATGCCCGGCAGGTGGCTTCAAAATGCATAATCCTCATCACCCCAAAGGGGCTTATCTGAGAAATATGCAACCCGTACTTCTGCAAGACGGAGACAAGAAACCTCGAAACCGGCAACCGGAAAATCCACTTCTGAAAGTACGCCTCGTACAGTCATATCTTCCCCTCCGGGCAGTCAACCGGAGTCTGTCCCTTCTCCGGCAACTCTGGCTCCCACTCTCGAAGGATGTTAAACTTCTTGACCAAAGACCTAAACTTGTCCTTGGACCAAGAAATTTAGGCATCCTTCATCGCCAACTCGGTCTTCTTATCTTCAGAAGACATCTTCGACAAATAAAAAAGAGAAGGAACTAGAAAATTTTCCTTCGACAGCTGATCGGAAAACTTACTAACTCGCCGGAGAAAAATTGGAAAACTTCTTCGAAAGAGGAAAATGAAACGAATGGAGGATAAAGGGCACATATATATACCCATCGCATTTAATGCAACGATAGAAAAAGAAATAATCACGAACAGGCTTTTCGCGCAGGGGTCCAATGACAGACAGACACGTCAGACAGCCCACGTGACCAAACAGATCATGCGCCGCGCGTGGCCCACTTGCCTGACGGTTGTTCTACCCCAGCTGGCAAATGATGTCGATGATCGACACGTGTACGTCCACGTTTGAATCCATCATCAACAGCTGTCCACATGCACCAGATGCACGACACGTGGCGGACTACCAACTCAACAGTCACGGTAACTATCAGACACGATCTCCAAGGCAGGTGTACCAACCGTCAGCCACGTCTTTTCACTTTCAAAACATTCCCGCCTTGAATTCACACAAAATTCAAAAAGACAAATTCAATGCGGAGTAAATGCAGGCGCAGATAGGGACAAAAAACAACTTTTCACAACATCTGACCGCGCAAACAGGCACGACGCCTCTCTAGGCTTCATGCCAGACCAGAAATTTTGAAAATTTTTATTTTCACAACTTCTGACTGCGCAAACAGGCACGACGCCTCTCTAGGCTCTACGCCTGCGCGCCAGACCAAAAATTTTTAAAATATTTATTTTCACAACTTCTGACTGCGCAAACAGGCACGACGCATCTCTAGGCTCCACGCCTGCGCGCTAGACCAAAAATTTTAAATTTTTTTATTTTCACAACTTCTGACCGTGCAAACAGGCCCGACGCCTGCCCGGGCTCCACGCCTGCGCGCCAGACCAAAAATTTTGAAATTTTTTATTTTCACACCCTCTGATCGCGCTTCCAAGCCCCACGCCAAAGCGCAGAAAGGAAACAACCAAGAACTTCCTTCTCCCAAACGAATGGCTTTCAACTTACTGATCAAGCCAGCCTAATACCACTAGACGAGTCTTTCACCGATCCTATGAACATAACTATCAAAATCACAAAGCAGACAACAACTTGTAGCAAGAATCCGGGAAATTATTCATCTTCTTCAAGCTTTACATAAGACGAGCTATCTCTCGTCATCTCCAAGCTCTTCAGATAAATCTCTGCTTCAAGCTTCATGGGTGAAGAAATAATTTTCTTCATCCTGCTTCAAGCCCTACACATAATGAATGAAGTTCCTTCATTCCCCTACTACTGACCGGACCTAATCATAGGTCCCGCAATAAACACTCATTCCGTCATACGCCCGCAGTTTGATCACTGTGCGCGCACCAGTTGACGAAGGTCATACAAAAAACACATGTCCACTTTGTTACATGAAAACCCAGTGACGACTGGATGTAACTCAAAGTACACTTGTGAAATCAAGTCCAGCACTCCCCTACCAAAGGTCAATGAAAGCACTAGACTGGGGGGACTTGAAGGGATATGGTACCAAAGCATTACAAATACCATATCATCGCCCAACTAGAACTAGTATCGCCTGGCGTCCATCCGCCCGTTTTACGTCAGCGGAACGTCTGGCGTCCACCCGCCCATTCTACGCCGGCGATACACCTAGCGTCCAACTGACGCCAGACGTAGCTTTACCCGCCCGTTTTACGTCGGCGATAAACCTGGCGTCCAATCGATGCCAGGCGCAAGATCGTCCGCCCGTTCTACGTCAGCGGACCCAACATGCTTCGAAGCTTCCCCAGCAAGCCAAAGGAAGCTTCACCAACACAACTGAAAGATACCTTCTAGGGCAGCCTTGGACTCACCCCTACCCCAGACAAAATATCTCTGACGCTACAGGCTGCCCGTCAGAGATCCTCTCCAATCAGAGACTGCTCTCAGTCTGACATACAGAAAGGACGACGACGTGGCAGCCTCCCAGCCAAGATATCTTCCTGACAGCAGACTTTCTCAACCTGTCTCGAGGTCTAAGAAAAGTATGATTACCCACCGTCCTCGGTCTACCAGTAGGCAGGCGCCACGTGTCCGCCGACCATCAGCGTCCATTCAACGGATGCCACGTAAACAATCGTCAGGACGGTAACATCCTCCCTTACCATTTTACTTTCTCCATTTTACTAAAACCCACTTGCACCAAATAGACTTAAGGACTTGGGCCGAAATCTTGGAGACACCTCTACCTGGGCCGGGCCCCATCAAGGGTAGAGGATGGGCTGAGAAAGTGTGATGTCAAGGTACTACAAAAGGGGGAGCTCCTTCTCCTTTTGTTGGCATCTAATATCACATACACTTTCACTCAAGAGGAATACGAACTCCTTCGTACCTTCTTCAACCCCTTGTTTATTACACTAACCTTTAGAGGCTCGGCTCTTCTAATCGGTAGTCTTCTAAACTCCTTGGTCTTGTCCTTAGTCCCTCACGTATTTTATAAACATCTCTCTTTACAAAATACAGTAGAATCACCACCTGGATTAGCGGTTATACGCCACTAGGATCCGTGTTTCTTCAGTACCAAAGTCATTCGGTCGTTGTTGCTTTGATCCCGCATGAAACCAGATGATATTTGTTTAGTTCGTCAAAGAAAAGAAAAAAAAAATCAACTTTTATCGAAGCTTAATAAAGCATCTTATAATAATATTAACGAAAATGGTGTCATAAAACGTGTGAAACTTTGATGAAATGTACGTGCTTGGATCACATGTAGATCATTCTTTACATCTCCATTTTTTATGTAAATTAATATCAAGACAAAGATAATAATAAGCACGATAAAAAATAAGTAGGAGATAACATAAAATAATTATTTTCTGATTTTTAGCTATAAACCTGTAGTTTGTGAAGCCGGCATCTCGCTATAACAACAAAAAAAAAAAAAAAAAAAAAAAAAAAAAAAAAAAAAACTATTCTATTTGTACCATGGAGAAACTCACCAAGTTTTGTATTTCATGAATTTAGCATCTCCTTCTTAAAGATTCTTCATTCAACATCAAAACGTTAGTTAACTAAACATTAATAACCATATATATAATCACCCTAAATACATTAATTTCTCAATCAATCAATATTCAATCCATCTTCTTAATTAGTAGTGATGTCGAAACTATTCTTTGCCACCTTATCCAACATAGATATTGCAACCACCACTCTCCTAATAACCTCTTTCCTTACTTTATTCTGGCTTGTAAGAATAATATTAACATCAAACAATAATTCTAGCCCACCACTGCCACCCGGACCACGACCCTTACCGCTAGTCGGGAACCTCCATTCTCTCGATCCCGAACTCCACTCCTACTTCGCCAATGTGGCGAAAACATACGGCCCGATATCGAGGCTATGGCTCGGTAAAAAACTTGGTATTATCATCACCTCTCCTGAGTTGGCCCGTGAGGTGTTAAAACTAAATGATACCATCTTTGCTAACCGAGATGTTCCGGTTGCGGGGATAGAGGCAACATACGGGGGAAACGACATTGTTTGGACCCCGTATGGTGATCAGTGGCGGATGTTGAGAAAGATTTGTGTTCGCGAAATGCTTAGTAACCAAACTTTGGATTCGGTTTACTCTCTTCGTAGGAAAGAGGTCAGGAACACTGTGAACTACATGTATAAGCATGCGGGTTCGCCTGTTAACGTTGGGGAGCAGATGTTTTTGACTGTGTTGAATGTTATTACTGGCATGATGTGGGGTGGGACGGTGAAGGGGGATGATAGGGAGAAATTGGGAGCTGAGTTTCGGCAAGCGGTTGGTGAGATGACTGGGTACTTGGGGATGCCTAACTTGTCGGATTTTTATCCGGGTTTGGCTCGGTTTGATCTGCAAGGGGTTAGAAAGAATATGAAAGTGTTGGCCAAGAGATTTGATGGGATTTTTGAGAGGATTATTGATCAAAGGAGGAAAATGGGTGACGATGGAAACAAGGATTTTTTGCAATTTTTAATGAAGCTTGAAGGTTGTGGAGAGTCCAACCCTCCGTTCACTATGGTTCATCTCAAGTCATTGCTTATGGTAAGTACCAAACAATAATAAAAAAATGTTTTGTCTGCTTACACATTATTTAGATGTAACTTGGTTTTAATTGTGGAATGAAGGAATTTTACCAAAAAAAAGTTGGTTTTCAATTTTTCAGGATATGGTGGTTGGAGGGACGGATACAACATCGAATACAGTGGAGTTTGCATTGGCTGAAATGATGAGCCAACCCGAAATCCTCAAAAAGGCACAAGAAGAACTAGAGATGGTGGTCGGGAAGGACAGTGTAGTCGAAGAATCACATATTAACAAACTACCTTACTTATATGCGGTTATGAAAGAGACTCTGAGGTTGCACCCCGCACTTCCACTCTTGGTGCCACATTGTCCGAGTAAGTCAATTGTGATTGGCGGCTACACGGTCCCCAAAGGTGCGCGGGTGTTTGTGAATGCGTGGGCAATACATAGAGACCCTGCCATTTGGGAGAATCCATTGAAGTTTAGACCCGAAAGGTTCTTAGATGGGAAATGGGATTTTACTGGTAATGACTTTAGTTACTTTCCGTTTGGGTCTGGGCGAAGGATATGTGCGGGGACCGCCATGGGGGAGCGAATGTTTATGTTTTTGCTTGCATCCATAGTTCATTCTTTCAATTGGGAATTGGGCAAGGGAAAAGAACATGATCTATCTGAAAAGTTTGGAATCGTGTTGAAGATGAAAGTTGCTCTCATGGCAATCCCGACACCAAGATTGTCAAACCTCACACTCTATGAGTGACGATCTTAAAAGTGACTTGTATTCTTCAATCAGAGCCACCAATTTCTATACAACTTGCAAGAATTTACTTATTCTTGTTAACACAGTCAATGCAATAAAATAATAGAAAATATATATTATTTGATTGTCATATGTATATACATTTCGAAGACACACTATGAGACGCTTGAGAACGACTTATACTATTTTGGAGGTTGTAAACATAAAGACAGTGCATAACAAGATAAGTGACTCCCTACAAAAAAAATTGATGTTAGAAGTTAATCCTAAAACACCCATGAATTAAAAATTCATGGGCCACAGTGAAAGGACTTAGATTAGTTATTTGAGTTATATTTGTTATTTGATTTATCTCTGTGATAAAAACTTACGTAGAAAAAAGAAAAAAAAAACATAAAGGACGTTGCTCTTTGAAAATCAAACTCACACCAAAAAATTCGCATCATAGCATGCCTACAGCTTGAACCAAAAGCTAATTTGCATTAGAATATAATTTTTAACTTACTTAAAATAAAGGAAATGTCGGTTGGCAAAATCAACATTGATTGTTAAGATAAATATATATGTATTAATATTACAAAGCATTAAAATCCTACATGACACTCAAAGAGGCCATTGGTCCTTTGAATGTGTCATGTGATATTCTCTCAATTTTTATCCAAAAGTCTTTTCATCTCTCATGTTTCCAACACATTTTTAAAACGTTAATAACTTTTATATACGATATAAAAAAAATACATCAAATTAACGAACGTTTTATTATCTTCCTAACAAGTACCATAGTGCTATATAAAAATGGGAAAAAAAACATTTTTTTTGTCGGTTTTTGTTCATACAGAAAAAAAAACACAATGTGTTCAGGTAATTTGTTAATAATGTCTAGGCAAGTCACTAATCATGTTCAAACTATGAATTATATTTTCATTAAAAGTAAAATAGGTTAAAACAACTTTTTTTTTAAAAAAAAAAGTCATACCTTTAAAACTACCGCTTCAATCACGCTCTACAATGATTGTTTCTAGCTCTACTACTTATTCAAACATACATCTTTTTAATATACATTTTCATTCTTATTCACATGATTAAAATTATAGTATATTGTCCTTCACGGGTAGCTCAGTTGGTGAATGGATGAGAGATCTCTCTTGAGGTCTCAGGTTCGATTCCCACGAAGAACATAATGAGAAATGATGGATAACTCATGGCCTATGGTCATGAGTTCGAGTCCTGATCTCGCCAGGTTTTACCAGTTCACTATTGTCGTGCCTTCGGGCGGGTATGTGGGTCGGATTTTCCTTGGAAGCGGACTGTCAGGCGGGCTAGGGCTTCGTGCGTCCGGGGTGGGCCGGGCTGTGCCCCTGTCTTTGCCACTGGGGGGCCGCGTACGAAGTACCCGGCGTTCTTTAGTTGTCCGTTCAAAAAAAAATTATAGTATATTAATTTCTTTATTACATCATAACACATATTTAATTTATCACACCATATTAAATTTATCTATAAGGCTTTTGAAATATAATCTAGTAATAAATATATAATATTGCTATATTGTTAAAAAAAACCCTGTGATCTCATAAAATAAATGAATAAATAATAATAATAATAATAATAATAATAATAATAATAATAATAATAAATAATAATAATAATAATAATAATAATAATAATAATAATAAAATAAATGAGGTGTAAAACGCAAACTTCTAGATGAGGTTGGCAGTTGTGATATTTTGGTCATTATTCGGAACTTGAAAGAAAAAAGTGACCAGACATTTATAAGATAAGGTCGCAACTAGCATGAACCTTAACTTCAATAATTTCCTCTAAAAATTTCAATCAATGAATATGTACCTATTATTTTCCCTTTAAGCAACAAGCTCTTTGATACTTCTTTTTACACGGCGATGACGAATCTATTCTTCGCTGCAGGGTTGTGGGAAACCATCAATTCAAACGGACAGGTTGCAACCATGGTTCTCATAATAATCTTTATGCTTTCTATATTCTGGCTTGTAAGGATATTATTAACATCAAAGGGTTCCAACCCACCACTACCACCCGGCCCACGACCTCTTCCGCTAGTAGGAAACCTCCTATCTCTCGACCCCGATCTCCACACCTACTTCGCAAGCGTTGCGAAAACATACGGCCCGATATCGAGGCTATGGCTCGGTAAAAAACTTGGTATTCTCATCACCTCTCCTGAGTTGGCCCGTGAGGTGTTAAAACTAAATGATACCATCTTTGCTAACCGAGATGTTCCGGTTGCTGGGATAGAGGCAACATATGGCGGAAACAACATCGTTTGGAGCCCGAATGGTGATCAGTGGCGGATGTTAAGAAAGATTTGCGTTCGTGAAATGCTTGGCAACCAAGTCCTGGATTCGGTTTACGCTCTTCGTCGAAAAGAGGTCAGGAACACGGTGAACTACCTTTACAACAATGCTGGGGTGCCGGTAAACATTGGGGAGCAGATGTTTTTGACTATTTTGAATGTACTTACCGGCATGATGTGGGGTGGGACTGTGAAGTCGGAAGATAGGGAGAGACTAGGAGCTGAGTTTAGGCAACTGATAAGTGAGTTGACAGGATACTTGGGGATGCCGAACTTATCGGATTTTTATACGGGTTTGGCTCGGTTTGATCTGCAAGGAGTTAGAAAGAATATGAAAGTGTTGGCCAAGAGATTTGATGGGATTTTTGAGACAATGATTGATCAAAGGAGGAAAATGGGTAGCGATCATGAAAATAAGGATTTTTTGCAGTTTTTGTTGGAGCTTAAAGACCGTGGAGATTCGAATCCACCATTTACCATGGCTCATCTCAAATCGTTGCTTATGGTAATTGTTAAATACTTATGTTTAGATACATAGTTAGATAGTATTAAAAGAATGACATGTACCAATTGGTTGATTGTATATTTGTCATTGGCGTAGCTCTTAAGGGGTGGATGTCCCCCCGAATTTTCGCTCATAAGTTCCGATTATATAGTATTCGTGCAGAAATTTTTTGGTATATACGATTTCGACCCCCGAAGTTTCGGGTCAAGCTTCACCACTGATTATTATTTGTATTTATAATGTTTTAGGATATGGTGGTTGGAGGGACGGATACAACCTCAAATACAGTCGAGTTTGCCTTGGCCGAGATGATGAGCCATCCTGAAATCCTAACAAAAGCACAACAAGAACTAGAGATGGTAGTAGGGAAAGACAACATAGTTGAAGAATCCCATATTAACAATCTACCCTACCTATATGCTATCATGAAAGAAACCCTTCGAGTGCATGCTATACTTCCCCTTTTGGTTCCCCATTGTCCAAGTGAGTCATGTGTGATTGGCGGCTACACGATACCCAAAGGCGCTCGGGTGTTCGTGAATGTTTGGGCAATACATAGAGATCCTACCATTTGGGAAAACCCATTGGAGTTTCGACCTGAGAGGTTCTTGGATGGGAAGTGGGATCATACTGGAAACGACTTTAGTTATATCCCGTTTGGATCTGGGCGAAGGATTTGTGCAGGAATTGGAATGGCAGAGCGGATGTTTATGTTTTTACTTGGATCCATCATTCATTCGTTTGATTGGAATTTGGGTGAGGGAAAAGAGCATGATCTATCTGAAAAATTTGGCATTGTGTTGAAGAAGAAAGTTGCTCTAATTGCTATCCCAACACCAAGATTGTCAAACCCCACATTATACGAATAATGATTTTTATTTTGATGTAATATTAGACGTTTGATTGGCCCACAAATTGTAAAACATTCCCTATTTGTACGCGCACTATAAATGTAACAAAATGTGACAAACCAAAAATTAGATTATTATTATTATTAGCTGCTGCAGTACTAGTGTGCATTACTACAATTATAATTATTATATAAGCATTAGAGCATTCACAATAAATTTTCTGTATCAGTGTGTGAGTGAGCGCTCTATATTACATAAAGTGAGTATAAGTGGTTGTGAGTAAAGGAGGGATAAAATATATAGAGAATACACTGTTTATCAGTAAATTTGGAGAAGACACTGTTCACCCTCTATAATTTTTTAAGGCTCCGGATATTTGCACAAGTAGCAAATTTATTCACACAATCCTATACGGGTCGTATAGGGCTTTACGGCCCGTAAGCCTCATTTTTTGAACATTCTACGGGCCGTAGAGGGCTCTACAGCCCGAAGGTAATCATTGCCAATGATTGTATGATTGGCAATCATTGTAATGATTACCTACGGGCCGTAGAGCCCTCTACGGCCCATAGAACAAGTTTGATTAATTTTGGCAATGAATAAGGGTGGGATGGATGTATACTTTTTGTCTACGGCCCGTAGAGACCTCTACGGCCCGTAGACTAAAAAAACACAAAAAAACGTTTGGGACGAGGTTCGACCTTGGGCAGATTATCACACAAAAAAATTGTGTAAAACGTTAACACAAGCGTTTATATAAACAAAAAGATAAAACTAAACGTTAACACAAGCGTTCAAAATAAACATTGTTTAAAACGTTTACAAAATAAGATCAGAAATAGAACATCGAATCATCATGCGGCTGCTGGGAGGACGTCCCGGGCTGCTGCGAGGATCTCCGGCCTCATGCGGGGTCTGCTGCGTGCTGGGCCCTATAGTCGGTGGGAAACGAGTCTGCATGCCCAGCTGGCGAAAGATATCCTGCTGGCCAGCAATCATCCAACGTATCGCCTCGTCCTGCCGATCACGCCACTGACGCATCTCGGTGTCCTGCTGCTCACGCCAGGTGTCCATCCGCTGACGCCACTGACGCATCTCGACAGCCTCTGCGACAGTCGTACTTATGTCCGCCCTAACCTCAGGAGGCAACCGCAGGGAGTGATAAACGCGTGGCGGAATCTGCACCTCATCAGGCTGCGGCTCAGCCATATTGACGTCCCTCTCAGCGCCCCCTACCCCTCGGCAACATACCGCAACCCAACCTCAACAGCACCACCTGCAATGGATAACAATAAATAATTAATAAATAATAATAATAATAATAATCAAAGATTTTATAAAAAATTGGGCAGACTTTCCCCTGTTTTCGTGCAAACCAGACAACACAAGTTGTCTACAAGTTTCCCAAATAATAATAATAATAATAATAATAATAATAATAATAATAATAATAATAATAAAAATAATAATAATAACACTAACATCTTCTTGCGCATCTTCCTGCTGTTTTTTTTCCTGTGATTTTGTAGTTAGGCGCCCGCGAGTATTCTTTTGTACCTCGGGAGGTTGAGTGTCTATCATACTTGGATTTACCATCGACTTTATTTTTGACAACATATTTCTTTGAACGCGTGGTGATTGAGACAGCAGTGTCTCTTTGACTATTTCCCACTCACTCGCAACGTCATGTTCCCCCCTTAATGTGCATCTTAAACCTTGAATGCTGGCTTTCAACTCTGTTTGTCGTATACTAACCAAAGTTGTAGTTTGTGTCTGTCCATGCAGAAACAAACCTTTCTTTGTAGTCACGGAGCCAGATCCAGTCTATATATTCAAAAACATCTATAAAGATAGAACAAAGATATTTGTTAATGTGTGTATGCATTTTAAACTAAATTAATAAAATATGTACCAGCTCGTTGGTCCTGGCATAGTCGTTTGTAGAATCGGTCTAACCAGAGCCGATAAAATGCCGGAGATGAAGATCTACAGAGTCGCTTAAAAGATTTCACAAATATTTCCCAATCTGCATTTCCAAAGGCTTGTCTGTAGTGCTTCAATATATTTCGTTGAATGTTATACCTGAATGCATAATAATAATAATAATAATAATAATAATAATAATAATAATAATAATAATAATAATAATAATAATAATAATATGTATACCTGCATAACAACTTCGAAGCTGCTGGAAATACAATGTCGCATGCATTCATCAAGGCTTTCTCACAATCAGTTACTATAACACGGGGCTCTGTACTATCTTCTAGCAACTCTTTAAGCCTTTGTAGCACCCACAGGTAGTTATCCTTTTTTTCACGGGAGATGAATGCATGGGCGACACAAAACGACTTGGATGTTGATGTCATACCCACAACTTGAACAAACGGAAGTTTATACTCGTTCGTTTTGTAGGTCGCATCAATCATCAGCACATGCGGGAACGCACGCCATAACCTGTGCGAGGTGGGATGGACAAACAAAATATCATCGATCGCATTTGTCGAGGCATTCCTCCGGGTGAAGTAAACAAATTTTTTTTCCACCAATGTGGCTTCGAGTACCTGCATAGCAATAATAATAATTAAAAAATAATAATAAAGAAGGAGTAGTAGTAGTAGTAGTAGTAGTAGTAGTAGTAGTAATAATAATAATAATAATAATAATACCTGCATTTGAGTCATGTCGCCGTATAACAAATGCTTAACCTTGGTTATTGTGTTATGTATGTCTCTTAAGATGCAGGGACTATCCGGGTTTTGTTTTCTAACGGCTGAATGTATGTCTACTGGCGTAACATTTTGAAAATAAAGTGTATCCACCAATTTTAACTCGCCCGGACCCAGCCTCCTAGCATACGCGTGACCCTCGATGTGTTGGAAAGGTTTGTGATTATGTATTTGGTTCTGGACCTCCAAAATATAACCATCGTGGCCGGAGTCGTATCTCCCTATTACTTCATACGGGCAATTACATATTTTACTGCCGTCTTTCGAACCGTGGCTACACTAAGATGCACGCCACTACGGTCACATCGTATCCATGTCGTCGTTACCCTCCTATTCGGCCTCCTGCCTTCCAAAACAGTACGTGAGTATACGGTAATGTAACCATTTTTTTGCCCTTTGATAAACCCACTCTGTCAGGTCTTTAAGAGACCCGAATACCTGCAAAATTTATATACGAGTTCAAATACCTACTAATATATTCGATTTCAAATCTCACAAACCCTACGAGTTCAAATAACAACTAATATATACGAGTTCAAATCTCACAAACCCTAAAACAAATTTAGGTACGGGCCTAAATATACGAGTCTAAATATGTACACTACTAAATATACACGGGTCTAAATTATAAACAAGTGTAATGCACTTACAGTCTCCCCCTTGGACCTAGCTAGTGATTTACAGATTTAACCTATCATCTAGCTCAGGACACACATGAAGTGAAAACACAACGATTTTAATCAGTTTTGTTACAAAAACACCCGTGATACGAGCCTCGGCTCTGATACCACTTGTTGGACAGTCACGGATGATCCGGATATGACGGGTTTGGACACGAACCGGGTGCGGAATCCTCGAATCGTGGTTTAAGCAACAAATAAACCTCAAACACACACAAAGACAAGTTGCTCGGATCTGGTTTCAATTTCAATGATAAAGATTATATTAAACAGAGCTCGTGTAACGGTTTTGAATTTATGTTTTAGCATATTAATAAACTTTAATTCATTAACGTAATTACATAATTGCATATAGAAATTAAATTGCAATAATACAAATGAAGTAATTATTAAATTGAGAAAATTATAAATATGAAATCATAATTTCTAGTTAAGGACACGTAACATATTTTGTTTCAATAGTTTTTTTTTCTTAAATAATAAATGAGTTGTTAAAGAATAGTTAATATGAATCCATCAAAGTCGTTTCCTTTTCTATCTTATTAACTTTCAAATTAATGACATGCGATGAATGATAATTGAATGAAATATATAAACGATGGATTATTTCAACAAAAAGTATATAAATATATGGGGAAAGTGAATATGGTGTTGTCACACACCTAAGCTTACATGTGAAACTCCACAAAACTACGTGTTTTGGTTCATTTAAGTCAAAACTACATAGTTTTGAATAATTGGCTTCAAATCATATTCCTAATTTCAATCCTCTAATTGTGAATGAAGATTTGTTGAACCTTCGTCTGTTTAGTAATATTGTAATTTTGGATATTTTCTTGACTTAGGTTTCCTCACAAAAGTCGTAAATATTGAGATGCAATCAATAATCAATGTTATTTTGTGATCTGAACATGAAATTCATTTTTCTTTTGTTTTATTAATAAGAAAATGAAGTGTGGCTTTTATTCTCATAGTTTCGGAAGCTATCAATGTATTCATGTGTGTACAAATGAGGATGAAAAAACCCACTTCATAAAATTATGATAAGGGTAGAGATCCATGAATTCTTTGAACAAAATGGATAAAAAATCATATATATAGTTATAATACATAATCTTCCTAAATAATTATGTGGTGCAAAATCTTGATTTGTACTTGACGAACATGATCTTTATATGTTCAGATTCTTTTATTTTATGGAGGAAGACTTTGAATATATTATCAAGTGAAATTAGGAGATGCGGTGTGATCTCAAATAATCAAAACTATGTAGTTTTGATGTAAAATGATGTAATTTTGAGAAGTTTCGCATGTAAGCTTAGGTATGTGACAGGACCATATTCACTTTTCCCTAAATATATACCTCTCATTGCTTGTTGTTATTTACAATGCACCAACATTGTTTTAACCTCCCGACCACCGTTCGTTTTTAAGGAAAAACATGAATTTCACTCAATCAACTCTCCGATAATGTGTTTATTACCACCGCTGCCCGCAATTCGCTCAATCACAAACGATCGGACGTACCAAAGAACCCTAACTAGCGTCCTACGATTTTTGACGAAAAACAACCACCTAACGATCACCTTTCTTTTTTGTGTTACTGTCGCGCCATCATTCGCAACTGAAGTTGTGTTTCGACCATCTCCGCTATCAGGGTCGTTTTTGTTAGACTAGTTGAGGTAAGAATTCCAATCCTTACTTGGTAAGCTTAAGATGTTAAAACACAATAAATAATCATTCTGGCGACTAAGAACTTAAAATTGGAATCTTTGTCTCCATCTCTTATGTTATATGCATAAGTTATAAAGCGGGTAAAAGTTTTCTTTTTTTTTTATTTAACACTATATGTGAGATTATAAAAGGAATAACGATCCATTAACACTAAAACCAATATTTTGAATAGTTCCTTATTATTGCATGCAACCTTACAATTAACCATTGTGAGCATGCAAAGTTAATATTTTATTAATCAATAACTCGATTGGATAATGGTTTTCAATATACCAAACCTTTCAGCAAACTAAAAAAACGGAAAGAGAACAATTAGTTTTTTTTTTTAGTTTCTATGAACATTGGTCCGTGTAGTATTTCACATATGTATATAATAGTTTATATCCATTACCAAGTAGTGAAATTTGATTTGTTCATAAATGTTTAAATCAGTATATCGTCTAACAGCATATTAATTAAAAGAGATTACGATTGTGATAAATAAGAGAATTGGATAATTCGTCTAGAATGCAATATGCATTAGAAAGTTAACTATGTTTTATTGATCAACCATATGTATTAATTCAGAATTTATATTTAGAATTATTTTTCTATACTTGTCAATATTCTAAATAAATGCATATTATCTTTGAACTCGATATCTATTTTAGCCTATTATAACAACTAGTCAAGAGTCGTAAGGTCTCTATCGCCGGACAACCAACGAATCAAAGAATCATATGACTGAATTATCACTCATGAACTTTAATAATGAAATTATAGGTTCAAGCATAATCCATTGTTTCTCATTGATTTCTTACAAAGTTCCTCATCACAATCTATGTGAGTATATCTTTCCCATTTTTCATGTTTTACACTTTTGGGGTGACTCATGTACGCTTATTACTTCACTCACTTAATCATGTTTTATTCTATATTCACAATCGCAATTCTTGTATGTGTTTTACTTGTTGATTCGCTGATAGTGTGTACTTATGACCTTAATTATTAACCCGGTGTGGGCCTACCATAGCAATAAATAGTACTTAACTATTGTTATGTGTAAACTACTTGCTTTGTCGCATACTATATATAATCATACTATTGGGCGACCACTATACATATATACTAGATATCCCATTATTCTTGGATATCATTTCTACTCTAAAGGTTTGATTTTGGGTGACATTTGTACATAACTTGAACACTAAATTGTAGACAGTATAACACGTGAATTGCGAAACTCTTTTCCTACTATATTTATTCAAACAGGGTATGCTCACCAATACATTTTGTATTGACAAAATTATTTTCGTACATGTTTCAGGTTGTTATGAGATCACTTTTAAGCTTTTGGAACTTAGACTTAGATTAAGATTTACTGTATTTCAGTTTAGATTGTTCGTTTTTAATCGTTGTATTTCTTTCCATGTAATAAACTATTCAATTCAATGTATTCAAATTTACACTTTAGTACCATGAGCTATTGAGCAATCGTCACTACGTGACACCTCGATGTTTCCGCCATCGGTTGGGGTGTTACAGCTCGAGTGTTATAAATACAATCTGATCATCAAAACACCTACTTTTCTCTCTAAAATGAACAAATGAACAACTCTGATAGTCGGCCCAGGCCCACGGGGCGACTAGCTCCTCGTCACACGACTAGCAAGGCTAGCCAACGACCTATAAATACCTATCACTAGCTGGATACATACAAATAATACACTTACATAAGCATGTTGGTAATTTCGTCTCATTGGCATATGTCTCTTCGTTGCTTCTTTTTTGAACACCTGTTTGTCAGAAGTGCTTCATGGCATCAAAAGAAAGAAAAAAGAGATAGAGATAAAAGCTTCCGAGAAGAAAGGAAGAGATAAACAAGAGATAGATAGATATCTCCTTGCAATATAATAGGAATTTGGTCCGTATTGTTTCGGTAAGTTAAGGTACTGACAGTACTCTATATATCAACCGAAAAAGTAAACCTAAAAACTAAATTCGTAATATACCTAGAAAGATATCAACATGTGTTTTACACCAATTAAAAACTATAAAAATGAATATCAGTAAAGAGTCAGATAATACTAATGCTAATGTTAGTACAGTTTGTCACGTACCCATATGGTACCGGCATGGGGGAGCGAATGTTTATGTTTTTGCTTGCATCCATAGTTCATTCTTTTGATTGGGAATTGGGCAAGGGAAAAGAACATGATCTATCTGAAAAGTTTGGAATCGTGTTGAAGATGAAAGTTGCTCTCATGGCAATCCCGACACCAAGATTGTCAAACCCGACACTCTATGAGTGACGATCTTAAAAGTGACTTATATTCTTCAATCAGAACCACCAATATCTACACAACTTGCAAGAATTTACGTATTCTTGTTAACTCAGTCAATGTAATAAAACAATAGAAAACAGATATATTATTTGATTGTCATACGTATATATCTTGTTAACTCGTATCACTATGAAACGCTTGAGAGCGACTTATACTATTTTGGAGGTTGTAAACATAAAGTGCAGACCAAGATAAGTGACTCCCTACAGAAAATTGATATTGAAAGTTAATCCTAAAACACCTATGAATTGAAAGTTGAAGGGCCAAAGTGAAAGATTAACTTAGGGGCTGTTTGGTAACCTCTTAATGAGGCTCTGAACCATTTAGTGTTGAATGCTTCTGTAACACCCCGCCTCTCTCACCACCAATATTGTCCGCTTTGCCCATCCAGAGCTCACGGATTTGTTTTTGGTTGCCCAAGTGGAGACTTCCCAGGAGGTCACCCATCCTGGAATTTCTCCCACTTGAGCACGCTTAACTGTGGAGTTCTCCTCTCATCCACCAACATTAAGCCCCAAAACGCGTTGGTGATTTAAGAGGCAAGACATTACTTATGAACCAAGGATCTCTCCTGGCCACGGCCGATGTGGGATTTTCCTGGGGTGTCACATTCACCCCCTGTTAGAGTCTCATCGTCCCTGATGAGGTATGTTCCTGGGGTGTCACATTCACCCCTGTTAGAGTCTCATCGTCCCTGATGAGGTGTGCACCCACCATCCCGAACGGCAAATTTCAAAAACATAGTTTAAAATCCCCAAGTACAGCGGAAGCTTATTCTCAAAACATAATCCAAAAGTAACCCAATTATTCAATGTTTGAAAACCATGCAATCCTAACTAGACGTCGTGCAGACGCGTGCGCCCTAGTTCCGTAGTGCTACCTTAGCGACCTGAGAAAACATGTAAGAGAATACGTCAGCACAAAAATGCTGGTGAGTTTACAGGTTTTGTAATCACAGTACCAAGTTCAACCTGTCCATACTATAACAAATCGAAAACCAAAGTACGCTAGCTAGGCGTATGTTTATTACTACTACGATTGGAAAACCATTACTAACTCGCAAACCAGATGTCGTGCCCGAATAGTAAATGTGACACCTGGCAAATTCGGGTTAACAACATGGTCTAGATGAAAGTCTACCTTAGCGAGTCACGCGTATACGGTACTTAACTGGGTTAGTTAGGTCGGGTTATGGTTCGGGAACTATTGGTTAGTCTAGAAGATCATTGGATGTTGGTCTAGAGGTTCGTTAGATGTCAGTCCTTAACCAAGTGTACAAACGGTGACGATCGGTAGGATCGTCAGGGCATACGGAACATACGAGTCTCGAGTCCCGGGAATTGGTGAACGAGTATGAATATGTGTATTTACTTGTGTTATGTGTTTACAATCATTATATGACTTGTCGGTACATTAATATGTGTTAACATATGTTAAAACGGGGTTCATGTGGTGTGACTGGGAATCATGTGGTGTGACTGGGGTTCATATGGTGTGACTGGGAATCATGTGGTGTGACTGGGATTCATATGGTGCGACTGGGGCTAATCGCATGAACTGTTCATGCGATTAGGCCCAATCGCGTTACTGTTCACGCGATTAGGATTCCTAATCGCGTATAAACCTGCACAATCGCATGAAACGGGCTGGACGACTAGAAACGCCTATAAATACAACACTTAACCTCCTAAACTCAATTAGACAAACCCTAGTCGTCCCATAACCGCCCCAAACACTGAAACAACCTCTGGAAGGCGATTTTGATCAAAAACACAAGGTTTCAAGGTCTAACCATCAATCTTTTACAATTCCAAGGTTTGATTCTTATCCATAACACTTTGTAAATGTTTTTAATCAATCCCTAATGGTCCAGACCTGTTCATAAACGAAAAGGCTTTCTGAAAATCGTCAATAAAGGTTGTTAATCGGATTATAACTAATTAACATGCGTTATGGGTACGTGTGATTAGAAAGATAGGATTTTTATGAATCTTGATGATGTTTTGATGTGTTATCATGCTAGGTCAGAATTGATATTGATAGTATGATGATAGAAACCTGATTAATTGATTATTAGGGTTATTGCTATGTATGTGGGTATGATATTGCATGCTACGTGTATGTGTTTGGATTGCTTTGGTTGCATGCAGGACTGATAATACGAGGTTGAACGAAGGGTTTTGGGTTAAACATGTTTAGGATAGTGTTTGGGATGATATTGGGTAGTTACACACGTTCTGGATCTGATCTGGGGTGTTAAACGCGCGAAAAACCGGAACAGCATGGTTACAGGCGATTAGCAAGGCTAATCGCCTATAATTCATGAGATTGGGGAGCTAATCGCCAATAATGTCACGTGATTAGCCCCAATCGCATATAATGTCACGTGATTAGCCCCAATCGCATATAATGTCACGTGATTAGCCCCAATCGCATATAATGTCACGTGATTAGCCCCAATCGCATATAATGTCACGTGATTAGCCCCAATCGCATATAATGTCACGTGATTAGCCCCAATTGCATGTAACTTCATGTGATTAGCCCTAAATGCTAGTAGTTACATGTGGTATAGCCCTAAATGCTAGTAATTCATGCGATTAGGATTCCTAATTGCTAGTTGACCAACCTAAATGCTAGTTGACTTTTCCTAATCGCGTGTACTGCTGCTGTAAGTGTAAATTAGCATTCCGAGACCCGATTTGACATGTAGTAACATGCTAGGAACCTCGTAACATGTCTAATAACTTGGTAACATATATTTGGATGTTTTTCGGAGATACGTGAACTATATGCTATAACTTGTTGTGTGTTAACGTATGTTAAGTATACTTGCGTTATCGCATGTTTTGGAGCGTAAACATAACACGGGGAGTCTCGGGTCACCAATGGGATGTCGAGTCTTGTACTTTGGGTCAGTTAAACAGTCACGGTATTTTTAAACGAACTTGGTTATGGTCTGGACATCTAGGGACTAATTAACCTGCGGGTTATTAGTCTAAGTACTTGTAACTGTCGTATGTTAGGTCGCCACTGTACGGGACTAACATAGCAGCTGAGTTTACTCGGGATTAGGAGTAAAGCAACTTAAGGTGAGTTTACGGCCCCTCTTTTAAACTGGTTTTATACTTTCGGGGGAGAAAACATGTGTTAAAACGATTGTTTGGTAAATTCTGTCATACTATGGGTTCTAACGTATACTACACGATCTTTGGAAGTCCCGGGGGGAACCATGAATGTGCGGGTTTGCACAACGGGGAAATGTGAATAGCGCTATTGGGAGTGACCAACCCCGCTCGTCGGCTTGGAGGGCCGGGCGAGTGCATATTGTCTCAAACAGGAACAACAGGAACATTTGGAACTATTCGGGCACAAAACTGGTATACGTGTTAGTAATGGTTTTCCAATCGTGGTAGTAGCAAAACGTACGCCTAGCTAGCGTATACTGTTTTTCTATTTGTTATAGTATGGACAGGTGAACTTGGTACTTGAACTGCAAACCTGTAAACTCACCAGCATTTTTGTGCTGACGTAAACTTTTACATGTTTTCTCAGGTCGCTAAGGTAGCACAGGGGAACTAGGGCGCACGCGTCTGCACGGCGTCTAGATAGAGTTGCATGATTTCACAAACATTGAACTTGGTTTATTTATGTTGAACTTTATTTTGAATAAGCTTCCGCTGTAAACGGGATTTCAAAACTATGTTTTGGTATTGCATTAATTACATTTAGACTTGTTTATTGTGATCGTTGGTTTGGATCCTGGTTTGTCATGCGCCTCGCGGTAAAACTCCGCAAGTGGATTTTGAGGGTGTGACAGATTGGTATCAGAGCCAATGGTTATAGTGAACTAGGACTGCATGTAGAGTCTAGTCTATAGCCGAGTCGCACACACTAGACGATCACATGGTACTAAACGTTATAGTGGGTTACGTATGGTCTTGTCGGGGTGTCTCTAAATCGCTGGTCTTTCTGCGTTACATCATCCGTTCTATTTTAGGTTGGGTTACTTGTTTCCTAGGCAGTGTAGTCTATTGGGGTAACTCGTGTGCTCTTGAGATTTGTCCAAGGCTCGGATATCTCCCTTTCGTATTCCAATAGAAACACTTGTCATGAACTACCGTAGTATTACGGTGTGTAGCTAAGAGTCTATGTTCGGTGATTTGAACTTTGAACTAGGAGAACACTTGGAGGACCATGTAGAGCGTTTTATCATTTTGGGTGCACACAAAATCATAAAACGAAATGCATGGAAGCACTAGTGAGCTCTGAGTTTGAAGGGATAGTCCTGGATTGGATCTGGCTTTAATCTTGTAAACATTAGTGGTTATCTTTAACTGCGAAACTAAATTTTCTCGTTCTTTCTGCCAGAATCATGTCTGGAGTGCGTGGAGGACGAGGAGGTGGACGCGGTGGTGGACGCGGTGGTGGTCGTGGTGGTGCTGGTGGTCGTGGTGGAGGTATTAACCTGTCACAGGCTGATCTGAACAACTTGCTCCAGGCTGCTTTTCAGTTAGGGCACAACGGTGGTGGTAAGTTGTTTTATCCATTTTCTTTGCCTCATTGGTGAGTCTTGCGTACGTTATTCGTGATTTCTCATACGTTTCATTTCAGGTGGTCCTGTTGACCCACCCCCACCCATGTGCACCTATAAGATGTTCCGGGACTGCAAACCCCAGGAATTCTCTGGCACCGAGGGTGCGGTCAGTTTGCTTAGGTGGTTAGAGAAAGTGGAGTCGGTATTCTTGATGTGTAACTGTCTCCCAGAAGATCGGGTGAAGTATTCGGCTGCGTTATTTCAAGACGTGGCATTGACTTGGTGGAATGGTATTACCCAGAACATGGGGATTGGGGAGGCATATGCTATGCCATGGGAGAACTTTGTGCAGTTGCTGAAGCGGGAGTATTGCCCGAGAGAAGAGGTACAGAAGCTGGAACATGAGGTGTGGAACCTCAAGATGAATGGGTCGGAAATCGAGAAGTATACGGTTAGGAGGAATGAGTTGGCGGTGCTGTGTCCCGATTTGCACGTGCCAGAGTATCGCAAGATTGAACATTATGTCTCAGGGTTGGTGCCGGAAATTGCAGGATTAGTGGCTGCTGGGAATCATCCTACTTATGCGGAGGTAGTTCGATCTGCGCATAGGATGACTAATTTAAAGGTGAATGAGGGGATTTTGCCGGCGAAGGGTTCGACTGCTAAGGCTCCAGAGAACAATAAGCGCAAGTGGGAAAACGACGGGAAGGGATCTGGGTCTACGCAGCAGGGTAAAAAGTTTGATAATGGGGGGTCATCATCTTCGGGTAATAAGCAGGGTGGTTATGCAGGAAAACTGCCCAAATGCAACAAGTGTGGACGCCATCACCAAGGGAACTGCGACAGTAACCGTTGTCACCGCTGCCAGCGAACAGGCCACTATGCTAAAGATTGTCGGGTTACACTTCCATCGACTCAGACTCCGACTAACAGTTCAGCTCCGACTACTCAGGGGACTACAGGGAAACAAGGGTGCTACAACTGTGGTGACACTGGGCACTACAAGAAGGATTGCCCAAAACTGAAACAGGGTGGAAACAACGGGAATGGTAACAACGGGGGCGGCGGCAGAAATGCACGTGCCTTCGTCATTGGAGCTGCTGAGGCTAGGCAGGACCCTGATACAGTCACCGGTACGTTTCTTCTCAATAATCATTCTGTTAGCGTGTTATTTGATTCTGGTGCCGACAAGAGTTTTGTATCCATGGACGTTAGTCGACTGCTAGATGTAGTACCTGTACCATTAGAGACCAAGTATATTATTGAGTTGGCTGACGGGAAAACGATTGAAGCTACTAGTGTTCTTCGGGAGTGTCAGTTAGAGTTGTCGGGTTTATCGTTCCCCATCGACCTTATGCCGGTACCATTGGGTAGTTTTGACGTGGTAGTGGGAATGGATTGGTTATCTTTGTATCGCGCGGAGATCGTCTGTTACGATAAGGTTATTCGGATTCCTCTCCCTGATGGAGAATTTCTTTCTGTGTACGGTATCAAGGGTGGTGTTTCGCTAAACATCATCTCTAGCATGAAAGCCCTTAAGTGTCTTCGAAAGGGTTATCCAGCCGTATTGGCGCATTTATCTGTTTCCTCCAGTGATGAGAAGAAGATTGACGACATTCCGGTGGTACGCGAATTTCTTGATGTTTTTCCCGATGATTTATCTGGTCTTCCTCCTCATCGTCAAGTCGAGTTCGGTATTGATCTCGTACCAGGGGCTGCTCCTATTGCTCGGGCCCCCTACCGTCTTGCACCTCCCGAGATGCAGGAATTATCTAGCCAGTTACAGGAACTCTTGGACAAGGGTTTCATCCGACCAAGTTCTTCCCCTTGGGGAGCCCCGATTTTATTTGTCAAGAAGAAGGATGGGAGTTTCCGATTATGTGTAGACTACAGAGAGCTGAATAAGTTGACCGTCAAGAACCGTTATCCTCTTCCACGTATCGATGATCTATTTGACCAGCTTCAGGGTTCTAGTTATTATTCCAAGATCGATTTGAGGTCCGGTTATCACCAGCTGCGCGTCAGGGAGGCTGACGTTGCAAAGACTGCTTTTCGAACACGTTATGGCCATTTTGAATTCTTGGTCATGCCTTTCGGTCTCACGAACGCACCGGCGGTTTTCATGGACTTGATGAACCGCGTCTGTAAACCATATCTGGATAAGTTCGTCATTGTATTTATTGATGACATTCTGATCTACTCCAAGAACGAGACCGAACACGGGGAACATCTGCGATTGGTTTTGGAACTTTTACAACGGGAGCAACTTTACGCCAAGTTCTCAAAGTGTGACTTTTGGTTACGCGAAGTTCAATTCCTAGGACATGTGGTTAATGAACTAGGAATTCATGTCGATCCCGCTAAAATCGAAGCGATCAAGGACTGGGGAGCACCTAAGACGCCAACTGAGGTGCGGCAATTCCTAGGCCTTGCGGGCTATTATCGTCGTTTCATTCAGGGGTTCTCGAAGATTGCTCAACCCCTCACTACTCTCACTCAGAAGGATAGGAAGTTCGACTGGGGTGAATCACAAGAGTCCGCATTTGAAGAACTGAAGTCTAAACTGTGTTCTGCTCCTATTCTGTCTTTACCTGAGGGTCCTGATGATTTTGTCGTTTACTGTGATGCTTCCATTCATGGACTCGGTTGCGTGTTGATGCAACGCGAGAAAGTGATTGCGTATGCTTCTCGTCAACTCAAAGTGCACGAGAAGAACTACACAACTCATGATTTGGAGTTGGGTGCCGTGGTATTCGCGTTGAAAATTTGGAGACATTACTTGTACGGTACCAAATGCACCATCTACACCGATCACAAGAGTCTCCAACACATTTTCGACCAACAACACTTGAACATACGGCAGCGTCGCTGGATTGAACTTTTGAACGATTATGATTGTGCTATTAAGTACCATCCTGGCAAGGCGAATGTTGTAGCAGACGCCTTGAGCAGGAAGGAATCTTCTAAACCTCGTCGCGTTCGGGCGTTGCAGCTCACTATCCATTCGTCACTACCTGACCAAATCCGTTCTGCCCAATTGGAAGCTTTGAAGGAGGAAAACCTTAAAGCTGAAACTATGCACGGTGCCGACAAGCACCTAGAGCGAAGGCCTGATGGCCTGCACTATTTCGCAGAACGCATATGGGTTCCTTTATTCGGGGGACTACGGGAGCTTGTTCTTGATGAGGCTCATAAGTCCCGATACTCTATTCATCCTGGTTCGGATAAGATGTACCAAGATCTGAAGGTACTTTACTGGTGGCCAAACATGAGGTCGGACATAGCCTCATACGTGAGTAAATGCTTGACTTGTGCTAAGGTCAAGGTGGAATACCAGAAACCGTCGGGTCTCCTGCAACAACCTGAAATTCCGGAATGGAAATGGGAACGGATTACTATGGATTTTGTCACACAACTTCCTAAGTCACCAAGCGGGAACGACAAGATATGGGTGATTGTCGATCGGTTAACGAAATCAGCCCATTTTCTTGCTATTAAGGAGACCGACACTATGGATCGTTTGGCTCGTCTCTACTTGAAAGAAGTTGTTTCTAAGCACGGGGTACCTGTTTCTATTATCTCGGATCGTGACTCCCATTTTACGTCTCACTTCTGGAAGTCTTTGCACAAGGCTTTGGGTACCCAACTAGACATGAGTACGGCTTACCATCCACAGACTGACGGGCAGAGTGAGCGTACGATTCAAACTTTAGAAGACATGCTGCGGGCATGTGTGATCGATTTTGGCAAGGGTTGGGAAGCTCATCTGCCGTTGGTAGAATTCTCGTACAACAACAGTTATCACACGAGCATCAAGGCTGCTCCGTTCGAGGCACTGTACGGACGGAAATGCCGCTCTCCTCTTTGTTGGGCTGAAGTGGGTGAGAGTCAACTCACTGGGGCCTGAACTAGTGTACGAAACTTCGGAAAAGATCGTACAGATTCGAAATCGGTTGGCGGCGGCACGGGACCGGCAAAAGAGTTATGCTGATCAGCGTCGCAAACCACTGGAGTTCCAAGTCAATGACAAAGTACTTCTAAAAGTCTCACCGTGGAAGGGCGTCATACGCTTTGGAAAGCGTGGCAAACTCAATCCGCGATATGTCGGCCCATTTACGATCCTGGAACGGATTGGGCCGGTGGCATATCGACTTGATCTACCGACGGAGCTCGGTAACGTACATAACGTCTTTCACGTGTCAAACTTGAAGAAGTGTCTGGCTGACGAGTCTCTCATCGTTCCACTAGAAGAGATCAAGGTTGATGATCGTCTTCGGATTGTGGAAGAACCTGTGGAGATCCTTGATTACAAGATTCGTAGCCTACGTCACAGCAAGATTCGTATCGTTAAGGTTCGGTGGAACTCGAACCGGGGACCGGAATATACATGGGAACGGGAGGATCAGATGAAGTCTAAGTATCCTCATCTCTTCCCTAAGGAAGCGTTCGAGTCGAGGCATGTCTCTTCGGCAGCTGAATGAATCTCGGGTCGAGATTCCTTTTAACGTGGGGATGATGTGACAACTCGGGTAAATCTCTCTTCTGGTTTCTATCTTTTTGTTTGATTCCTTCGTTACTCTTTTGTTCTTTTGGTACTTGTGCAATTTTCGGGACGAAAATTCTTTTAACGTGGGGATGATGTGACACCTGGCAAATTCGGGTTAACAACATGGTCTAGATGAAAGTCTACCTTAGCGAGTCACGCGTATACGGTACTTAACTGGGTTAGTTAGGTCGGGTTATGGTTCGGGAACTATTGGTTAGTCTAGAAGATCATTGGATGTTGGTCTAGAGGTTCGTTAGATGTCAGTCCTTAACCAAGTGTACAAACGGTGACGATCGGTAGGATCGTCAGGGCATACGGAACATACGAGTCTCGAGTCCCGGGAATTGGTGAACGAGTATGAATATGTGTATTTACTTGTGTTATGTGTTTACAATCATTATATGACTTGTCGGTACATTAATATGTGTTAACATATGTTAAAACGGGGTTCATGTGGTGTGACTGGGAATCATGTGGTGTGACTGGGGTTCATATGGTGTGACTGGGAATCATGTGGTGTGACTGGGATTCATATGGTGCGACTGGGGCTAATCGCATGAACTGTTCATGCGATTAGGCCCAATCGCGTTACTGTTCACGCGATTAGGATTCCTAATCGCGTATAAACCTGCACAATCGCATGAAACGGGCTGGACGACTAGAAACGCCTATAAATACAACACTTAACCTCCTAAACTCAATTAGACAAACCCTAGTCGTCCCATAACCGCCCCAAACACTGAAACAACCTCTGGAAGGCGATTTTGATCAAAAACACAAGGTTTCAAGGTCTAACCATCAATCTTTTACAATTCCAAGGTTTGATTCTTATCCATAACACTTTGTAAATGTTTTTAATCAATCCCTAATGGTCCAGACCTGTTCATAAACGAAAAGGCTTTCTGAAAATCGTCAATAAAGGTTGTTAATCGGATTATAACTAATTAACATGCGTTATGGGTACGTGTGATTAGAAAGATAGGATTTTTATGAATCTTGATGATGTTTTGATGTGTTATCATGCTAGGTCAGAATTGATATTGATAGTATGATGATAGAAACCTGATTAATTGATTATTAGGGTTATTGCTATGTATGTGGGTATGATATTGCATGCTACGTGTATGTGTTTGGATTGCTTTGGTTGCATGCAGGACTGATAATACGAGGTTGAACGAAGGGTTTTGGGTTAAACATGTTTAGGATAGTGTTTGGGATGATATTGGGTAGTTACACACGTTCTGGATCTGATCTGGGGTGTTAAACGCGCGAAAAACCGGAACAGCATGGTTACAGGCGATTAGCAAGGCTAATCGCCTATAATTCATGAGATTGGGGAGCTAATCGCCAATAATGTCACGTGATTAGCCCCAATCGCATATAATGTCACGTGATTAGCCCCAATCGCATATAATGTCACGTGATTAGCCCCAATCGCATATAATGTCACGTGATTAGCCCCAATCGCATATAATGTCACGTGATTAGCCCCAATCGCATATAATGTCACGTGATTAGCCCCAATTGCATGTAACTTCATGTGATTAGCCCTAAATGCTAGTAGTTACATGTGGTATAGCCCTAAATGCTAGTAATTCATGCGATTAGGATTCCTAATTGCTAGTTGACCAACCTAAATGCTAGTTGACTTTTCCTAATCGCGTGTACTGCTGCTGTAAGTGTAAATTAGCATTCCGAGACCCGATTTGACATGTAGTAACATGCTAGGAACCTCGTAACATGTCTAATAACTTGGTAACATATATTTGGATGTTTTTCGGAGATACGTGAACTATATGCTATAACTTGTTGTGTGTTAACGTATGTTAAGTATACTTGCGTTATCGCATGTTTTGGAGCGTAAACATAACACGGGGAGTCTCGGGTCACCAATGGGATGTCGAGTCTTGTACTTTGGGTCAGTTAAACAGTCACGGTATTTTTAAACGAACTTGGTTATGGTCTGGACATCTAGGGACTAATTAACCTGCGGGTTATTAGTCTAAGTACTTGTAACTGTCGTATGTTAGGTCGCCACTGTACGGGACTAACATAGCAGCTGAGTTTACTCGGGATTAGGAGTAAAGCAACTTAAGGTGAGTTTACGGCCCCTCTTTTAAACTGGTTTTATACTTTCGGGGGAGAAAACATGTGTTTAAAACGATTGTTTGGTAAATTCTGTCATACTATGGGTTCTAACGTATACTACACGATCTTTGGAAGTCCCGGGGGGAACCATGAATGTGCGGGTTTGCACAACGGGGAAATGTGAATAGCGCTATTGGGAGTGACCAACCCCGCTCGTCGGCTTGGAGGGCCGGGCGAGTGCATATTGTCTCAAACAGGAACAACAGGAACATTTGGAACTATTCGGGCACAAAACTGGTATACGTGTTAGTAATGGTTTTCCAATCGTGGTAGTAGCAAAACGTACGCCTAGCTAGCGTATACTGTTTTTCTATTTGTTATAGTATGGACAGGTGAACTTGGTACTTGAACTGCAAACCTGTAAACTCACCAGCATTTTTGTGCTGACGTAAACTTTTACATGTTTTCTCAGGTCGCTAAGGTAGCACAGGGGAACTAGGGCGCACGCGTCTGCACGGCGTCTAGATAGAGTTGCATGATTTCACAAACATTGAACTTGGTTTATTTATGTTGAACTTTATTTTGAATAAGCTTCCGCTGTAAACGGGATTTCAAAACTATGTTTTGGTATTGCATTAATTACATTTAGACTTGTTTATTGTGATCGTTGGTTTGGATCCTGGTTTGTCATGCGCCTCGCGGTAAAACTCCGCAAGTGGATTTTGAGGGTGTGACAGTAAACCTGTTGTTCCTGTTTGAGACAATATGCACTCGCCGACCCTCCAAGCCGACGAGTGGGGTTGGTCACTCCCAATAGCGCTATTCACATTTCCCCGTTGTGCTAACCCGCACATTCATGGTTTCCCCTCGGGACTTCCAAAGATCGTATAGTAAACCATAGAAACCCATAGTATGATAGTAGTTACCAAACATAAGTTTTAACACATGTTTTCTCCCCCGAAAAGTGAAACCAGTTAAAAGAGGGGCCGTAAACTCACCTTAACGTGCAAGCAAAGAATCCGATCAGCAAGTGATATATGCTACCGACACCCTAATAACAGTGTCATTAAGTGAGTATAGGCGTAATATCATTACACCATATAAGTCGTTTGTCCAAGGCGTTTTAAATGTTCAAAAGCGTGTAAGTGACGCCTAGTGATTCTACATGCATAAGTAAATCCTACGGACCCGTTGGTGAATACGTTGGTTACAATTGGTTTCTACATTCCGTATGTGTCTCAGACAAGTGTACTTCAGCTACATGTCAATTCCATACCACCTAAGACCTCAATTAATCACATAAGCACATAATACACAATCTGTGTTTTCAGGACAGATTGTGCGCCATCAAAACGAATTTATTTAAAATAGCAAATCAGTGAGTTAACCTCCCAAATTTTTACTGAATTTTCTTTGGGATTCATTTAACAATACCTATTTTTTTTTGTCTTAAATCCAAACACAAAAATAATTAAAATTCGTCTAATACATCTATGTTCAGAAAACCTTCCTAACAGGTCAGTTTGGTAGATAAATTCCCAAAAATTGTGTATTCATCCAAACGGGATGAATCCACTTGGAAAACTCATATTACTCCAATATTAACCTTCTGTAAAAATTTCACAACCCAACTCTTTATAAAACTTGATTTATGATGTTTCAAAGTTGACTCAGTTTGATACCCGAAATTCTGACCTGACCTATTTTAAATGAAAATTCCAAAAACATATCAAACGACATCCAAATCAGATGATTTTGCCCATTCTAAAAAGCTAAGACTATGTAGAATCTATTCATGCAAAGAATCGATCAAACCAATTATTTCCAAGCCACGAAACAGGCCCTACAAGTCGACATTCAGAATCTGTGCAGATTCTAATCATGCAATATTATCAATTATATCAAACCCTAGTTGTATATTATCAATCAATAACACCTAATAATCATCATACAACATTAGTAAGAACCACATCTGATCAAAACCCTAATTTTACATCACAAACATCATTATTCACAAACCCTAGAAGTCTAAAACATCAAGAACATGCATAATCATGCAAAACATATAACATTCATTATATAACCATGTGCTTGACCCTTTTAATCTTCGTAATCATCATGTTTTAACTTTTATAAAATACTTTCAGACCTGGACAAACAAGGTTTTGATGTTTTAAGACAATTTAAAGAAGATTAAAACATAAGGGAATGAAGATTATACCACAAACACTCCAAAACAACCAACCGAACGCTCTCCAAGCTTCCCGATTGATGTTCTTGAGCTTTAGCAGGTGGTTTAGGGTTAATAATTCGTAAATAGGGCAGTAGGGGCGATTAGGGTTTGAGTTTAGGAGATACAAGAGGCTTAAGGTTGCTTAAATAGTAGTTTAAGGCGGTTTAACCACGTCAGCGTGTTCCGAACACCCGTTCGGAATTGTGAATGGCCGTTCGGAATGGTTTAATCCTTTTTGAGCGGCCCAGTTTGTTGTATAGCCTGTTTTCTTTGATGTTTTCATTATTTTGGGCCATACCAAGCGTAACCCCATGTTTTAAGACCCCAACCAACCTCATGCTCCACTTTTAATAATTTTTATTAACGTGTTCGGTTTAGGTTCACATAATCACGTATGGTTTTCACATAAGTTTGTCAGATATCACCGAGACACATAAGTTTATTATTCACCAACGTCCGAGGTTCACTAATCATGTAATCACATATTAACTCACAACAATGCACGTATGTCCTATCTAGCTATCTAGCTAACCCTCGTTAAGTATAATGTACGCGTGACTCGCTAAGGTAGACTTTAATCTAGACAACGTTGTTAACCAGAATTTGCCGGGTGTCACATCATCCCCACGTTAAAAGAATTTTCGTCCCGAAAATTGCACAAGTACCAAAAGGAATATCAACAGAAACAGACAAAAGATAGAAACCAAGAGAGAGATTTACCCGAGTTGTCACATCATCCCCACGTTAAAAAGGAATCTCGCCCCGAGATTCATTCAGCAGCAGTGGAGACATATCTCGATTCGAACGCTTCCTTAGGAAAGAGATGAGGATACTTAGACTTCATCTGATCCTCCCGCTCCCAAGTGTACTCTGGCCCCCGGTTCGAGTTCCAGCGAACCTTTACAATGCGAATCTTGCTATGACGTAGGCTACGAATCTTGTAATCAAGGATCTCAACAGGTTCCTCCACAATCCGAAGACGATCATCCACCTTGATCTCTTCCAGTGGAACAATAAGAGACTCGTCAGCCAGACACTTCTTTAAGTTGGACACATGGAAGACGTTATGTACGTTGCCGAGCTCCGTCGGTAAATCAAGACGATACGCCACCGGTCCAATCCGTTCCAGGATCGTAAATGGACCGACATACCAAGGGTTGAGTTTGCCACGCTTCCCAAAGCGTATGACGCCCTTCCATGGTGAAACTTTCAGAAGTACCTTGTCATCAACTTGGAATTCCAATGGCTTGCGACGCTGATCGGCATAACTCTTTTGTCGATCCCGTGCCGCTGCCAACCGGTTACGAATCTGTACGATCTTTTCCGAAGTTTCGTACACTAGCTCAGGCCCAGTGAGTTGACTCTCACCCACCTCAGCCCAACAAAGAGGAGATCGGCATTTCCGCCCGTACAGTGCCTCGAACGGAGCCGCCTTGATGCTCGTGTGATAACTGTTGTTGTAAGAGAATTCTACTAACGGTAGGTGAGCTTCCCATCCTTTGCCAAAATCGATCGCACATGCCCGCAGCATGTCTTCTAAGGTTTGAATCGTGCGTTCACTCTGACCGTCAGTCTGTGGGTGATAAGCTGTACTCATGTCTAGCTGGGTACCCAAAGCCTTGTGCAAAGATTTCCAGAAGTGAGAAGTAAAGTGGGAGTCACGATCCGAAATAATAGAAACCGGCACCCCGTGCTTAGAAACAACTTCCTTCAGATAAAGACGAGCCAAACGATCCATGGTGTCGGTCTCCTTAATAGCGAGAAAATGGACTGATTTCGTCAACCGATCAACAATCACCCATATCTTATCATTCCCGCTCGGTGACTTAGGTAGTTGCGTGACAAAATCCATTGTAATCCGTTCCCATTTCCACTCCGGAAGTTCAGGTTGTTGCAAGAGACCCGACGGTTTCTGGTATTCCACCTTGACCTTAGCACAGGTCAAGCATTTGCTCACGTATGAGGCTATATCCGACCTCATGTTTGGCCACCAGTAAAGCACCTTCAGGTCTTGGTACATCTTATCCGAACCAGGATGAATAGAATACCGGGACTTATGAGCCTCATCTAAGACAAGCTCCCGAAGTCCCCCGAATAAAGGAACCCATATGCGTTCTGCGAAGTAGTGCAGGCCATCAGGCCTTTGCTCGAGGTGCTTGTCGGCACCATGCATAGTCTCAGCTTTAAGGTTTTCCTCCTTCAAAGCTTCTAACTGAGCAGAACGGAGTTGGTCAGGTAAATAGGAATGAATGGTGAGCTGCAACGCCCGAACGCGACGAGGATTAATTGATTCCTTCCTGCTCAAGGCGTCTGCTACTACATTCGCCTTGCCAGGATGGTACTTAATGGCGCAATCATAGTCGTTCAGGAGTTCAATCCAACGACGCTGTCGTATGTTCAAATGTTGTTGGTCGAAAATATGTTGAAGACTCTTGTGATCGGTGTAGATGGTGCATTTGGTACCGTACAAGTAATGTCTCCAAATTTTTAACGCGAAAACCACTGCACCCAACTCCAAGTCATGGGTGGTGTAGTTCCTCTCGTGCACCTTGAGTTGGCGAGAAGCATACGCAATCACAGTAAACAACGAAATCATCAGGGCCTTCAGGCAAGGCCAAAATAGGAGCAGAACAAAGTTTAGACTTCAGTTTTTGAAATGCTGACTCTTGTGGTTCACCCCAGGCGAATTTTCTATCCTTCTGAGTAAGAGTGGTGAGGGGTTGAGCGATCTTCCTAGTTCATTAACCACATGTCCTAGGAACTGAACTTCGCGTAACCAAAAGTCACACTTTGAGAACTTAGCGTAAAGTTGTTCCTCGTGTTCGGTCTTGTTCTTGGAGTAAATCAGGATGTCATCAATAAACACGATGACGAACTTGTCAAGATACGGTTTGCAAACGCGGTTCATCAAATCCATGAAAACCGCCGGTGCGTTTGTGAGACCGAAAGGCATGACCAAGAACTCAAAATGGCCATAACGCGTACAGAAGGCAGTCTTTGCAACGTCAGCTTCCCTTACACGCAACTGGTGATAACCGGACCTCAAATCAATCTTAGAGTAGCAGCTAGAACCCTGGAGTTGGTCGAATAGATCATCAATACGTGGAAGAGGATAACAGTTCTTGATGGTCACTTTGTTCAATTCTCTGTAATCCACACACAATCGAAAACTTCCATCCTTCTTCTTAACGAACAGAATCGGGGCTCCCCAAGGGGAAGAACTTGGTCTAATGAAACCCTTGTCCAAGAGTTCCTGTAACTGACTGGACAATTCCTGCATCTCGGGAGGTGCAAGACGGTAGGGGGCCCGAGCAATAGGAGCAGCCCCTGGTACGAGATCAATACCGAACTCAACCTGACGATGGGGAGGAAGGCCAGATAAATAATCGGGGAAAACATCAGGAAACTCGCGTACAACAGGAATATCGTCAATCTTCTTCTCATCGGTAGAGGAAACAGATAAAAGTGCCAAAACGGCCGAATAACCCTTTCGAAGATACTTAAGGACTTTCATGCTGGAAATGAGATTTAGCGGAGCACCGCCCTTGATACCGTACACAGAAAGGAATTCCCCATCAGGGAGGGGAATCCTAATAATCTTATCGTAACAAATAATCTTAGCGCGATACAAAGACAACCAATCCATGCCTACAACAACGTCAAAACTACCCAAAGGTACCGGCATAAGTTTGATGGGGAACGACAAACCCGACAACTCTAGTTGACACTCCCGAAGGATACAAGTAGCTTCAATCTTTTTACCGTCAGCCAACTCAATTACATACTTAGCCTCTAATGGTACGGGTACTAC
Source organism: Ambrosia x helenae (assembly GCA_030844895.1). Taxonomy (NCBI): domain Eukaryota; kingdom Viridiplantae; phylum Streptophyta; class Magnoliopsida; order Asterales; family Asteraceae; genus Ambrosia; species Ambrosia x helenae. Next base: position 115,482,509 of record CM061229.1, on the reverse strand, counting down.
ATCTAGCAGTCGACTAACTTCCATAGATATAAAGCTTTTATCGGCACCGGAATCAAATAAAACACTAACAGAGCGATTATTGAGAAGGAACGCACCGGTAACTGTGTCAGGATCCTGCCTAGCCTCTGCGGCTCCAATGACGAAGGCACCTGCATTCTTGCCATCGCCCCCGTTGTTCCCGTTACCGTTTCTATCCCTCACATCCCGCCCTGCTTCAGCTTCGGGCACTCCTTCTTGTAATGCCCAGTCTCCCCACAGTTGTAACAACCCTGTTTTCCCGTAGTTCCTTGAGCAGTAGGAGCCGAGTTAGTAGTTGGAGCCTGGGTCGATGGGAGTGTAGCCCGACAATCTTTAGCAAAATGCCCAAATCGCTGGCAGCGATGGCAACGATTACGGTCGCAGTCCCCCTGATGATGACGCCCACACTTGTTGCATTTAGGTAATTTCCCCGCATAACCACCCTGTTTGGTACCCGAAGAAGAAGAACCCCCGCTATCGAATCTCTTACCCTGTTGTGCTGGTGCTGGCGCAGATCCTTTCCCCTCATTATCCCATTTACGCTTGTTATTTTCCGGGGCATTGACAGTCGAACCCTTAGTAGGTAAGATACCCTCATTCACCTTCAAGTTTGTCATCCTATGAGCCGATCGAACCACCTCTGAGTATGTAGGAAGATTCCCCGCAGCCACTAACCCTGCGATCTCTGGTACTAGCCCCGAGATATAGTGTTCAATCCTCCTGTATTCTGGCACATGCAGATCAGGACACAGCACTGCCAACTCATTACGCCTCACCGTATACTTTTCAATCTCTGACCCGGTCATCTTGAGGTTCCACACCTCCACGACCACCACCACCACGACCGCCACCACCACGCCCACCAGCGCGGCCACCTCCACGTCCTCCTCGCACTCCAGACATGATTCCGACAAAAAGGACGAGAAAATTTAGTTTCACAGCTAATGGTAACCACTAGCGTTCGCAAGATCAAAGCTAGATCCAACCCAGGACTATCCATTCAAACCCAGAGCTCACTAGGGCTTTCATGGATTTCGGTTTATGATTTTGTGTGCACCCAAAATGATAAACCGCTCTACATGGTCCTCCAAGTGTTCTCCTAGTTCAAAGTTCAAATCACCGGACATAGACTCTTAGCTATACACCGTAATGCTACGGTAGTTCATGGCAAGTGTTTCTATTGGAGTATGAAAGGGAGATGTCTGAGCCTTGGACAAATCTCAAGAGTACACGATTTACCCCAATATACCACACTGCCTAGAAAGCAAGTAACCCGACCTAAGATAGAACGGATGATGTAACATAGGAAGGTCAAATGATTTAGAGACACCCCGACAAGGCCATACGTAACCCACCATAATGTTTAGTACTATGTGATCGTCTAGTGTGTGTGACTCGGCTATAGACTAGACTCTACATGCAGTCCTAGTTCACTATAACCATTGGCTCTGATACCAATCTGTAACACCCCGCCTCTCTCACCACCAATATTGTCCGCTTTGCCCATCCAGAGCTCACGGATTTGTTTTTGGTTGCCCAAGTGGAGACTTCCCAGGAGGTCACCCATCCTGGAATTTCTCCCACTTGAGCACGCTTAACTGTGGAGTTCTCCTCTCATCCACCAACATTAAGCCCCAAAACGCGTTGGTGATTTAAGAGGCAAGACATTACTTATGAACCAAGGATCTCTCCTGGCCACGGCCGATGTGGGATTTTCCTGGGGTGTCACATTCACCCCCTGTTAGAGTCTCATCGTCCCTGATGAGGTATGTTCCTGGGGTGTCACAGCTTCAGCATTCAGCGCGTTTGTTTCAGCTTCTGAATGGAATGGTTAAGGCTGAATCATTAAGACTTGGGATGTAGCTGAACCATTAAGCACTGAATCATTAAGCACTGAACTAGGCTGAACCTTAATGAGGCTCTCTGTGACATCCGTCACCCTCGTCATTTGTTAGATTTACAAAAATAACCTTGAAATATTTTCATTATAGTCCCTATACCTTTCAATGTTGTCAAATTTATTTAAAACGTGAGTTATTTTCAAAATAAAAATTTTAAACGCTACTGAATGTGTGAATTTTAGTCGAAACTTACGAAACACAACCTTAATTAGTTATTTTATAAGTTAAGATAACAAGTTTAAGAAAAAAAAATGGTTTAAGTTAGAATGTAGTTAGTTTTGTTAAGTTTTATAAAGGAGTTACTAACCAAGATACACTCAAAACTAACTAAGTTAAAAATGAGGGACTAAAACTGCCAAAAATCAAACTTTTAAAAAGTTTGTCTTCCCTCTCCCCTGGGCCACGGTTTTCCGGCCAGAACCAATTCCGGCGACCGGAATTTACTTCCGGCAACCCTTATAATCAGTTTTTAAGTGTAATTAATCCTTATAAATGATTTCTAACTGTTTCTCCTCGCGTTGTAACGTAATTACCGTCATGATAACGATCTTAAACGACCAAAAACTTGAGCTTTAATTCGGTTATTATCGTGTAACGACCGGAACTTTTAAAGCTCTTTAAACACCTGTTTCGATTAATCAACATATAAATTGACCTCGCCCTTTCGTTTCTGCACCCTCACACATCATAAACCCACAAAAAAACTAAACAAAACACGTCCAGAAACCTATCAAATCGGGGCAAGGTGTTCGGCCCTTGCTTTTCATTTTCAAGTATCTAAACGTTGTTGTAAGTCTTATTTTTTCTTGCCGTTTCGTTATTCATGTTGTTCCGACCAAAACCCCTTATCACAGAGTATTAACGTTGCTTAAAACGGGTAATTGATTGTGGGGTTAGGGTTAGGGTTCATAGGATTTGGGGAAGAAGAAGATGAGTTATGGATTACTTGTTAAATATTATTCTTCATAAATAAATTCAACAAAACAAGTGTTAGTGTAGTGGTAGTATGTGTGTTGTACAAACAGGAAGGGGCGGGTTCGAACCCCAGCACCCGCGTCCCCTTTTCACTTTTTTTTTTTTTCAGATTTTTGTTTTCTTTTTAATATCTATATATTAATATATAAACATATTAAACTTAAAATATTCATAATAAATTCATCTTTTGCCCAAAAATTATGAAAATTTAGGTATAGCTTTTTGACATCATAAAGAACATTTCCACATTTTTATTTTCTGAAAAATGTTTTATTTTTATATTTTTATTGAATTAAATTGTTTTAATCATATATAATTGATAAAAAATTCATTTTTAATGATTTTAATCTCAAACTTTTTGAGTAATTATTTCTAACCATTCTCAACTGAAATAAAAATTATTGGTTAAGAAAACATTTATTTTTATTAATTTTACCATTTTTAATCATTTAAACATGATTTAATCTCATTAAATCAGTTTTAAATACGAATAAGTTTATATAAATTATGGGGAAATTATTCTAATATGTTTACATCAGAAATCATCCATTTTCTATAAAATAAATATTTTTGGATCACGTATAGTATTATTAGTCTTATTTACGTTTAGTTAGACATAATAACACATTTATTTATTTATACCATTTAAACATCTATTTTATAAATGTTTTCTTATAAAATAGAAATACTCGTATGATTTAATGTCTTAATTATTCTTGTTGTGTAACACAAAAATTATTTATTTATATATTTATGACTATTGTATTATTTTAATTTAGTTAAAGTAACTAACTAAATTATTTTGTCTTGATTATTCAAACATATTGTTATCTAAATATTTAATCGGTAATAATTATATTACCTAAATCATATTTACAAACTTTAGTATATTATTTTAATATACAACTTTTACATTAATTCGACTAAATCATAAAAACTCTAATTCCCCAAATCGACTTAGCAAACCCTAATGCCTTAGACCCTAGATACCTTAGACTTTGTAGACTTTACCTTACTAGTATTCATATACGTTATAGGTTGAATTCCTCGGAATTCTCACTACTTAGCTCACAACCGCTTAAGTGGATTTTGATCGCTTTCGCAAACTGTGAGTATATCTTCCCCCTTTTTACTATTTTACATTTCGGGGTGACTCATGTACTTACTATCAAGTTTATATTTCCTTTTACTAAAATAGCAATTCTTATGTGTGTTTGCTTGTGTTATTTTGTGTATCTATGACCTGTCAAATCATTAACCGCTGGGCGGCCTGGCATTTCAATGAATAGTACTATGGTTTATACCCTTGTGACTCTGTTGAGAGTCCTCGTCATTGCTATGTATTGCATTACTACTAGCGCATACTATATATATCTGCTTTCTTCTCTTAGGGTTGATTTGACCCGGATACTACTTATTTCATCTTGCAAAATAACACACGAGTTGCTAAAGTTTACCTTACTATATATATCAAACGGATGTACTCACCAATACATTATATGTGTTGACAAAATTGTTTTGTACATGTTTCAGGTGACGTTTGATGTTTCATGCTTTCACGCTTAGGATGGACCTAGTGCTTTAATAAAAGTTGAACATTTAATATTTATGTTTGAGATTTCTATTAAGACTCTTTGTATTTCGTTTTGAATGATGGAAGTTATTTGCTATTAATATTTACAATTTAATCCATGTGCTATTGAACAATCGTCACTACGTGACACCTCGATGTTTCCGCCATCGGTTGGGGTGTTACAGATTGGTATCAGAGCCATGGTTATAGGGAATTAGGTTATTAGTAAATGCTTTTGACCTAGACTATAACTAAGCTACCCATTACATGCTTTCTTTTATTCTCATATTTCTTTAGATAGATTTTCTCCTTTTACTTTTCATTATACTCGGAGAAGATTTTTATTCTACAAATGGAACGAAAACACCAAGTTAGGAGTGATATCCATACCTTGGTGAATAGTTTCACTCTTTATATGTTTTATTTATTTATTTTATCTTGGAATATTTTCCTTTCGAGATAGGAGACGTCCAAATCTCAAGGAATCTATCCCTCCAAAAGAAACTTACTCACTAAGCTAGGAGTGACATCCTTATCTTAGTGATCAGTTTTCACTCCATCATATTTTTACTATATGGAAGTATATCTTTGAGTTAGGAGTGAAATCCACATCTCGAGGATATATATTTTCCACATCTCAAGTTCCGCTAGAGTTTTGCAATTTATTTGTGACGGGGCACGTGCAATCTGGAAGGGTGAGCGCCTGTATTCTGAGTTTTCTGTCTAGGTTGGTAATTCGCATAAATCCCAATCAGACGAGGGACCCGTTTACCTACCTGGGAATTCTCGGGATGAGCATTCACTTATAGGCTAAAGTACGCCCCCACAAGTCACTAATAATATTTCAATTACTTTAGTTAGTCAACAGTTTCTTTGGAAACACTCTTATATCTTGTTTTATATTTGGTATTGTTACTCATTTGAAATTTTATCATGATTTTCTTTATGATACTCATAAATTTTCTTATATCAATTTATAATTACTATATCTCATGTTATGTGTTACTTGTCTTGATATAAACTATGGCATTTCCAAGATTTTTGGAATCAAATCTCATAATTATTGTTCATTTTTGTAGATGTCTGATCGCGAATCTCGTAAGAGAGCCTCGAAGCGTCAGGCTAAACTAAAATCTGATCAGCGTATCGCGACCATGCTCAATGACAAGTTGGAAACACTTGTTCCTAATATCATTAATGCTATTATTCCAAACCTTAACCTGAACGGAAGCTCGAATGGGAACTCTAACGGGAATACAAATGGAAATGGTGGGGCTAGTGAGAATAAGTGCACTTTCAAGCACTTCAACTCCTGCCATCCCAACAAGTTTAATGGTACTGAGGGAGCCACTGGGTTACTTGAATGGTTCGAAAGTATGGAGAATACGTTCATTAATAGCGACTGTCCAGACAACCTGCGTGTTCGTCATGCCACGGGTGTTCTTCAAAAGAGAGCGCTCACTTGGTGGAATGGTGAAAAACATGCTCGAGGGACGGAAGTTGCTTTAGCTATGACTTGGGATGATTTCAAAATCGCCATGACCACTGAGTTCTGTCCTCGTAGTGAGATGAAGAAATTGGAAGATGAGTTCTATCACCTCAAGCAGGATAGTGGAAACAATGTTCCCTACAATAACCGTTACCACGAGTTGAGCTTACTGATTCCTCGTATGGTTACCCCAGTATCCTTGGCAATTGAGAAGTATATTGAGGGACTGCCACCTCAGATTCATGATTCGGTTATGGGAAGTAAACCTGCTACTGTAGAGGATGCCATCCGTCTCGCAGCATCTCTTACTGACAAGCATGTCAAGGATGGTACTCTAACTCGAAAGGGTACTAAAAGATCTACTGAAACCTCTGCTACTACTGAACCGTCTCAAGCGAACTCTGTCTCTACCTCTAGTTCCAATAAGAAACGAAAAGGTGGAAACCAGAACTATGCTGTTGTTACACCCCTTAACCAGGTTCCTGTTGCAAATACATCTACTGCACCCCAAACTCAAAAGGGTCAGGGAAACTATTCGGGTTCACACCCTAAATGCATTTCATGCAACTTTCACCATCCAACTACTCGACCCTGCTATAAATGTGACACTTGCGGCAAAGCAGGCCACACCGCTTCTCACTGTCGGGAAACTGAATCTGGGAATGCTCAAAACCAGAGGACTGGTCAACCCAGAGCTTGCTATGCTTGTGGTGATCCTAACCACAGGCAAGATAGATGTCCTCATTTAGCTGCTTTCATTCAGTCTCGTCAGCAAACCCCAGCACTTCCAGCAGCTCCAGCAGTCCCAGCAATCCAAGCAGCTCCAGCTCGTGGTCGTGTTTTCAACATCAACGCTAACCAAGATCAAGCTACCAACGATGTTGTCAATGGTATATTTCTTATTACTAACTTAAATGCTTCGATTTTGATATCGGTATGGATAGGAGTTTTGTCTCGTAGAAGTTGAACCTTTGCTTGCTCGTATTTGTCCTCACCTTACCCATCCTTTTACTATGGAGGTTGCTAGCGACAATCTTATTCTTAAAAATCTATGTCCCGTAATGCACGTTAAACTTAATGGTTATAAATTTTTTGTTAATCTTATACCTGTTTTTAGGAACCCTACGAACCGAGTTTATAAACCTTTCTTGAACCAATTCGTAACTGTTCTTCATCAATAACATGCACACGTACACCAGAAACCTTCACTTAAAAGAAATTTCGAGACGAAATTTTCTAAAGTAGGGGAGCCTGTGACATCCGTCACCCTCGTCATTTGTTAGATTTACAAAAATAACCCTTGAAATATTTTCATTATAGTCCCTATACCTTTCAATGTTGTCAAATTTATTTAAAACGTGAGTTATTTTCAAAATAAAAATTTTAAACGCTACTGAATGTGTGAATTTTAGTCGAAACTTACGAAACACAACCTTAATTAGTTATTTTATAAGTTAAGATAACAAGTTTAAGAAAAAAAAATGGTTTAAGTTAGAATGTAGTTAGTTTTGTTAAGTTTTATAAAGGAGTTACTAACCAAGATACACTCAAAACTAACTAAGTTAAAAATGAGGGACTAAAACTGCCAAAAATCAAACTTTTAAAAAGTTTGTCTTCCCTCTCCCCTGGGCCACGGTTTTCCGGCCAGAACCAATTCCGGCGACCGGAATTTACTTCCGGCAACCTTATAATCAGTTTTTAAGTGTAATTAATCCTTATAAATGATTTCTAACTGTTTCTCCTCGCGTTGTAACGTAATTACCGTCATGATAACGATCTTAAACGACCAAAAACTTGAGCTTTAATTCGGTTATTATCGTGTAACGACCGGAACTTTTAAAGCTCTTTAAACACCTGTTTCGATTAATCAACATATAAATTGACCTCGCCCTTTCGTTTCTGCACCCTCACACATCATAAACCCACAAAAAAACTAAACAAAACACGTCCAGAAACCTATCAAATCGGGGCAAGGTGTTCGGCCCTTGCTTTTCATTTTCAAGTATCTAAACGTTGTTGTAAGTCTTATTTTTTCTTGCCGTTTCGTTATTCATGTTGTTCCGACCAAAACCCCCTTATCACAGAGTATTAACGTTGCTTAAAACGGGTAATTGATTGTGGGGTTAGGGTTAGGGTTCATAGGATTTGGGGAAGAAGAAGATGAGTTATGGATTACTTGTTAAATATTATTCTTCATAAATAAATTCAACAAAACAAGTGTTAGTGTAGTGGTAGTATGTGTGTTGTACAAACAGGAAGGGGCGGGTTCGAACCCCAGCACCCGCGTCCCCTTTTCACTTTTTTTTTTTTCAGATTTTTGTTTTCTTTTTAATATCTATATATTAATATATAAACATATTAAACTTAAAATATTCATAATAAATTCATCTTTTGCCCAAAAATTATGAAAATTTAGGTATAGCCTTTTGACATCATAAAGAACATTTCCACATTTTTATTTTCTGAAAAATGTTTTATTTTTATATTTTTATTGAATTAAATTGTTTTAATCATATATAATTGATAAAAAATTCATTTTTAATGATTTTAATCTCAAACTTTTTGAGTAATTATTTCTAACCATTCTCAACTGAAATAAAAATTATTGGTTAAGAAAACATTTATTTTTATTAATTTTACCATTTTTAATCATTTAAACATGATTTAATCTCATTAAATCAGTTTTAAATACGAATAAGTTTATATAAATTATGGGGAAATTATTCTAATATGTTTACATCAGAAATCATCCATTTTCTATAAAATAAATATTTTTGGATCACGTATAGTATTATTAGTCTTATTTACGTTTAGTTAGACATAATAACACATTTATTTATTTATACCATTTAAACATCTATTTTATAAATGTTTTCTTATAAAATAGAAATACTCGTATGATTTAATGTCTTAATTATTCTTGTTGTGTAACACAAAAATTATTTATTTATATATTTATGACTATTGTATTATTTTAATTTAGTTAAAGTAACTAACTAAATTATTTTGTCTTGATTATTCAAACATATTGTTATCTAAATATTTAATCGGTAATAATTATATTACCTAAATCATATTTACAAACTTTAGTATATTATTTTAATATACAACTTTTACATTAATTCGACTAAATCATAAAAACTCTAATTCCCCAAATCGACTTAGCAAACCCTAATGCCTTAGACCCTAGATACCTTAGACTTTGTAGACTTTACCTTACTAGTATTCATATACGTTATAGGTTGAATTCCTCGGAATTCTCACTACTTAGCTCACAACCGCTTAAGTGGATTTTGATCGCTTTCGCAAACTGTGAGTATATCTTCCCCCTTTTTACTATTTTACATTTCGGGGTGACTCATGTACTTACTATCAAGTTTATATTTCCTTTTACTAAAATAGCAATTCTTATGTGTGTTTGCTTGTGTTATTTTGTGTATCTATGACCTGTCAAATCATTAACCGCTGGGCGGCCTGGCATTTCAATGAATAGTACTATGGTTTATACCCTTGTGACTCTGTTGAGAGTCCTCGTCATTGCTATGTATTGCATTACTACTAGCGCATACTATATATATCTGCTTTCTTCTCTTAGGGTTGATTTGACCCGGATACTACTTATTTCATCTTGCAAAATAACACACGAGTTGCTAAAGTTTACCTTACTATATATATCAAACGGATGTACTCACCAATACATTATATGTGTTGACAAAATTGTTTTGTACATGTTTCAGGTGACGTTTGATGTTTCATGCTTTCACGCTTAGGATGGACCTAGTGCTTTAATAAAGTTGAACATTTAATATTTATGTTTGAGATTTCTATTAAGACTCTTTGTATTTCGTTTTGAATGATGGAAGTTATTTGCTATTAATATTTACAATTTAATCCATGTGCTATTGAACAATCGTCACTACGTGACACCTCGATGTTTCCGCCATCGGTTGGGGTGTTACACTCTCCTACAATGTGGGACAAGAAAACTAACCATTAAGAGGTACAACTTAATGACTCAGCACTTAACCATTTAGACCTCTTAATGATTCAGCACTTAATCAACCAAATAGCCCCTTAGATTAGTTATTTGATTTATCTTTGAGATAAAAACTTACGTAGAAAAAAGAAAAAAACATAAAGGAAGTTGCTCGTTGAGAATCAACTCACACCAAGAAATTTCATTATAGCATGCCTACCGCTTGAACCAAAAGCTAATTTGCATTTAGATATGATTTTTAAGGAAAATCAAGGAAGTAGCTGTTGACCGAAGGTTTTCACGAAAATGGCCACCACCTATCTCTTGTGAAAGTCGGCTCACGATTTTCGAGGCATCTAAGGCCTCTCCAAGAGGCTTCAGTCCAAAAGCCAACCGTTGAGTGACACGTGTCATTTTTAGTGGGACACCTCTCCAAGAAGGCGGGACACATCTCCAAGAGGCTTCAATTTCAAGGACACTTCTCCAAGAGGCTTCAGGTAGACTTCTCCGAAAGGCTTCACGGACCACCACCACAGCAACCACCCATTACCAACCCACCTCCACAACAACCACCCACCACCACCACCACCCCCAACTCAACAGTAACCACCCACCACCCCCTCCACAACAACCGTCCACCACCACCGCACCTACAACCATCACAACTGTCATCATTACGAAAAAAACAAAAACATAAACACCTAAATAAAAACCAACCTGAAATTCGTGAGATGTGCGTGTTGATTCGTGAATGTTCGTCGTCGATTCCTAAGGTGGTGCCCGGTGGTGATGGTTCGTGAATGTTCATCGTCGATTCCTATGGTGGTGACCAGTGGTAATGGTGGTAATGTTTCGTGGTGATGGTGGTAATGTTTGGTGGTGATGGTGGTGGGTGGTCGCTGTGGAGGTGGAGATGGTGGTGGTGATAGTGGAGGTGGTTATGTGAAGCCTCTTGGAGAGGTGTCCATGAAGCCTCTTGGATAGGTCTCCCTGAAGCCTCTCGGAGAGGTGTCCCGCCTTCTTGAAAAGGTGTCCCACTAATAATGACACGTGTCACTCAATGGTTGGCTTTTGGGCTGAAGCCTCTTGGATAGGCTTTAGATGTCTCGAAAATCATGAGTCAACTCTCCCAAAAGATAGGAGATGACCATTTTCGTGAAAACCTTCGGTCGATAGCTACTTCCGTGATTTTCCCTAATTTTTAACTTACTTGAAGTAAAAGCAATGTCAATTGACACAATCTTATAGGCCTAAATAAATATATAATAAATATATAATATTGTACTATTGTTAAAAAAAAACCCAGTGATCTCAAAAAAATAATAATAATAATAGGCTCTCGATATTTGCACAAGTAGCAATTTTATTCAGACAACCCTATATGGGTCGTAGAGAGCTCTACGGGTCGTAGAGCCAATTTTTTCAGACTTCTACGAGCCGTAGAGGCCTCTACGGCTCGTAGAAGTAGTCTTATTATTTTTGAGAATGAAGAAGGAGAAGATTGATGTTTTATGGTGCCTACGGCCCGTATAGGCCCCTACGGGTCGTAGACAAAAAAAAACCAAAAACGTTTGGGACGAGGTTCGATCTTAGGCACATTATCACACAAACACTCACACAAAGTCTTATTAAGTATATGGGGACCATCTGGGCTACCAGTTCGCTGGTTTCTTAGTTGGAAAGTTTTAATATAACATAAACCAGTCTTAGGCAGCCTCTACGGCCCGTATAGGTCTATACGACCCGTAGATAGGGTTTTTTTTTTATTATTTTAATTATGTAATAATTAATCCCGAGCGTGTAATACATTAACACAAGCATGTAAAACGTGAACACAATTGTTTATAACATAAAACAATATAAAACTAATCGTTTTTAAATACATAATTGTTTATAACATAAACCAACATAAACCATGTAAAGCGTGTAAAATAAACGTTAACAGAAACGTTCAAAATAAAACTAATCGTTTATATACGCAAAAAAATAAAACTAAACGTTAACAGAAGCGTTCAAAATAAAGATTGTTTAAATACATAAGATGATCAGAAATAAAACATGCCAAAACTATATAGTTTTTGGCGATTCAAAAGAATCGCCAAAACTATATTAGTTTTGGCGTTTCTTTTGAATCGCCAAAACTAATATAGTTTTGGCGTTTCTTTTGAATCGCCAAAACTATATTAGTTTTGACGTTTCAAAAGAATCTCCAAAACTAATATAGTTTTGGCGATTCCAAAGAAACGCCTCAATCCTGTAACAAACACACCTAAACAAACACAAAAAAAAAAACACAAAAACAGAAACAACGCTAAAACGCGCGCGCGTTCAACGCTGTTTCAGCAACCCTAAAACGCGCGCGCGCGTTCAACGCTGTTTCAAGTCCGGATTTTATCACATTGAAGTCTAACACAACCCAACAACAAAACCCCTAACAATAATTATATTAACAGATCGGAATCAAAGGTTAAATGACTGATTTTAAAACTTAGGGTTTATAGAGTTTAAAATTGGGGTTTTTCAAATCAGGATGTTTTGATGAAAAATTTTAATGTCCAAAGAGTCTATAGATGCCGATAAACACACCCCAATCATCATTCATCATCAAATAGATCATAATGATCCACAATAATTATAAACTCTATAAACCCTAAAAGCACGATTATAAGCCAAAAAAATTGATAATATGGACTGAAATTAGGAGGGAAACCGTTACCTTAGTGATGATGGTGGTCGAAGATGGTGGTGGTGGTCGAAGATGGTGGTGGTGGTCGAGATAGTGGTGGTGGCGATTAGGTTTGGAAGGGGAAAGGGGGGGTTGGTTTGGGGTCTGTGTGAGAAACTGAACAGAGGCACGATGTATTTCTGTTTTTAAAACTTACCTACGGCCCGTATAGGCCTCTACGTGCCGTAGATAATTATAAAAAAAAAACGGGGTGGGACAAGGATCGAACCTGGGCACATTATCACACACACATATACAAGAGCAAATATACACACATATATAAACCATCTGGGCTACCAGTTCGCTGGATTTATATCCAGAAAAATTAAATATAACATATCACTGAAAACCACAATTTTTTTAAAAAAAATTCTAGTCTACGGCCCGTAGGGACCCCTACGGGTCGTAGACTCCAATTTTTTTTAAAAAACTACTGATTAACTTTTTATAAACTTTACAATTTTTTTAGAAATCAAAAAATTTTGCCTACGGCTCGTAGAGGCCTCTACGGCCCGTAGGCTCAATGGCCTCTACGAGCCATAGATGGTGTCTACGAGCTTGTCCCAGAAGCCTACGGGTCGTAGAGGGCCCTACGAGCCGTAGATAAATCTCTTCTACGGCCCATAGAGCCCTCTACGGCCCAATAGAAGTTTTGTTTTTTTTTTTAAATTTTGTTAGTTTTAATTAGGTGGTATAGGTTTTTTTTATAAAATAACGTTTTCATTTCATATTGTATATGTAAAATAATAATAAAAAATAAAAAAATGTATTTAATAAATCATTATACATTATAAAAACAAATTTACACCGAACTATCAGAAGAATCAGGACAGCCTGTTAGGTCAAACAACTCTGGATCTCTTTGAGATAGCCTACGCCCCTCATCAAGACGATCCCTGTATAGAGCTAACCATGGGTTGTGATTTACATCTACCCAACGCCTCCATGTTCCATTCGGATAAGGCATCGGAGCGTCGTCTGTTAGCTTTAGCATGATGAAGTGGTTGCCGTTCACGAAGGCCATCGAAATGACCCGATGTTCTGGCACGCTTTGAGGATGCTTGTGAATAGGGAAGAATGTGCTCGTTCCAAGAGGACTGAAGAACTGAAGTGTAACACCCCAACCGATGGCGGAATCATCGAGGTGCCACGTAGTGACGATTGTTCAAAAGCACATGGTACTTAAATGTAAATATTATTAAATGAAACCCAAAAATTGTCTTACAAGGAAAATGGAAATACAAGGTCTTAATTGAAACATAAATAATGAAATAACTGCAAAATAAAGCGCTAAAAGTATCTTGATCAAACTGCACCTGAAACATGTACAAAAATAGGTTTGGTCAACATAAGAAATGTTGGTGAGCATTCCTAGTTTTGATATATATAGTAGATTAAAAGTTATACAATTCAAGTGCAAGCTACAGTGCAAATATGTAAACCATGTATCAAACAAATGAGCGAAATCAACCCTGTGACTGTATAATGTACTGTATGAACTGTAGTGTACTTATCCAACAAGTGGATAATAACTTAACAATGGCCACGGATTCTCCGATGAAAAAGGGGGAGAATCAACCTAGGCGGGTTGTCAATCCAAATAGCGCTATCCAATGTTAAGGTCGGCTTGTACCATGTTAATGATTTCACTAAGTACAAATGTAATCCACATGTAATGTCTAAGCATAAAGCACGTTGTAAGCAATGCACATAGTACTAGAATTGTATTTGTAAAAATGTAAATTTGAATTTGAAATTGTAATAGTGTACATGTAACACCCCAAAAATGTATAAAAGCAAAAAGGGGTAGGAATACTCACTGTTTACGTAATAGCTTGTAATTGAACTTGGACAACGAAATATGGGTTTGAGATTACTCCCAAATGATTAACCTAAAGTAATTGATAATGTGTAAGTGAAATAACTCTAGGAGACATGTATTTCTAGGGCTTCGAATTGGGGATAACGTTTATTTGTTTAATAAACAATTTGTTTATTAAATATAAGAAATTTAGTAAATAAATAAATAAAAGTCTTTTTGTAAAATTTTAAGTTGAATATAATCACAACATGAGGTTTTAAGTATGAAAATAATTTTTATAAAATTATTTTCTTGAAAATAGAATATTTAATCTAATTATTTCAAATTGTCAAAATACGACTTTAATATCTAAAAATATTAAAATCAAAGAATTTCTGAATTAAAAATTGTATTTCAGTTCTAAATGGATAGAAATAATTTATGTAAAATTTTGGTGCAAAAATATAGTGAAATGAATTTATTATGATTTAATTATGATTAAATCTAACAAAAATTGATTAAAAATATAAAATAAATGATTTTTCAGAATTAAAAATCATTTCTGAAAAGCTTAATGTTGTAAATACTCAGAATAAAATTTGTGGAAATTTATAAATTTGTTTTGATATTTTAATGAAATTTTATAAATATAATAGAATAAAATTGATTTAATTATTAAATATATTAAATAAATGAATTTTTGAAAACTAAAAATTGTAGGTGAAGCATTTATATCAGATTAACCCAAGATAATTTTTGTAGAATTTTTAAAATCGTTTTGGTATTTTAAATGTATATTAAAAAGTTAAAGTGAAAATATATGTTTAAATATATAAAAAAAAGGCTTTTAAAAAAAGAGAATGAGGGTCGTGGGAATTGAACCGTGCCCTTTGCTTGGACCACAGTGGACATAACCATCTGATCTGGATCAGATGGTTGTGTTAATTTGATTCAGCAATATTTTAAATCATTATGCTCAGTTATCCCATTTCAAATACAAGCCCTAGAATAAGAATTTGATCTATTGACCTCCAATTCGTTTCAGTTAACGAACAAGATCATGGGGCTTTTATTCCTTACTCAAAACCGAATCAAAAACATATAAAATTTGAGGTTAACGTGTACCTAAAGGTTGTGAAACTCGAGCACAAAGGCGCGATCAAAAAGCTCCAATTTCAAGGAGTTCTAGTGATTGATAAGTGAATGTGATAGAGGGGTTATGTAAATCGTATATGTGTGTATGTGTGTGCAGGTTTAATTGGTTTAAGATCGAGTATTTATAGGTTTTCGATTCTTGACCAAAGGGTGGTCAAAACGAGCATTCAACATTGAAAACCCGATGATTAAGGGCTGTAATCGCGTCCAAGATGAAGGAGATTAATTGTCGGGTCATAGTCATGATTTAACCTGGTCAAAGTTTCCAAAAAAAAATGGTTTTAATGCTGCTGTCTTGCTGTTCGCGTGAAGAAGAAAGGAAAGAGGAGAAACAGGCGCGAATAAGGGGTTAAGTAATATAAGGGTTGGATTTTATAACAGGTGAAGGTGTAGCTCAAATGGCAGACGCGTGTGTGTGTGTTGGGGTCTGCCCGGGTTCGAGTCCCGTAAGCAGCAACCCCTTTTTTTTTTTTTTTTTTTAAACAGTTAAGGGGGGGGAAGGAGCTGGGCCTGGGCTTCGCTGATGGGCTGGGCCGTGTAACAGGCTAGGGAAAAGAAGGGAAGATGGGTGTTAGTGTGTGTTGGGCTTAGGTTTGGTAATGGGTTTAATTATAGTTGATAATGGGTTTCAAGTGTTAGAAAAAAAAAGTATGATTATTATTATTATTATTTTTATTATTATTATTATTATTTATTTTTATTGTAAAAAAAAAAAAATATATGTATGTATATATATATAATGGAAAAAAAAAAATGACGGATGTCACAGCATCCCCTACTTTTAGAAACTTCGTCCCGAAGTTATTTAGAAACATAGGGTTATGGATGCTTGGGTAAAATTTAAGATAACTGTGGTTTGGAAAATCAGAGTTAAGGTACGACGTGAATTTATAGGTAACAAAGTAAACTGTTTTGGATGGTAGGTTTGATAGGTGTGGGTTAAGGATTTGGATCAGGTTTGTCTCGAATAATAAGAAAAATAAGAATGTAGTAAGACACTTAAATTGCAAGTTCAGGAATCCTAAAAT
The DNA here is from genome assembly GCA_030844895.1 of Ambrosia x helenae. NCBI lineage: Eukaryota > Viridiplantae > Streptophyta > Magnoliopsida > Asterales > Asteraceae > Ambrosia > Ambrosia x helenae. Next base: position 115,465,868 of record CM061229.1, on the reverse strand, counting down.
AAATGTACGAGTTGATTGACTACAGAAAAACTAAATGAACTACCAAGTAACAGAGTTTGTTCCTGGTCCGACTTCCAATCTCACTTTCAATGCATCATTAGTGGTTGTATACAGGGTGTACCGCAGCTAACCCACCACACCTTTGATACCTTGAAAACGTACTGGACGTCTTCCCAAAAACTCTAATAGAATTTCACACTACCCTAATGTACCTGTAAATTCATGATTACGTTCCGGACCGGAATCATCAATTTACCTTACATTAGGGTTTTATGTCCTTCTATGATCCCACCGATTGTTGAGCAGGTTCGATAGCCTCCACCAGCCGTGGAGTAGGTTGTAGGGCCTCTCCCGACTGTTTGAAAGGCATAGTGACCTCTACCAATCGTTGAGTATGTTCGATAGCCTCCACCAGTCGTGGAGCAGGTTGTAGGGCCTCTCCCGACTGTTGAAAAAGGCATGATGACCTCTATTAAGTGCAACAATTATTATTCACATAGATTGCAAATTGATAGCATGTTTATGCAAGCAAGTTTGTAAGTACTACAACCATTAAGTGTAAATGTTATCATGAATAATTAGATGTTCAATGAATAGTCAAGCTAAAGGAAAAATCAAGTTTCATATAATAAGCAATGATGTTTTCTTAGAAAAGCTCTGTAAGATCTAGTATCAAGTCTAAACGTTTCAAATAAATGTAAGTGTACGATAACGTAACCAATATGATAGATTACCAATTTGTGTTCGTACATAATAGCATGCAAGGAAATCTCTAGATGTTATATGCCTATGAGTATGTCATAATTGGGTACAAAATGATAATAAGATCAAGAAAATGAAAACACGAGTATCATGAATAATTAAATGTACAGTGAATAGTCAAATTAAGGGAAAATCAAGTTTCATAAACAATGATGTTTTGGAAAAATCCTATAGAATCAAGTATCAGGTTTTTAGTAGTTTGATTATCATGGGTAACTAGCTCACGTGTGAGAAGGTGAAGGATATGAATTTAGTTCTTGAGAGGATGATGAAAAATCTTGAAGCGGGATCAAGGTTGTGAGAGAATGTGAAGATAGTTGATAAAGAGTTTATTTTATAGTAAGGAGATTATGTAGCAGTGTAAATTTTGAGGTTTTGGATCAAAAGTTATAATCAAGTGTATAAGAAAACATGATTGTGGTATATGCAAAATATTGTAAAAATTTGAACAAGTTGAAAATGGGTGAGTGTTGATGGAAAATCTAAAGTTTAGATATTATTCCAAATAAATATTTTCAAAATTTGGTTTTGTACATAAGGCAAAAGTTGTTAAATAGTACAAGCTAAGTAGGCTTTGTAATAGTTTAAAACATTATATACAAAATCGTTTGTTACGTCAATAAATAATCAATTGAATTTAAGTTCGAGGAAAATATGTACTTTGTAAAGTTGCTAGGTAATTCAACTAGTTTTAAAAATCTTTAGTTTGTGCTAAAGTATGAGGTTATAGTTTTTAAAATAAATAATATGTGGAGAAAAGAAATAATATGATTCGGGTAAGGTATTGAATATTTAAAATAAGTGGCTAAGAGGGTAAGGTGAAGTGTGATTGTGAAATCCATAGATGGTTATGAAAGTAGTAATATATGAAAATCGTGAAATACAAAATATTGTATATGAACCGAGAGAGTATTATTGTAAAACTTGCATAAATGCTTGGAGTGCCCTTGTCTAGCTGTAAAGCCCAACAAGAACGTTGACTTTTCAAAGGAATTGGACCCAATGGTGATCAAAGAAGACGTGCTTTAGCCTATAAGTGGACACTCACTCCAGGAATCCCCAGGTAAGCATAACAGGTCCGTAAATGGATTTATGCGCTATACTTGCCTATGCCAGAAAACCCAGTGTACAGGCGTCCACCCTTCCAGATTGCACGTGTCCTTATCACACTCATTAAAGTTCAACAACTTTGAAGGAACAAAAGTAAGAGTAGGCATTATGCCTAAGAGTGTCTTCATGAAAGGTACTGTTCCCGTTCCATGATGATGTAAACTTTCCACTCTCTGTAGGACTCCATCTCTATGCACCATGATGAAAGATAAGAAGAATAGAGAGAGAAGAAGGGAAAGATAGAAGGAGGAAAGTAGGGAGAAATGAGGAGTAGGGTAATTCAGGAAATATTATGCATGCAAGTTGTAGTTCGGTTATAGTCTAGGCCTTTTTATCTAATAACCTAGTTCCCTATAACCATGGCTCTGATACCAATCTGTAACACCCCAACCGATGGCGGAATCATCGAGGTGCCACGTAGTGACGATTGTTCAAAAGCACATGGTACTTAAATGTAAATATTATTAAATGAAACCCAAAAATTGTCTTACAAGGAAAATGGAAATACAAGGTCTTAATTGAAACATAAATAATGAAATAACTGCAAAATAAAGCGCTAAAAGTATCTTGATCAAACTGCACCTGAAACATGTACAAAAATAGGTTTGGTCAACATAAGAAATGTTGGTGAGCATTCCTAGTTTTGATATATATAGTAGATTAAAAGTTATACAATTCAAGTGCAAGCTACAGTGCAAATATGTAAACCATGTATCAAACAAATGAGCGAAATCAACCCTGTGACTGTATAATGTACTGTATGAACTGTAGTGTACTTATCCAACAAGTGGATAATAACTTAACAATGGCCACGGATTCTCCGATGAAAAAGGGGGAGAATCAACCTAGGCGGGTTGTCAATCCAAATAGCGCTATCCAATGTTAAGGTCGGCTTGTACCATGTTAATGATTTCACTAAGTACAAATGTAATCCACATGTAATGTCTAAGCATAAAGCACGTTGTAAGCAATGCACATAGTACTAGAATTGTATTTGTAAAAATGTAAATTTGAATTTGAAATTGTAATAGTGTACATGTAACACCCCAAAAATGTATAAAAGCAAAAAGGGGTAGGAATACTCACTGTTTACGTAATAGCTTGTAATTGAACTTGGACAACGAAATATGGGTTTGAGATTACTCCCAAATGATTAACCTAAAGTAATTGATAATGTGTAAGTGAAATAACTCTAGGAGACATGTATTTCTAGGGCTTCGAATTGGGGATAACGTTTATTTGTTTAATAAACAATTTGTTTATTAAATATAAGAAATTTAGTAAATAAATAAATAAAAGTCTTTTTGTAAAATTTTAAGTTGAATATAATCACAACATGAGGTTTTAAGTATGAAAATAATTTTTATAAAATTATTTTCTTGAAAATAGAATATTTAATCTAATTATTTCAAATTGTCAAAATACGACTTTAATATCTAAAAATATTAAAATCAAAGAATTTCTGAATTAAAAATTGTATTTCAGTTCTAAATGGATAGAAATAATTTATGTAAAATTTTGGTGCAAAAATATAGTGAAATGAATTTATTATGATTTAATTATGATTAAATCTAACAAAAATTGATTAAAAATATAAAATAAATGATTTTTCAGAATTAAAAATCATTTCTGAAAAGCTTAATGTTGTAAATACTCAGAATAAAATTTGTGGAAATTTATAAATTTGTTTTGATATTTTAATGGAATTTTATAAATATAATAGAATAAAATTGATTTAATTATTAAATATATTAAATAAATGAATTTTTGAAAACTAAAAATTGTAGGTGAAGCATTTATATCAGATTAACCCAAGATAATTTTTGTAGAATTTTTAAAATCGTTTTGGTATTTTAAATGTATATTAAAAAGTTAAAGTGAAAATATATGTTTAAATATATAAAAAAAAGGCTTTTAAAAAAAAGAGAATGAGGGTCGTGGGAATTGAACCCGTGCCCTTTGCTTGGACCACAGTGGACATAACCATCTGATCTGGATCAGATGGTTGTGTTAATTTGATTCAGCAATATTTTAAATCATATGCTCAGTTATCCCATTTCAAATACAAGCCCTAGAATAAGAATTTGATCTATTGACCTCCAATTCGTTTCAGTTAACGAACAAGATCATGGGGCTTTTATTCCTTACTCAAAACCGAATCAAAAACATATAAAATTTGAGGTTAACGTGTACCTAAAGGTTGTGAAACTCGAGCACAAAGGCGCGATCAAAAAGCTCCAATTTCAAGGAGTTCTAGTGATTGATAAGTGAATGTGATAGAGGGGTTATGTAAATCGTATATGTGTGTATGTGTGTGCAGGTTTAATTGGTTTAAGATCGAGTATTTATAGGTTTTCGATTCTTGACCAAAGGGTGGTCAAAACGAGCATTCAACATTGAAAACCCGATGATTAAGGGCTGTAATCGCGTCCAAGATGAAGGAGATTAATTGTCGGGTCATAGTCATGATTTAACCTGGTCAAAGTTTCCAAAAAAAATGGTTTTAATGCTGCTGTCTTGCTGTTCGCGTGAAGAAGAAAGGAAAGAGGAGAAACAGGCGCGAATAAGGGGTTAAGTAATATAAGGGTTGGATTTTATAACAGGTGAAGGTGTAGCTCAAATGGCAGACGCGTGTGTGTGTGTTGGGGTCTGCCCGGGTTCGAGTCCCGTAAGCAGCAACCTTTTTTTTTTTTTTTTTTTTAAACAGTTAAGGGGGGGAAGGAGCTGGGCCTGGGCTTCGCTGATGGGCTGGGCCGTGTAACAGGCTAGGGAAAAGAAGGGAAGATGGGTGTTAGTGTGTGTTGGGCTTAGGTTTGGTAATGGGTTTAATTATAGTTGATAATGGGTTTCAAGTGTTAGAAAAAAAAAAGTATGATTATTATTATTATTATTTTTATTATTATTATTATTATTTTTATTGTAAAAAAAAAAAAATATATGTATGTATATATATATAATGGAAAAAAAAAATGACGGATGTCACATGAAGGACCACACCAAATGCCTGAGCAATCACTAATCCAGTCAAAGGCATCTCCATCCACTTTGAATTAGGTGTGTTCCCGACTCCCGTCCAATCTAAGGACGAGTATATGCGGGCGAAACCGTTATCGTCGAATTGGTTCAAAATCTCGTACCAATCCTCATGGTATTGACCCATCATCTCTTCTTTAAGAATGTGGCGGATCAAATCCCAGTCTTCCTCCTCCATATCCAAAGCCAAAGCTACAGATCGGAACCCACAGTTACTGTCTGGCTGAACATTTTGAATATGCGTGACAAACCGTCGATAAAGGGGATCAATCTGATGCTTAAATTGTCTAAGCACAAATTTATACCTGTCACCGCCAAACATTGGGAAATCATGATTAGGGGATGTGTACATATGTATGTATGTATGTATGTATAAATAGTTATTTATGTACCTGTCCCCTACTAAGAGTGGATACTTTTTGCTACACACTCTCATTTTATCTTTACCCGGGTCTGATGGCCTACGTCTTCTAACAGGCTCGTCTTCCTACAATGGATAATAATAATAATAATAATAATAATAATAATAATAATAATACTAACATCTTCTTGCGCATCCTCCTGCTGTTTTTTTTTCTTTAATTTTGTAGTTGGGCGCCCGCGAGTATTCTTTTGTACCTCAGGAGGTTGAGTGTCAGTCATACTTGGATTTACCACCGACTTTATTTTTGACAACATATTTCTTTGAACGCGTGGTGATTGAGACATCAGTGTCTCTTTGACTATCTCCCACTCACTCGCAAGGTCACGTTCCCCCCATACTACTTCCGGTTCGTAATTCAGTCGTGTCCAGAAGACGTCTATTTCGGACAGCTGTATTTTTATTCCTGTATTCAATAAACATAAACATAAACATAAACATAATAGTTGTAGTAGTAGTAATAATAATAATAATAATAGTAATAATAATAAAGTAATGGTATTACCTTTATTTATATACGAATCTAATTGACATGCACACGGCAACCCAGAACTCGTGAAAAGCTGGTGACCACAACTCATTTTTCGTTCCTTCAACCTCTCTATATTTGTTATCTCTTTTATCAACTTCTCGATCGCTGCATGGGAAACTTTACCGAGTAGGTCCTCAAAAAGAGGTATGTCATGGTGCACCTTTTTCACAGATAAACTCTCTTCAAACGAGTGGTTTATTTCCCTCTCTTGTGACGTTACAACATCGTCTGCAATCATCACAAGTTTGTGGAGTGAGTTGTTAGCCCCCTTAATGTGCATCTTAAACCTTGCATGCTGGCTCTCAACTCTGTTGGTCGTATACTGACCAAAGTTGTAGTTTGTGTCTGTCCATGCAGAAACAAACCTTTCTTTGTAGTCACGGAGCCAGACCCGGTCTATATATTCAAAAACACCTATAAAAGATAGAAAAAAGATATTTGTTAATGTGTGTATGTATGCGTTTTAAACTAAATTAATAAAATATGTACCAGCTCGTTCGTCCTGACATAGTCGTTTGTAGAATCGGTCTAACCAGAGACTATAAAATTCCGGAGATGAAGATCTACATAATCGCTTAAAAGATTTCACGAATATTCCCAATCTGTATTTCCAAAGGCTTGTCTGCAGTGCTTCAATATATTTCGTTGAATGTGATACCTGAATGTATAATAATAATAATAAAAAAAATAATAATAAAAATAATTAATAATAATAATAATAATAATATGTATACCTGCATAACAACTTCGAAGCTGCTGGAAATACAATGTCGCATGCATTCATCAAGGCTTTCTCACAATCAGTTATTATAGCACGGGGCTCCGTACTATCTTCTAGCAACTCTTTAAGCCTTTGTAGCACCCATAGGTAGTTATCCTTTTTTTCACGGGAGATGAATGCATGGGCGACACAAAACGACTTGGATGTTGATGTCATACCCACAACTTGAACAAACGGAAGTTTATACTCGTTCGTTTTGTAGGTCGCATCAATCATCAGCACATGCGGGAACGCACGCCATAACCTGTGCGAGGTGGGATGGACAAACAAAATATTCTCGATCGCATTTGTCGAGTCATTCCTCCGGGTGAAGTAAACAATTTTTTTTTCCACCAATGTGGCTTCGAGTACCTGCATAGCAATAATAATAATTAAAAAATAATAATAAAGAAGTAATAATAATAATAATAATAGTAATAATAATAATAATAATAAAGAAGTAATAATAATAATAATAATAATAATAATAATAATAATAATAATAATAATAATAATACCTGCATTTGAGTCCTGCCGCCGTATAACAAATGCTTAACCTTGGTTATTGTGTTATGTATGTCTCTTAAGATGCAGGGACTATCCGGGTTTTGTTTTCTAACGGCCGAATGTATGTCTACTGGCGTAACATTTTGAAAATAAAGTGTATCCACCAATTTTAACTCGGCCGGACCCAGCCTCCTAGCATACGCGTGACCCTCGATGTGTTGGAAAGGTTTGTGATTATGTGTTTGGTTTTGGACCTCCAAAATATAACCATCGTGGCCGGAGTGGTATCTCCCTATTAGTTAAAACGGGCAATTACATTTTTTACTGCCCGTCTTTCGAACCGTGGCTACACTATGATGTACGCCACTACGGTCACATCGTATCCATGCCGATGTTACCCTCCTATTCGGCCCCCTGCCTTCAGAAACAGTACGTCCGAATACGGTAATGTAACCATTTTCTTTTGCTCTTTGATAAACCCACTCTTTGAGGTCTTTAAGAGACCTGAATACCTGCAAAATTTATATACGACTTCAAATAGCAACTAATATATACGAGTTCAAATCTCACAAACCCTACGAGTTCAAATCTCACAAACCCTACGAGTTCAAATAACAACTAATATATACGAGTTCAAATCTCACAAACCCTACGAGTTCAAATAACAACTAATATATACGAGTTCAAATCTCACAAACCCTACGAGTTCAAATAACAACTAATATATACGAGTTCAAATCTCACAAACCCTAAAACAAATTTAGGTACGGGACTAAATATACGAGTCTAAATATGTACACGGGTCTAAATATCTCACAAACCCTAAATATACGAGTCTAAATATACACGGGTCTAAATTATAAACAAGTGCAAATTCATAAACACACCTGATTCGTTTCGTACGAAACATCCGGGACAGGTTCCTCGCCACCGTTATCACCTCCCTCGTACTGTGGATGACTTGGCGGAGGCAAGTAAAATGACCCCGGTTCTTCTACGTACTCCTGGTTCAAATCGGGCAGCAGGTTCAAATCGGGTAGTGCATTCCCGTCACCATAGCGAACAACGGAGCTAACCTCCTCCTCACCACGTTCCACCACGGCTCCGAAAAGGCTTTCCGAGACGTGAGATAGGCTAAACGAATGCTCCCATTCATCCGAAACATTACCGTAGTGACCCGAAGACATCGTGGTAGCTTGGAATCGATCGGATTTTTGTGCACCGCGTTTTTAAATTTTCTTTCGTTAACTGAAGAAAGAAGACAAGGAAGAAGAATATATCTGGACCCTCTACGGCTCGTAGAGGCCTATACGGGCCGTATAGGGTTTAATGCTCCCAACAACCTGGTTTTCTACGGGCCGTATAGCCCTCTACGGCCCGTAGAGGGTTAGCTTTTTCAGACTGACACACTGAATGTCAGACACTTCATTCAATGACCTCGTACCTCGTACTGCCTACGGGCCGTAGAGCCCTCTACGGGCCGTCTAGGGTTTAAATGCACTCGACCAACCCACCTCTACGGCCCGTAGAGCCCTCTACGGGCCGTAGAGGGCTGTGCAAACTTCCTTTTTGTTATTGTGTAAATAACATACCTCTAATAATAATAATAATAAATGTGCTGTCAAACGCAAACTTCTAGATGGGTTGGCAGTTAGCGAGATTTTGGCCAGTATTTGTAACTTGAAAGAAAAAAAGAGGCCAGACATTTTCAAGATAAGGTCGTAACTAGCAGGAACCTTAACTTTAATAATCTCTAAAAATATCAATCAATATTACTTCTTCGAATATGTACATATTATTTTCCCTTTAAAACCTTAATCCAATCTTTACTACACACCTAAATACAGCTATTTCCTATCGCTAAGCTACAAGCTCTTTGATACTTCTCTGTACACGGCGATGATGAATCTAATCTTCGCTGCAGGGTGGTGGGAAACCATCAATTCAAACGGAGAGGTTGCAACCATTGTTCTCATAATCATCTTTATGCTTTCTGTATTCTGGCTTGTAAGGATATTATTAACATCAAAGGGTTCCAACCCACCACTACCGCCAGGCCCACGACCTCTTCCGCTAGTAGGAAACCTCCTATCTCTCGAACCCGAACTCCACACCTACTTCGCAAGCGTGGCGAAAACATACGGCCCGATATCGAGGCTATGGCTCGGTAAAAAACTTGGTATTCTCATCACCTCTCCTGAGTTGGCCCGTGAGGTGTTAAAACTAAATGATACCATCTTTGCTAACCGAGATGTTCCGGTTGCTGGGATAGAGGCAACATATGGCGGAAACAACATCGTTTGGAGCCCGAATGGTGATCAGTGGCGGATGTTAAGAAAGATTTGCGTTCGTGAAATGCTTGGCAACCAAGTCCTGGATTCGGTTTACTCTCTTCGTCGAAAAGAGGTCAGGAACACGGTGAAACTACCTTTACAACAATGCTGGGATGCCGGTAAACATTGGAGAGCAGATGTTTTTGACTTTTTTGAATGTGCTTACCGGCATGATGTGGGGTGGGACTGTGAAGTCGGAAGATAGGGAGAGACTAGGAGCGGAATTCAGGCAACTGATAAGCGAGTTGACAGGATACTTGGGGATGCCGAATTTATCGGATTTTTATCCGGGTTTAGCTCGGTTTGATCTGCAAGGGGTTAGAAAGAATATGAAAGTGTTGGCGAAGAGATTTGATGGGATTTTTGAGAACATGATTGATCAAAGGAGGAAAATGGGTAGCGATCATGAAAACAAGGATTTTTTGCAGTTTTTGTTGGAGCTTAAAGACCGTGGAGATTCGAATCCACCATTTACCATGGCTCATCTCAAATCGTTGCTTCTGGTAATTGATAAATACTTATGTTTTAATATCATAGTTAGATAGTATTAAAGAATGAAATGTACCAATTGGTTGATTGTCTCTTAAGGGGCAGGGAGGGGCGGCCGACTCCCCTGAATTTTCGCTCATAAGTTTCGATTATATAGTATTCATATAGAAATTTTTTGGTATATACGGTTTCGACCCCCCGAAACTAGTGATTTCCGACCCACGAAGTTTCGGGTCAAGCTTCGCCACTGATTATTATTGGTATTTATAATGTTTTAGGATATGGTGGTTGGAGGGACGGATACAACCTCAAATACAGTCGAGTTTGCCTTGGCCGAGATGATGAGCCATCCTGAAATCCTAACAAAAGCACAACAAGAACTAGAGATGGTAGTCGGGAAAGACAACATAGTTGAAGAATCCCATATTAACAATCTACCCTACCTATATGCTATCATGAAAGAAACCCTTCGAGTGCATGCTATACTTCCCCTTTTGGTTCCCCATTGTCCAAGTGAGTCATGTGTGATTGAGGGCTACACGATACCCAAAGGCTCTCGGGTGTTCGTGAATGTTTGGGCAATACATAGAGATCCTACCATTTGGGAAAACCCATTGGAGTTTCGACCTGAGAGGTTCTTGGATGGGAAGTGGGATCATACTGGTAACGACTTTAGTTATATCCCGTTTGGATCTGGGCGAAGGATTTGTGCAGGAATTGGCATGGCAGAACGGATGTTTATGTTTTTACTTGGATCCATCATTCATTCGTTTGATTGGAATTTGGGGGAGGGAAAAGAACATGATCTATCTGAAAAATTTGGCATTGTGTTGAAGAAGAAAGTTGCTCTAATTGCTATCCCAACACCAAGATTGTCAAACCCCACATTATACGAGTAATGATTTTTATTTTGATGTAATATTGTACTAAATTGGCCCACAAATTGTAAAGCATTCCTTATTTGTACGGGCACTATAAATGTAACAAAATGTGACAAACCACAAATAAGATTATTATTATTAGCTGCTGCAGCACTAGTGTGCATTACTACAATTATAATTATTATATAAGCACTATATACTATATATGATTTTTAACAGATATGAATAGTGTCAGCCCTATTATTGGTTTAGACGTGCGGTTATGGTTTTTTAAAATTTTTTATTTAAATATAATTGGATGCAAGGTAAAACAACAAAAAGACTAGTGTAGTGGTTGGAAGCATTTCCCACTATGACAAGGTAATGGGTTTGAATCTCTAATTTAGGCGATTGTACCGTCACGGATGATCCAGATAATATGGGTTTGGACACGAACTGAGTGCGGAATCTTTGGGTCATGGTTTAAGCAACAAATAAACATCAAACACACACAAAGACGAGCTGCTCGGATATGGTTTTCAATGATAAAGATTATATTAAGCAGAGCTCGAGTGTTACAAATACAATCTGATTATCAAAACACCTAGTTTTCTCTCTAAAATGAACAAATGAACAACTCTGATAATTAGGGCAAGGAGTGCACCTTTTTTTTGATCGGCGAACAACTGTGTGACAACCACCCTTGCGGGGCGCCGTGCCCAAGAACCTTATTTATAGGTCTTGCTAGTCGGCCCAGGCCCACAGGGCGACTAGCTCATCGTCACACGAGTAGCCAGGGCGACTAGCTTGCTTGTCGCCTGAAAACCACACAACTAGCAAGGCTAGTCGTGTAGAACCTTCCTACTCGTGTGTATATATTACAAAACTGCCCTTAACCATATTTACGAGCAATAAACCACTCAATTAACCTAGCCAACGTCCTATAAGGACCTATCACTAGCTGGGGACATATAAATAATGCACTTACAGTCTCCCTCTTGGACCTAGCTAGTGATTTACATATTTATCCTATCACCTAGCTCAGGACACACACGAAGTGAAAACACAACGATTTTAATCAGTTTTGTTACAAAAACACCTGTGATACGAGCCTCGGCTCTGATACCACTTGTTGGACCGTCACGGATGATCCGGATATCACGGGTTTGGACACGAACCGGGTGCGGAATCCTCGAGTCGTGGTTTAAGCAACAAATAAACCTCAAACACACACAAAGACAAGTTGCTCGGATCTGGTTTCAATGATAAAGATTATATTAAACAGAGCTCGAGTGTTAAAAATACAATCTGATAATCAAAACACCTAATTTCTCTCTAAAATGAACAAATGAACAACTCTGATGATTAATTAGGGCAAGGAGTGCACCTATTTATAGGTCCTGCTAGTCGGCCCAGGCCCACGGGACGACTAGCTCCTCGTCACACGACTAGCAAGGCTAGCCAACGACCTATAAATACCTATCACTAGCTGGAGACATACAAATAATGCACTTACATAAGCATGTTAGTAATTTTGTCTCATTGGCATATGTCTCTTCGTTGCTTCTTTTTGAACACATGTTTGTCAGAAGTGCTTCATGGCATCAAACGAAAGAAAAAAAGAGATAGGGATAAAAGCTTCCAAGAAGAAAGGAAGAGATAAACAAGAGAGAGATAGATATCTCCTTGCAATATAATAGGAATTTGGTCCGTATTGTTTCGGTAAGTTAAGGTACTGACACTCTTTATATTAACCGAAAGAGTAAACCCAAAACCTAAATTTGTAATATACCTAGAAAGATATTAACATGTGTTTTACACCAATTAAAAACTATATAAATGAATATCAGTAAAGATTCAGATAATACTAATGCTAATGTTAGTACAGTTTGTCACGTACCCATATGGTACCGGCATGTGGCAGAAATACAGCATTTGCAAAATATAAAATAACAAGTTGACACAAACCCGCATGTTGTAGCGGGATGTTGATTATGAATGTATTTAGTATCACTATATGAGATATAAAAATTCTTAAGTGTATGCAAAAAAAATCTTTCCATTTTGCTTTATCCCTGCACTACAACACAACGGTAAAACATTTTACTTTAAAAAAACATGTTATACAGGTCTTGGTTTGGTAGGGCTGAAGAGCAAACTTATTATTTTTAGCCAACTTTTTCAGACCCAAATTTTTCAAGTTTAAACGTAAAACTAAGAATAGACTCATATCTGGAAAATTGAAACCAACTGGCCTCCTAAAACCATTAAAATGAAAATTTCGGTTTCGGTTTGGGTTTAGCCAAATGTATGCCCAAAACCTATCCAAACCAATAGTAAATGAATAATTTGTTGAAGAAAAGATATTTAAAGTTGAGAGCCCCAATGTCCAAATGTGAATGTGTGATCAAATACAATTCAATCAACATAGAATCAAATTAGTTTGTTTCTTCCTTGGTTTTTTCATAGTTGTTCTATGTTTTGGCACCTAGGTCCTACTCTTTGTTGCTGGTTGTGGCAACATATGTTGGGTATGGGTTTCAAAAAAAGTACATGAAGAACGATAAATTATCAAAAAAAAAAAATAAATAAATAAAAATAATAGTTTATATATCTTTTTAATGTCATAAATTTAACTATCTTCGAAAACATATTAAGATATTTTTTCCTATCATATATTTTTTCCTAGTTGGTATAATGGTAAACCATTAAAATTCCCAACTATATTTTACTTTTCCAGAAAAAAAAAATTGTTCAGAAGACTGAGATGTAATTATCATGGTTTTCTTTTTCTATCAAAACAACATATTTCCACCCTTTTGCTCTAAAGATCCACCATTGCATAAACTGCAACATTATTGCCTATTGCTTTTGTCCAGATCTACCGCCGTTAACGTCACTCTATTTGAATCACTTCTTTGTCTTCCTCTATCTACATCTTCATAAGATCCAAATTCACAAATTTGATCGCTGAGGCTTCCACTTAATTACATCTCCATCGATTAGTTCTGATTGATTGCACAGAAATTCGGTAATGGCTATTTCAATTCGTCGATTAGATCCGGTTGATTCCAACTACACATTGATGGAAGAAACCCTCCTCGTCCGTCAGGGTATCGGCGCTGTATTTGTTTCGTTTTCTGATTTCCGACAGTCCTTCCCGTAATCGATTTGGAGATGATTTTCAACAGCCCTTCATTGAAAGGTACGTTTAATTTTGATTTTTCATTTTGATTATGATGTTCAAAACAGTCATTCGACGTACATGTTTTCCAGAATTTTATGTTTCAAGTTTGCAACGATAGTTCTACGGTAATTCGGGAATAATCTGTGTTGAGTGTTTGATATTTGTGATTCTAGGAGTTCGATTTCGCTTGGGGCAATCCTTCGTAGAAATCAATTGAAGAATTCGGGAAAGGAAGAACGATTGCCATGGTTTGTATGTTTATTTCCTATGTTGATAAAGAGTAGAGAACGGTTGAAGAAAACCTTATTTATTTATTTTAGAAGACGGTTGAACATGGAAAAGGCAGTTAAACATGCAAAGTAGAAACAGAGAAATTGTGACTTTGAGAGAACACATTAAGACGGAAATGGAAACGACATTAAGTTACTTTTTATATGTATATATAATAACTACAATAATAACATAGCTTGTCAAATAAAAGTTACAAGCATAAAATTATGAGGTACAAAGTTACGCTATGATACTTTGCATCGTCGGTACGTGTAGTGAGAAAATACCTAAACCAGTTAAACTGAAAAAGTTAATATGATACTGTTATCGAGGTTATTTAAGTGGTATCAGTTCCATTAATAATTACGATCCCAAAAATACTCTACTTTGAATACAAGTTTGTTTTCAAAAACTTACACCGGAAGGTCGAGAAGAAACAATAACAAGAAAATAAACGAGACTAAAAATGTGTTCGACTTTTTACATATTAAGCTCACGAGATTTACAATAAATTTATTGGTAAGTACGAGACTAATTACTATATATAATTGAAGACTTAGTTAAATAGTGCAAGGCCCCTCTCTTTGGTTGAGAGGGGCGGTGGTTATATATTTTTTTCCCTTCCAACATTTTTTTAATAAAAACAATATCTTTCACAATAAAATAAAACTTGTTTAGGTGGTGGAGTGGTTTGAGGTGCAATTGTTATAGATGAGGCCATGGGTTTTAGGTTGGCTCAAGGCATTTATTTTCAACATTAATCCCACCTACTTCTCATTGGTTTAGAGGGGTCATGGTTATTATTTTTTTCCCAACGTTTTTTATTATAAAAATAATATGTTTTGTACTATATCTAATATTGGCTTGGTAGTGGAGTGGTTTAAGGTGTGCTCTTCCTACATGAGGTCACGGGTTTGAGACCGGTTGGAGGTTTTTTTTTTTTTTTTTTTCATTTACACAGTTTTATTCATATTATATATAATTAATTGGGTTGGGAATAAAAGACAAATTGGGTTGGTGGTGTAATGGTTTAAGATGCATTTCCCTACGAGAAGGTCACAAGTTTTAAACCTGGTTTGGGCAATTGTTTTTCCTGTTATTTTTTTTGCCTAAGCTATCATTGTCAATATTAACCTAAAAATTATAAACTTCCATATGATTGAATTCTTTTTGTTGTCTCTTTGATTTTTTCTTTCATCTGCTGCAACTCATGAAACGGAAACCATGATATCAAAAATATTGATAAAACATATTGCCTTTTGTTGTTAAAATTTTCAGTTATAAACGTCGGATGTTTCCGTGTGCACACATAGTATGTCATCAACACGATACAATTCTTAATCAGTTTTGCGCAGCTTAACAAAATAAAGAAAAAGTTCAAGATGTAGCAGGAATCACATCGGCGTGCCGCAACGCGCACGGGTAGAAATTCTAGTCTATTTTTATTTGCCCATGGATAAGATTGCAACTTGGAAGACCCTTGTGGTTGGTTGGAAGAGACCCGACTAAATCAGCTCGATCAACCTCTATCTGGTAAGCAATCTCCTCCAATTAATATATCTAGGTCTTGAAATGTTAGGTACACACATATATACATTGGGTATTTATTTTGGTTATAAATATCAATTGGAAATACTCAAATACAAATATATACTTTGACACTACATTCGTTATACAACATTGTATACATTTTTGTTCATTAGATTTATATCTGACTTCTTTCCACTTACCACAGTGATGTCGAATCTAGTCTTCTCCGCCAAATCTGTCGTCAATACGGACGTAGAGCCTGCAACCACCATTCTTATAATCACCTTTGTGTGTTCAATAGTATTGGTTGTATGGATGTTAACATCCAAGAATAATTACGGCCTACCACTGCCTCCCGGCCCACGACCTCTACCACTAGTAGGAAACCTCCTATCACTCGAACCCGAACTCCACACCTACTTTGCGGCCGTGGCGAAAACATACGGCCCGATATCGAGGCTCTGGCTTGGTAAAAAATTGGGTATTCTGATAACCTCTCCTGAGTTGGCCCGTGAGGTGTTAAAACTAAATGATACCATCTTTGCCAACCGAGATGTTCCAGTTGCTGGGAAAGAGGCAACATATGGTGGAAATGATATCTCTTGGTTGCCTTACGGCGATCAATGGCGAATGTTGAGAAAGATTTGTGTTCGCGAAATGCTTGGAAACAAAATTTTGGATTCGGTTTACTCTATCCGCAGGAAAGAGGTCAGGAACACTGTGAACTATTTATATAACCATGTTGGGTCGTCAGTGAACGTTGGGGAACAGATGTTTCTAACGTCGTTCAATGTGGTTACTGGCATGATGTGGGGTGGGACTGTGAAGTCGGAAGATAGGGAGAGACTAGGAGCTGAGTTCAGGCAAGTGATAAGTGAGTTGACAGGATACTTGGGGATGCCGAACTTGTCGGATTTTTATCCGGGTTTGGCTCCGTTGGATCTGCAAGGAGTTAGAAAGAATATGAGAGTGTTGGCTAAGAGATTGGATAGGATATTTGAGAACATGATTGATCAAAGAAGAAAAATGGGTGGTGATGAAAAGAAGGATTTTTTGCAGTTTTTGTTGGAGCTTAAAGATGGTGAAAGTTCTAACCCACCATTCACTATGGTTCATCTCAAAGCCTTGCTTATGGTAAATGCCAAGTTCATATGTTAGAAATTATTAATATTAGAATATCAAACTTAGATCATAATAAAAGAATAATTGGTAAGTTATGTCTTCAATTTTTTCAGGATATGGTGGTTGGAGGGACGGATACAACTTCAAATACGGTTGAATTTGCATTGGCTGAAATGATGAGCCAACCCGAAATACTCAAAAAAGCACAATATGAGTTAGAAACGGTGGTTGGGAAAGACAAGATACTTGAAGAATCTCATATTAACAAGCTACCATACCTATATGCTATCATGAAAGAAACTCTTCGACTGCATCCGATACTTCCACTTTTGGTACCCCATTGTCCAAGTGAGTCATGTGTGATTGGGGGCTACACAGTCCCCAAAGGCGCTCGGGTGTTTGTGAATGTGTGGGCAATTCATAGAGACCCGACCATTTGGGATAACCCACTGGAATTTAGACCTGAAAGGTTCTTGGATGGGAAGTGGGATTATACCGGCAATGCCTTTAGTTACATTCCATTTGGGTCTGGGCGAAGGATATGTGCTGGGATTGCCATGGCAGAGCGAATGTTTATGTTTTTGCTTGGATCCCTAGTTCATTCTTTTGATTGGGAATTAGGCCAAGGCAAAGAACTTGATCTATCGGAAAAGTTTGGGATAGTGTTGAAGAAGAAAGAAGCTCTCATGGCTATCCCGACACAAAGATTGTCAAACCCGACATTGTATGAGTGACAATCATACAGATGATGTACTAGGTTCAATTGAAGCCATTAACATCATTGCAACTTGTGAGAATTTACTTTATCTTACTCACAATATCAATGTAATAAACGTGACAGACCATAAATATTATTGAACTGTTCACGTTGGTAATATTAAGAAATTTAAATTTTATGATATTTATATTTGCTGCATTTCTATCTTTTGTAACATGATAACCAACACCGGGCGTAGCTTTTAAGGGACGGGGAGGGGCAGCCGACCCCCCTCCTCGAATTTTCGCTCAGAAATTCTGATTATATAGTATTCGTATAGAAATTTTTTGGTATGTACGGTTTCGACCCCCCGAAACTTGTTTTCGACCTCTCGAAACAAATGATTTTCGACCCTTCAGTGACTTTCGACCCCCCGAAGTCTCGGGTCAAGCTTCGCCACTGAACACCTTTGCAAGATTGAATAACAAATGTAACATAAGTTGACAAAAAAAAGTTCCTGAAACGAAATTAAGGTAATCCTAGCAGGGTTACCAGTTGTAATCGATCTAAATCTAAAACTCTCAATTATCAATGACCATAAGTCATATGGTGTTGGTTATAGACGGTTCAGTTAATCGTAAATATTCAACTACTGTTTAGCTATTGGTTTGAAATAACATCTGTTGTATTAATCAGCATGTCGAATAGTCCATTTGTCAACGTGTTACATTTTATATTTATCAAATAATTACTTAATAACTATAAATATATACTAAAATAACTTTTTTTAATGTCCAAGAAAGTCCAGTCATCCGGTACATCCATAAGCAAAAGGTCACTTATGCCTGTTATCGCAGACAGCGTTGTTGACGCGCCCCATCACCAATTCCAGGGGTAACCCCACCGCCCGATGGTCTATTGTGGTAAACCTCTGGCTTGCGCATGACATTTTGTCATGAAATGGACTTTAAGAGGTACGGCTACAAACGAATTAAACTTTTAGCAAACAGTTCAAGAACCGTTCGGCGGGAAGTTCGTTTGTATTTGTTCGGTTAGTTAAACAAACAAACAAAAACATAGCTTGTGTTCGTTCGTTTATGTTCGTGAACGTTCGGTAACGTGTTCGTTTATGATCATTCGAAGACTTCAACTATAAGATGTGTACTTAGCTTTTTGAGACACTACTTTATTATATTTACTAATATTATGGTATATACTAAGTAGGTCTGGATACTTAGGTTATAATTTTGGGTGGATCTACTTAACGTCTTTATCATAGCCATCCACCAACTATAATCTATGGTTATGATTTATTGTTCCATTTAAAATTTTTCTTTTTAATAAAATATTTGTTATAGTATAGGAAGATTTAAAGGTCTAACTTTTTTTTGAAATTAGTGTTTTGTATTTGCATCACTTTAATAGTACACCCACTTTCTCTCTCATATATTATTATATTTATATTTTTTCTTCTTTATAAATAACTTATATGTTAATAGTACTTGCATCAGTTTTTAATCAGCACAATATTTAACATTTGTAGCTTAAAATCATTTTATTTGTAGCGTCCGTTTTTACACTTGTTACATAATATTTACGTATTTAAAATTTCTAAAAAGCGTATGTGACACTCCTTGTTATATCAGGAACATACTATTTACATATTTGAAAAATCGGAATATATAGGTATGTGACATTTGATTTCACACCTGTGTAACATACTATTTACATATTTAAAAATCGTTTTATATGTGACGTTCATTGTTACACTTATAACATACTATTAACATTAAAAAAAATATAAAGAAAAGGTATGTGGCGTTAGTTATTGCAATTGTAACATGCTATTTACATATTTAAAGGTCTTAAAAAATGAATGTGACATTTGTGTTACACAGTCAAATATATGACTTGTTGCAAATTTTGTAAGTAACTTCTTACATAATATATACATGTAACTGGATGAATTTAACATTGTAACATTGAAAAAACATATGATTTACAAAATATATGTACATGTAACCGGATGAATTTAACATTGTTACATAATATATACATAGTCTGTATCATATAATTTACAATGTTACAAGAAAAAACAACATATAATTTACAACTTAAGAATGTTAAAAAAAATCCAAAACCAAGCCTTTTGTTCCATTTTCATCAACAACCCATGTACTTTCATTTGAAAGAAATTAAATGTTAATTAAATAATCTTTTAAAAAATAAAGAATAAAGTTCTAAAAAACACCATCTTAATCAGTGAAAAACACACCCCAAAACCAACTCATAGTGATGATGGTAGTTGCTAAAAAATTTAGATCTGATGGTGGTGGTTCGATTTCAGGCTACAAAGTTTAGAAGAAATAACCTTTATCTGTTTCATCATCAGGCTTGTCTTCACCGTCACCTTATACCACCACCCCTAACTCTCAGTGACCGGGCCTCTCTCCCTCTCTCCCACAAAACAGGTCTTTGTTACAGATCTCTTAAACAACGCTGCCTTATACCACCGTAGTCAGACACCACCATCCATTAAACACCGCCGCCTTTTACCACCACCCCTAACACCACTTTGGTTCAGGACGAGGAACTCCTATCAGAATCTGAATCAGAACTTGACGAGGAAGAAGCCTCCTTTCCTATGATTTTTATATACATGCAAACCACCACAGTGCAGAGGAAACCGAAGCTTCTGCCGCTTCCCTGTAAATTTGTATGTCACATCCCCAATTTTCTTTTGTTTGTGTTCATAAAACAAGTGTGTTAATGGTAGGAAAAAGATCCAGTTGGAGGTAGGAGATGTTGAAGAAGAAAGAGAGGATAGATGGGTTTTTTTTTCAAAAAGAAAATGAGAGAGAAGAGAGATGTTATGTATTTCAATTAAGAGAGAGAAAAAGGTACAGACACTTTATGCAAAAGGTCAATCAATTGGTAGGATCACATGCCACAAAAAATGTTCAATACCTAAAATGCCCTTCTTGGTTTGTGAAAAAAATTAGACGTGGCATTATCTCAGCCACATATTGGGTTTCATAAGTTTCCTTAACTCAATAGGGTTTTCAGATTATACTTTCCCTATATATATATATATATGTGTGTGTGTGTGTGTGTGTGTGAATTTGATGTTATTCGAAAGTTATTATATGTCCGTTTGTGTTTGTTCCCGTTCATGAACATTTGCTTGTGTTTGTTTGTTTCCATGAATGTTCGTTTGTGTTCGTGTGCGTTCGAGAAAATAATTAACAAATGAACATGAACACGAGCATTTTCTTAACAAACGAACAAACCACAACAACAACCATACCCAGTAAATCCCACAAATAGTGTAACTATTGGTAGGGTCTGGGAAGGGTGAGATGTAGACAGGCCTTACCTCTATTCCTGGGAAGTAGAGAGGTTGCTTCCAAAGAGACCCTCGGCTCTAAAGCTTACAACAAATAAATACAAGAACAGGAGATATACACAAGCAATACCATAAAGATGGTGGAATGAGTAAATGGTAGAGATGGAAAAGATATACAACTAAAAAACAACCTATAAGCACAATAGACAATCATATGTAAAGTCCAACAAAAGTGTGGGTGAATCGTATTTCCTGATCGACATCTACAAACACATATGAACATATCCTAATAGTCTTCAACCTTAATCCTATGTCTCCACAAGCTCCTATCCTAGACCATGATTAGAGAGATGTAACTCTAGTAAATATTTCCTAATCTTCTCATCCTAAGTCAATCTGGGCCTGCTCTACATCTGCTCCCCTCAACAGTGAGGCTTTCCACTGCTCTAACTGGCTCTGTCGTCTGTCTCCTCTTCACATGCCCAAACCACCTCAATCTCATCTCCTTTATCTTATCTGATATACTCGCTACCCCCATCCTTTCTCTAAGAACCTCATTTTTTATCGTGTCTAGCCTGGTGTGCCCACACATCCACCTTAACATTCTTCTCTGCTACATCCATCTTGTGTGCATGGGTTTTCTTGATGGCCCAACAATCTGTCCCATATAACATAGCAGGTCTAATTGCTACCTTATAAAATTTCCCCTTTAATTTAACAGGAAACTATCTATCACACAATACCCCAGTGGATGCTCTCCACTTACACCATCCAGACCGGATGCCGTGGACTACATCACTATCTATCTCCCTGTCCCTTTGTACAAATTATCCTAAATACTTGAACTTAGTCGCCTGCGACACCACTTGACCCTCAATTGTGATCTGAGTGTCCTCATCATTCCTTGCGTCGCTGAAATCACAGTGTAAATATTCAGTTTTAGATCGACTAATCTTTAAACCTTTGCCTTCTAAAGCTGCTCGCCATTCCTCTAACTTCTCATTTATGCTCTGTTTAGTCTCTGCAACCAACACAATATCATCTGCAAAAAGCAAGCACCATGGGACCGTATCTTGAATCAACTTTACACTGTGATTTCAGCGACGCAAGGAATGATGGGACCGTATCTTAACAAACGAACACGAACAGAAAATCACTTTCGGTAAGTGTTCATAAACTGTTCGTGAATAATATATTTCTTATCAAACGAACATGAACACGACTTTATTCGTATGCGTTCAGTTCGTTTGCAGCCCTATTAAGAAGTAATCTTCCTATGAAAAGTTATCTAGATACCACTGTATTATTCCCCTTTGATTGAAAATAACTTAATTAAGTGGTATATGATCAAACATCAACCCGCCATTATGTACCACAATTATTATATTTGAACAAAAAATTTGATTCCGTTGAATTTCATATATTTTTCATCCCAAATAATTACAAGCCACCACAATTACAATGAGATTGGGGACCCTATTTTGAATTAATATTTTTTTTTTTATAATATCTTGTGCATTTGTCGCCCACTTGTTATTGGTCTCAAATGCATTAATCAAAACTAACATTATGGTCTTTGATTATGACACCATTTTTTTTCTAAAACAAGTCAATAATCCAAATTGTACAACATGGAAACAATCCTTTCACCGCAAGAAAAACTACCTTTAGCGGCGACCCGTCTTGGTGTCGCCGCTAAAGGTCTTGATCCCACCTACCAAATAAAAAATGAATCCTGACCGTTGATTGGTCATGAGATCAACAACCGTGGTTTCATCGTACAAAGACCATATATTAGGGGCGACACCTTTAACGGCAAATGTTGCCGCTAAAGGTTGAAAAAAGATAATAACCCGCCATATGCTCGTCTTTTCCCTCCCACCTTTTCCCTTTCCCTCCTCATTGTGATCCCTCTCTCTGCTCACTCCCTCGATCTCTCCTCTCTCTACTCCCTCATCCCTCATCCCTCGTCTCTCCTCTCACTCTCTCCCTCAACCACCACCGAACCACCACCACGTACCCTATCCTTCCCTATCGTTCACTGCTGTCGTGTCGCCGCCGCTGCACAACCACCACAAACCTCCTTCTCCACCACCACAACCACCTCTCCTCCATCTTTTTCACCCCACCACCGCTGCACAACCACCACAACTCGAGCCTCCTCTTTCACCCACCACCGAAGCACTGCCACTACTACCCCCGGCAGGCCACCACCACCGAAGCACCGGTCACCACTCTCTGGGTTAGTTTTTTTCTGGTTTTTCTTTTTTTTTTTTTTCTATTAGTGTATGCATATAAGAGTGTATGCATGTATGAGTGTATGTATGCATGTATGTATGTATGTATGTATGTATGTATGTATGTATGTATGTATGTATGTATGTATGTATGTATGTATATATATATGTTTGTATGTATGAATGTATATTTGTATGTATGAATATATGTATGTATGTATGTATGTATGCATGTATGCATGTATGTTTGTAAGTATGTGTGTGTATGTTTGTAAGTATGTGTGTGTATGTCATGTAAGTAAGTAAGTAAGTATGTATGTATGTATGTATGTATGTATGTATGTATGTATGTATGTATGTATGTATGTATGTATGTATGTATGTATGTATGTATGTATGTATGTATGTATGTATGTATGTATGTATGTATGTATGTATGTATGTATGTATGTATGTATGTATGTATGTATGTATGTATGTATGTATGTGTATGTACGTAAGTATGTATGCGTGTATATTTATTTATATTTATATGTTTATACATATTGAGACTATAAAGACATGCCCGAAAATGAATCCTCATTTAAAAGATAGCGAGCTTAGAAATACCCGCCCGAAATTGATTTAGTAATTAATTTCGGGTAGTCCTCGTTTTGCAACAGCATTTTGAATACTTTATCTCATTTATGAATGTGAATGTGTACTACATGATTGTTTGTTTTTAAAAGACTATGTTGTCGTAATATTTTCAAACTTTGTTACATGATTGTAGATCCGATTTTAAGCAATTTGCATGAGTGTAAATGTCACATACATTGGTTACATTTTATTGTCTACACTGGTGTGAAATATTTGTCTCCAGCACACTTATTTATCTTAAAAGATTTTCTTGAAATTACATTGATATAAGTTTTTGGAATGGGATACGGTGTAACACTCATGTTTATTAGTTTGACAAGAAGAAAGATTTTGCATCTACACATTCTTAAAAATACGTTGATGTAATTTTGGGGAATATGATATGTTGTAATCACTCATGTTTATTAGCTTGATAAGAAGACAAATTTGCATCTGTCAAGTGGAAAGGGAAAGTTGCAGAAAAGCATCCAAATCAAATACTAATGTACCCTTTCTTTACTTTATAGATTAAATTAATGCAATGCAAATTCGTAAAATATTTAAATAATTACTTTGGGAAATGTTAATTTGAGAACGTGTATACTTTGTGTGAATCACGAGAACGCGATCAAAACCCATTCAAATCCAAAATTTATTTTCACACTTATCATTATTATTAAAATACAATCTCGAAAACACAATTTACACGTAAAAAATTAAACGTATGCAAAAATACATTTTATAAATGTGTGAATTTACTATTTATACATGTGTATACTGTTTAATTTACACATATGTAAAAAGTTTATTTTATAGTATTTTTGTAAGAAAAGATGAATTATTTGAAAAGTAAATTCTTTATTTAATGTTATATCTTAATGATAACTAGTGGGGTTCTCGCGCGATCCCTGTCATTGTTATTTTGGTTTATTAGGGTACCAATGCGACAATGTGGAAAAAAATATAAAATGCCACTCACAAAGCCTGCTGTGGAAACTAAAAAAAATAAAAAAAATGCTCTAGCCGGGTTTTGAACCCATGTCCTCTCATTAACGGAATGCACCTCATAACAATACAACACAAAGCCAACTCGTGCTTTAATGTGAAATCATTTGTATATTTAATATGAAATAATGTTGTGGAAATTACTATTAACCTCATAATGAGGTGGAAACTAAAAATGAAATAAATGAGCCAACCAAGTTTTGAACCCATGACCTCTCAATAAAGGAATGCACCTCATACCACTACACCACAAAGCCAACTTGTGTTTTATCGTGAAATAAATTATATTTAACCTGAAATAATGTTGTGGAAATTACTATTCACCTCATTCTAAATTAATATATAGTATATACTGAGGTTTTTGTATTTAAAAAAATTGATTTAGATTGATTTTTTTATTTGTTTTCACGATATTTAGTGTTTTCGAAATAACCTCCCCCTAAATAAGGTTTTTTATATGTATGTGTGTTTTGTGTCTATATAATAGTGTGTGAGGTTTAATGGGGAACCACAAAATAGTGAAAAACCAAAAAACCATGAATTTAACATGTTAAATATATCATAAAAAACAATTTAAGTGTAAAAAATTAATTTTTTTTTCGAAAAAAAAAAAAAAAGATCGGAGCTTTTGCATATAATGTAGAAGTAAGTCTGAAGAAACAATAGTCTAACATCTTATTATAGAAGCTAAACCACGTTACTACGAGGTTAATCATTCGCTAGATAAACGACATGGTGGGTGGTGGAAGTGAATAGCCTGAAACAACACAATAATCCGATGGGAGGCAACTGCTAGGAACCGATAACAGAACCACACACAGACACAAAATCGTAGTCGGCCTTAGTGTGTTCTCCATGGTTTTCTGAATCACCTATCCAAGGAGGTGATGTCCTCCTTAAATAGGTTTCATACGGGCCTCAACATTAACCTTTAACCTACCCATTGGGCCTAGCCCCAGTTAAAGGATTGCCTCCACATCAGCCCACTATTAGTTGAGAATAAGATGTTATATTTTATTATATAAATTAAAGAGAGAGAATGTACCCTTCTATCCGCGTGGCGTCATGCCATTGATAGACGTGTGGAGCCTGGACGCGTGTCATCCGCCTGTTGGTTGCAGAGCTGACACGCCATGATTGGCTAATTCTCTTTGTCACATATACTCTTCACCCCTCTGCTGTTGGTCGTTAGTAGAGACCATTGCTGAGGTGGCCTCGAGTGGTCCTATTAGTTTAGGCAGATGTGAACTGTACTTGTTCTCCTCGTTGGATCCGCGTCCGTGTGATGACACTTGTATCTCCGTGGAGCCTCCTGATTGGTTGCTTTTACTGCAAATCGTACGGCCTGTCTCCTGGCCCATGCACAGACATGGGGATCTGCCTTGTTGGTGTTTGCAGATTGGTTAGACGTGCAGCATGATCTCTGTCACGCGTCCCTCTACTGTGATTGGTCCGTACAAAGTTGTGCGGTTTATGTAATGTCTATCTCGTGCTCATCCAGCTTTCGTTGCAAGGCACTCGTGTTAGACATGGCGGGCGTGACGTGGGTGGCACGTCCGCGTGACAGCAGGTGGGATTCACCAGGCTTTGCATCCGCCAACTGCGTGGCCTGCCGAGTTGGCACGTTTTGGACTTTTTTTTTTGTATGGGTTGGTGTTATCCTTTGTGAGTGCCCATATCCCTTCAATGTTCAATAAAAAATATTCTTTGTAAAAAAAGATCAGATCATTTTATGTATTTTTTATTTTTCAATTATTCTTTTATTTAGAAAACTTCTACGTCCATTTATGATTTATATACACAAGCTCCATTTTTACAGTTTAATAGCCATGTCGCAACTTGCCGTCCTAAGTCAACTTAGTTATTCTTTTCAATGTGTTACGTTTGAGTCTAATTATACGCATTAACACATCGTAATAAGGATGCACAATTGATCTTTTTTACGTCTACATTTTGTCGGCTTAACATTCCCACCACAAAACGCAGGACCGAACTGCTAGTTTCTTAAAATAATCCAATAATTTCTTTTATCAGCAAGCCCATATCATATTGGGCTATAGACATCTCAATCCAAACAATTCTAATAGCTCCAAATAACAAAAACCCAATATCACAATCCAATCTAAACATAAAAATAAAAAAAAAAATACAAAGATAACATTTCTGCAAACATAACATCATCCAACCACGTCACCACTCACCACCACCACAACCGTTATGGCCGGTACTCTTGCTCTCGGCTTCTCTGCAGCCTCAACCGCTGCCTTCACTTCAGTATCTATCAAACGTATCAGAATATCACCTAACTTCAGGACCAAAATTCGCTGTATAGGATGGGTACAGTACATATACATATACACATACATACGTACATACACTCTTTTGGCTTATAATTGGTTTTAACTGTTATGTTATTTTGTTAAGGAAGGACCCAGAAGGGATATTGGGCCCACCAACTACTGGCCACTTAGCTAGACGTGAGTTCCAGAGACGCCTTGAGAAAGACGCCGATGCTCGTGAACAATTCCAACGTCAAGTACAAGAAGAGAATGAACGTAGGCGTGCACTTCGTGAGGTGAATATTATCTTTGTTTGGACTAATTTTATATAGAGTAAGAACCGAGTTGTAATTAGTAATGTATCACGTGAGATAAAGAAAAACAGTGGACGCGCCAATCACCTCACTTTCTTTATGAGAGGTGGGGAGTTCGAGTCCTACCAGCACCAAAATGCTGCTGGTGGGCCGGGTTTTCCCGCAGTGGGCCTTCGGGCGACGGGTTTTCCCGGGAACTGGTGTGAAATTACTAGTGGACCCGGGTTACTCTCGGAGTACTCCTTTGTCCAGTGGGTACTTCGAGAGTGTTCGGGATTGATTTGTTAGCCATTAAAAAAAATGGACGTTAAACCGTTACTATGTTGGAGTTTAGGTGTGAATGAGAGTTGACCTTATCCCCCATTGGTAGGGGAAGGAAAATTGGATGGGTTTATAAGCGGAAACCAATTAAAAGGAATTAAAGTCTTAAGTTGCACTATTTTTGGGAATCTACCCACGCGTGCAGGGGCGCAAAAACGGGTTTCAAGAAAACTTTCTGAACCAACGCGACGCACCCACATATTGGGTGCCTTTAGAAGTAGGAGTATGATAGATTTGCCGTTCAAAAAAAATAACTAATTTTAGATTTATTGCGCTTTTTTGCGCCTCTATCACACTCGTATTTGATTTCGTTAATTGGGTATATGTTGCTAATCGATCGTTTACTTGATGTATACAAGTTTAATACTAGTACATGAATTTAGTCAAATTGTAGAACCTCATCAGTGTTGTGTATTTGTTTTTCATCTTCTTTTAAATAATTACTTGATTAGTGCGAGTTATGTGATCCGAACAGGTGAATGGTTTAAGGTTTGTAACATATTATGAAGTTCTTGCTATATGTTTTCATAAATAGTTAAGCAACTATAATCAAATAATTAAGATCATTTCAGGACTTGTTACATGTTTAGGTTTTTTTTTTTTTTTTTTTTTTTTTTTGAAAATTTTTCTAATGTTTTGCTGACAATCTGTGTTATAGTCTCGGCGTGTTCCAAATTCAATTGAGGAGTTGGTTGAATATTTTCTTGATACCGAAGCCCAGGAGCTTGAATTTGAGATTGCTAGAATGCGGCCGAAGTAAGTCCTTTCATTCGACATGTTGTTTATGTTTGTTATCACTCTTGAACTTTTTTAAATTACATAACAAATGCGAAGTTAGAATATGTATTGACACTTTAAACAAATCTTACATCGCTCCATCCATAGTTAAGCATGCTTACTACTTTCAAACAAATTTAGGAATGCCCGACCTCAAATACCCCCAACACAATAACTCACTTTGTGTGTATTGAGTGTGGATCAGAGGAATACTCCACAGTTAAGCGTGCTTAGTACTTGGATTAATTCCAGGATGGGTGACCTCCTAAAATGTTTTCACTCATGCAATAAAAAAAAGTGTAATCTCGTTATGTGCGCGACAGATAATATTGGTTCCTAACTTCCTATGAGGGGATGATTCTTACAATATGACCCCAAAGCCATATTAACTATTTTGATGTGAACCTCACAGCCATATTAACACTGATATTTTCAGGTTAACCGATGAGTTTTTTAATCACTTAAAGTTTGAACTGGGACAGATTCGGTTTGCTGTTCAAAAAACCGAGGTTTGCTTTCTTATTCTGCTACAACCTTAAATCCAATTTAACGATCTCGGATTAATTAACTGGTCACCATAATGTGAGTACCAATGATCATTGTAGGATATGGAAGACAGAGTGATTGAGTTGGAAGCACTACAAAAAGCTCTTCGTGAAGGAATAGGTAATTAGCTTTAAAATAACATGTATCTGAAGTAAGTTCCTTTAGACATTGTATATGTAAACCAGAAAATATTATTTTTTTTTTTTTATTAATTTTGCAGAGGCTTATGATAAACTGCAAGCTAACATAGTGAAGGCAAAAGATAATCTAAACAAAATCTTTACGTCTAAGGATGTGCAAGCAACTGTAAGTTTAATACTGTTATTTGTCTTATTGATTTAGCGAATTATTGGATACTAAAAAAATTCCATGTTTTGTCACACAGCTAATGGATATGGTGGAGAAGAACGAGATTAATAAATCTTTGTTGGCGCTTCTTGATGAAAACATAGCGAGTGCTCGCAGGAGTAACCAGGCAAGTGGTGTTACTTAAATACAAAATCGTAAACCTTCATCTTTCAGATGTCAACATGCTCTAGTCGAGTACAAAATGTGTAGCCATAATAACTATAAATATGACTCAGAGCGGAAACACAAATAATAAAATGAAACAAGTATAAAAAAAAAAAAAATGAAACTCGTTTTTAGAGAAAATTAATGTGTTTCTGAATGCTTAAACCAATTCATTGAAACTCCTCTTTTATATGAAAAATCTAAATTTGTCACGCTGTGTCAAATTTTAGTAAACTTGAATTGACTGCAAAAAAAAAAAAAAAAAGAATACACTTATGAGACACCTACGATTCACGTGTTTATACAGTCCAATGAAATTAAAATATAAAAAAAAAAGAAAAAAAAATTGGTTTGGGGGGGGGGGGGGGGTCATATTAAAAGGTTTGGACTCGAGCCGTTTTCATCCATGTTATACTTGTAGTCATGTAACTCAAAACAGAGCAAAAATATACATATTTTAATTTTCTAGCACCCTAAATTGGTTCAAATATGAGTCTAGTTGGTTCAAATACGAGTCCACTAATCCTTGTATCAACCCTGTATGGTTGTATCATGTAACATCAACTGCTGTATGGATGGTTTGTTCGTTGCAGACACAAGCAGCAGAATACATGGAGAAGGTTCGCGGGGCTGTGCGCAAGTACTATACCGTCTAGTTTTTGAGGCAGAAAATATGCAAAATATCATTGTTTAATTACTCATAGAGTGTCCAATCAATGTAGTAGAAAAACAACTGCTATATTTTTTTTGTAATACCATGGTTATCCTAGCATGTTTTCATTGTTGTGCTTATCTTGTTCTTTGGTGGTATTGTAGCAGTCTTTTAAATCAATTTGGACATTATTCTCCCTTAAATTTAGGAAGTATCATGTGGTGGTTGTAAATTATTGATCATACACCCATATGCATAGCGACCTGATGTGAGAAAGTTTATAAATTTTATTTGAATACAAATAACTAAATCTCTCTTAACTACCCTAGTTGATTCCCTATCCTAAGTTTTACATTTAATAATGATTTGATTCTTTAACGTGCTTTGTCGGTCCACCTAATAGTATTAGAAAAAAAATGATGATGTGGTTCTTTTCACTTTATTAAGAAGGTTACCTTCGGTTCACTTATGTTTTAACCCAGTGGGAAATTCGGTATGTTTAAAAAAAATATAAGACCCTACGTACTCGAGCGCTATATGTGCAAAAAAATTGAAAAATAGCGCCCTCCACACCATTACGGGGGGCGCTATAGACCAAAAACATGCCGGGGCTTTATAAAAATAACGCCAAAACCAAATGAAACCATCCAATAAAAATTTGACACGTGGCGAGGGCAAAAACACGGTCAAAATTTTTTTGACCGTTGGACACATTTAATTTTGAACTGTAACTTTGTTTTTTTTAAGATTATATATATATAGGGGAAAGTTAATTTGAGAACACCTATATTTCGTGTGAACCGCGAGAACGACATCTAAAACCATTCAAATTCAAAAATTCTTTTTACACTTATCTTTATTACTAAAATACAATTCCAAAAACACAATTTATGCATAAAAATTTTAACGTATACGGAAATAAATTGTTTTTACACATGTGTAAATTTACTGTTTGTACATCTGTAAACTGTTTCATTTACACATGTGTAAAAAGTTAATTTGAAAGTGTTTTTGCAAGAAAAGATGAATTATTTGGAAAGAAAATTCGTTTTTTAATGTTGTATTTTGATTATAATTAGGTTTGTATTGAAAAAAAATGATTTTGATTGGTTTTCTCATTTGTTCTCACGGTTCTCGCGATATATATATATATATATAGGGGATGGTTCTGTAGAAAACCCTAAAAATTTGAGAAAACTCTAGTAAACCCTTAAAAAATCCTACTTCCCGATTTTTTTTTTTTTAAAAAAAATTACGGTATTTAATATACATGTTTTTAAGTGTTTTGAGCCAAAAAAATAAAAAAGCGCCGAAGGGTTTTTTTTTAAAAAAAATAATAAGTTTTGCATCATAACATATGTTACCAGTGCAAAAAGAAGCTAACATATGTTATGGTGCATAACTTATTTTTTTTAAAAAAAAAATCCGCTCCGCGCTTTTTTGATTTTTTTGGCTTAAAACACTTAAAAACATGTATATTACATGCCCTAATTTTTTCAAAAAAAAAAAAAACTCGGGAAGTAGGTTTTTTTAAGGGTTTACTAGAGTTTTCTCAAATTTTTAGGGTTTACTATGGATACTTAGCCTATATATATATATATATATATATATATATATATATATATGGTAGAGATCTTAAGAGAACCAACCCCTATTTGAGAACTGAGAGAACCATTCTGGGCCACATTTCATGTAAAGGCAAAAAAAAAAAAAAAAAAATTTTTTTTTTTTTTAATCGCACATTTTTATGCAAGGATTTTTTTTTTTTTGAATTTTTTTCATTTTTACATATGTGTATATAGCATTTTTCAGCTATACATATGTGTATATTTCAGTTATACATATGTGTATATTGCATTATACATATGTGTATAATGCAATTATACACATGTGTATACTGAAAAAAAATACAAAAAAAAATTTTCCTTACATATAAAGCAGCGATTTTTGCAATTTTTTTTTTTTTTTTTTTTTTGTCTTAGAGAAATGTGTGGCCCAGAATGGTTCTCTCAGTTCTCAATTTGGGGAAAGTTTCTCATTTGAACCAAATCCTATATATATATATATAGGGGAGGGTTATCTTGAGAACGCTAAATATCGTGAGAACCGTGAGAACAAGTAAAAAAATCAATCAAAATCAAATTTTTTAATACAAGCCTCATTATAATCAAAATACAACATTAATAGATGAATTTTCTTTCCAAATAATTCATCTTTTCTTGCAAAAACACTTTCAAATTAACTTTTTACACATGTGTAAATGAAACAGTTTACACATGTATAAACAGTAAATTTACACATGTGTAAAAACAATTTATTTTCGTATACGTTTGAATTTTTACGCGTAAATTGTGTTTTTGGGATTGTATTTTAGTAATAAAGACAAGTGTATAGGGGAAAGTTAATTTGAGAACACCTATATTTCGTGCGAACCGTGAGAACGGCATCTAAAACCATTCAAATTCAAAATTTCTTTTTACACTTGTCTTTATTACTAAAATACAATCCCAAAAACACAATTTACGCGTAAAAATTCAAACGTATACGAAAATAAATTGTTTTTACACATGTGTAAATTTACTGTTTATACATGTGTAAACTGTTTCATTTACACATGTGTAAAAAGTTAATTTGAAAGTGTTTTTGCAAGAAAAGATTTATTATTTGGAAAGAAAATTCATTTATTAATGTTGTATTTTGATTATAATGAGGTTTGTATTAAAAAAAATTGACCTTGATTGATTTTTTTAGTTGTTCTCACGGTTCTCACAATATTTAGCGTTCTCAAGATAACCCTCCCCTATATATATATATATATATATATATATATACACACACACAATATACACATACAACACAACCACAAACTAAAAACCACACTACACAAACACACAATAATTTTATAAAAACTACACTACAAACACACTACAAACCAGCTATGGGTGGAGGGTTTCCAAATGATCTTGCCGAGTCGTCGAATCTCCTGCGATACGCTCGCCAGAGACGTCGTGCACCGGTGTTTTCTTCTCCTCATCCTCCTCCTCAACAAGTGTTTTTTTATCCACCTCCTTCCCAACAACAGTTTTTTTCTCCTCCTCCTCCTCCTCCCCAACAACAGTTTTTTTCTCCTCTTCCTCCTCCACGTGTCTCCAACCTCGTCCCCGTCATTCCTCCACTCCCTGGATACACTCCCACACACCCTGATGCTGATTTCACTGCAGAGGAGATTGTGTGGGTCGTAGATTACGTTATGGCTGAGAGAGGATTGGGGCGTCTACAGTTTGTGGAGATCCAACCGAACCCCACCCCAACCCCTCCTGACCGGGAGCCAACCGAGGAGGACCTGAAAGCTTTAAGGGATGCGATAGAAGAGGAGCGAAACAATTTTTCCCCTCCTCACGAGTACTGCTGCATCCCCTCGGATGCAAGGTCCGACGGTCACGATAGCGATCGTTCCGTGTCCCCGCCGTACTACACACTCATGGACTGTGACAATTACTCTCCATAGGGGAGAAAATTAGGATTAATTATTTAATGTTTAAATAAGTAATTTAGGATTATCTAGTGTTTAAATTAATATTAGTTGTAACTTTTTTTTTAATATTAGTTGTAATTTTTTTTTAATATTAGTTGTGTGTTTTTAATAATATTTGTAATTTTTTTATATTTATTTGTCTTTTATTTTAATTATTTTGAGTTAAAAGATTAAAAATAATAATAAAAAAATCAACTAATTAGAAACAGGGGCTTTATTTATAAAGCAAATAAAGCCCCTACCACTGCATCTCTTTTTCACTTTCTCTCTCCATGCTGACTCAGCTGCCACGTGGACCAATCAGGAAGAGAGACTTTATAAATAAAGCCCCTCACTATACATGGTCTAAGATGAATTACAAAGTTAATTTACGGTACCGTATCACTTTCGTACGGGTAGTAAAATATAAGAAATGAATATCGGTACCATATCACTTTCGTACGGGTAGTAAAATATAAGAAATGAATATCGGTACCCGTAACAATGTTATTCGAGCGGTATTGGTTCAATTTTACAATTACGATGATTTTATTACCTTTTATCTCATGCAACTGAAAAGATAAACTCATGATATAATCGAAACGATAAAAGAATACCGATGCCAATTTAAATAATACCAATACCGGTACTGATCGATGTTCTTTGTTCGTTATCTGTCTGTTTTGTTACCGGTACACAATATTATAGTTGACACAAAATGATGCTTAATTTTAAATACAACTCCGTTTTCAATAAAACTTATATAATTGAATTGATGACAAAAATATTAAGTTGAACTGTGAGTGAATAGCTTGGCGCGAGTGAGGTTTAGCGCTGGTGCTCACCCCCAGCCACAACAGTCCAATGCGAACCCTGGCGCGACGATCCAACGTGAGCAGGCTCACAGCGCAAGAGAAGCTCTTTGTCTTGGATTTGTAGCCTAATGTCGCGCCGGTGCTCACCCCCCCGCCACAACGGGGTTAAGTGATCGGGTTACTTGAAAGTCACGTCGGTAACTCACGCCATTGCTCATCTCCAGCCACAACAGACAGTCTTATAAATGATAAGGAGAAGTGATAATAAGAGAAAAAAAACAATAATATTTTTCGAAATGGAATATATTATTCATAAAAATATAAAACACTGAAAGGTTTTAGTTTTAACAACGGTTTGTTTTGGTTATATATCCATAAAAAAGACATAATGATCCACAAATCTCACTATATTAATGTAACACCCCAACCGATGGCGGAAACATCGGGATGTCACGTAATGATGATTGTTCAGTAGCTCATGGCGAATAATAAATGTCATTAAATAATTTTAATACGTTACATACAATTGTTCTAATAACTTTTACATCAAATTGAATAAAACTATGCAAATATCCTCAAGCATCAATTCACATCTCCAAGCAAGTAGAACCTGAAACATGTTAAGTTGAAAATGTTTTGGGTCAACAAAAGTTGGTGAGAATTACATAGGTTTTGATAATCGAATAAAATTGTTGTGCAATTCATGTGTCATGGCAATCTAGTCCATATGCAAAACATACTAGAAGTAAATCGAGTGCATAATCAACCTTGTGACTGTTGTATTGTGGTACATCCCATACGCTCATGGTTCACTCGTTTATATTGCAGTAACAAACACCCACGTAACCCTTGTAGGAGGCACGTATCCGGGTGGGATTGTCAATCCAATAGATCTATCAATGTATACCGTTTGGCTGATGAATGTTTATGCTAGAATTGTGCTTACCCTAGTCATGTTCAAGACATAATGCAACATAGAAATACGCATAGACACATTGATGATTGAATTGCATAAATATTGTTGTAACATGTTTCACCCCAAAAATGGTGATAAATAGAAAAGGGGCTATGTAAAACTCATCTTAGCAAAATGTTATATCTGTTGAAAAATTGGATAATGGTGTTGCCCAAATGTATCAAGTATCTCCCTATAATGAGGTAATAAATATGTCTAAGTCTATCAAGTCTACATATATATAAGTTTCTAGGGCTTCGAATTTGAGGATAAATGCTCGTTTGATTATTATTAAATATATTTGATAATTGAGAGAATATTAGTAAATAAATAACCAAAAATCTTTTTATGATTTTTAAATCTAAGATGGTCACAAGAATGTGTTTAAGGTATAAAAATAATTTTTATAAAATTATTTTCTTTAAAATAGATTATTAAATCTATTTATTACAAATTGTCAAACTTTAACTTTAATAATTAAAAATTACTAAAATTAAAGAATTATCAATTTAAAAATTAGATTTCTGTTCTAAATAATCAGAAATAATTTGTATAAATTTTTGGTGCAAAAATATTAAAAATTGGATTTATTATGATTTAATTATGATTAAAACTAACGAAAATTGATTAAAAATATTAAATAAATGATTTTTCAGAAATAAAAATCATTTCTGAAAAGCTTAATGTTATAAAAACTCAGGATAATTTTTGTGGAAATTAATGAGATCGTTTTGATATTTTTATAGATTTTTATAAATAAAATAGAATAAACTCGATTTTTTTATTATATATAATAAATAAATAAATTTTTGAAAACTAAAAATTGGGTGTTAAACTTTTTCATCAGATTGATACAAAATATTTTTTGTAGAATTTTTAAAAGTGTTTTAGCATTTTAAAACAAATTTATAAGATTATAGGCAATATATATATATATATATATATATAGTTGAAAAAAAAAGAAGAACAAAACAACAAAAAAAAAGATTTGCCCAAGCCGGGACTCGAACCCGCGTGGGTCAGCAGACGAGCACCAGACACAACCACCTGGTCTAGACCGGTGGTTGTGTTTGTTTCTTGTTTATCAAATATAAATAACGAAAAACAACTAATGTTCTTCCCCAGTTTTTTTGTTTCGAGCCCTAGTATTCTCAATCGATCAATCCACACAATGTTAATCTAATTAACCATAGGGCAAACATTGTGCAGATGCCGATTAAAGGAACCCACAAAAAAAATCCCACTTACAACGTAGTATCGATCTCGAATGCACAGTCAACCTAAAAGTCAAACGCGTTCGAAAAATCAAGAACAGAAGATGATTGTGAAGAATTGGAGGTTAAGAGAGATGTAATGGCGAGTTGTGAAGGTTGAGGAGCGTTCAATTTATAGTATTAAGGCCTGGGTGATCGAATTGGAAACTTTGACCTCGGGTTTAATGTTTGACGCGTTTAGGTGTAAATTTGGTATGAATTGATTTATAATTGGACGTGTAATCACACATACAGGCCGATAATCACGATTCCAAGTCAACCCCATGATAAATTTCGTGTTAATTGAGCCAATTAAATCTGTCAAAAGATGGAATATTCCTGCTGCTGCTGTTCGCTGATTAGGAAAGGAAGGAGGAGAGAAGTTATTTGTTTATTTATATAAAAAGATCTGGAATCATAACAATAAACATGTGTGGCTCGTGTGGTTGGCGCGTGTGTCTTATGTGTGGTTGATTCCGGTTCGAGACCCGGCAGAAGCACCCTTTTTCTTATTTTTTTTATACAGTGAAGGGAAAGGGTAGTTGGGCTGGCCTGATGGGCCTATCTCATTTCTGGGCTGGGCTTACAGGTTTGGGCCGATGATTCCTTTAGTTAATGCATCAGATTTGCTTAGCCAATGATTTACAAAAACTGATTATATATATATATATATATATATTTTTAATTATAACCGATTTTTATTACTATTATTATTATTATTATTATATATATATACATTTATATATATATATATATATGAATAAATACCGTTGTATTAGGGTTCAAAATATCACCAAAAAAAAATAATACTAAGGCTTGTCGTTGTAATCCGTAACGTACGATTTATTTAATGCGAAATGTTACAGTCTCCCCTACTTTTAGGAACTTCGTCCCGAAGTTAAAGAAAGACACCAAGTTTACAATTGGTCGACTACCGAAAACCTTGATAAAACTCCTCACTACCTTATTGTACCTGTAAATTCATGATTATGTTCCGGACCGTAATTATCAATTTACCTTACATTAAGATTTTGCGTCCTTTTATGACTCTACCGATTGTTGAGCAGGTCTGATAGTCTCCACCAGTCGTTGAGCAGGTTGTAGGGCCTCTCCCGACTGTTGGAAAGACATGATGACCTCTACCAATCGTTGAGTAGATTGTTTGGTAGTCAACTAATTGTCGTACAAGTAAGCAAGTATGATTATAGACATAGCAATCAGTTCACATTCAAACAAGCATGCACACAGATATTATGATAATACTTGAATTTTATTACTTGAATCAAAATGTGTCAATACATAGAATTTAAATAGGTAGACATTATTCAAATAGTGGGGCTTGTTGTTAAGTAGCTAGAGGGTCTCAAGCGGGGTTATTTGGAGCATCAAGAGCGTTTGTAGCAGGGATTCGACAAGCATCCACAAGATGTCCATACCTTTGGCAATTGGTGCACTGTCGGCAGGGTACTTGAGTTGGGTGATGATACTGGCAGGTGTCACACTTAGGTAGCTTCCCGTTGTATTGTTTCTTGTTAGGTGGGGCAGTGGTGTCTATTGCAAAATTCCTGACCTTACACTTCCCGTTGGTTGAGGCCTCGGTTTTGATTTCAATGGCAGGTTGGGGAGTATCCTTTTTCTTTTCCCCTTTACGAGTCAGAGTTCCTGCCTTCACATGGTTATCTGTTAGGGTGGCAGCCAAACGCTTTGCTT
The DNA here is from genome assembly GCA_030844895.1 of Ambrosia x helenae. NCBI lineage: Eukaryota > Viridiplantae > Streptophyta > Magnoliopsida > Asterales > Asteraceae > Ambrosia > Ambrosia x helenae. The sequence goes on along the minus strand of CM061229.1, from coordinate 115,427,400 downwards.
CCTCCAAAGTAGCAGGGTTCCTTCCCCACACCGTGTCTTGAATCTGCATCGGTAAACCACCAATGTATTTTTCGATAGCAATGGGCAAAGGGGTGACTTTGTGGGGTAGCAGTAAGCTAAGTTCGTGAAAACGAGTGTTGTAAGCAAGGTTTTCCCCACTGTCTTGAGCAAGATCATGAAATTCATCTTCCAGCTTCTTAATTTCATTACGAGGACAAAACTCTGCCTTCATAATGTCTTTAGCTTGATCCCAAGTTAAGGCTAGTGCAGCTTCAGCTCCGCGAGTGCGTTTTTCTTCATTCCACCAAGTGAGTGCTCGTTTGTGAAGAACACTCATGGCATAACGGACTTTAAAGTTGTCGGGGCATTCACTGTTAATGAAGGTATTCTCAATACCCTCAAACCATTGTAGGAGTCCTGTAGCTCCTTCTTCTCCACTGAACTTTGGGGGATTACAGGAATTAAAGTGTTTAAGGGTACAGGCTGGAAGACCATTTCCATTTCCGTTGTGGTTTTCATTTCCATTCCCGTTGCCGTTGCCGTTCCCATTGCCGTTCAACTGGATGACTTGAGCTAGTAAGTTGGGAACCAGAGTTGCGATTTGCTGCGCCATTTGTTGAGAAATGATTGCAGCCAGTTGAGCATCGACACCATTATTGTTGTTGTTGTTGTTGTTGTTGTGGTTAGTGTCATGGTTATGATTGTGATTGCTACTCCCTTCATCATGATTGTTACCACTGTTAAGACGAGCACTGCGACGTGGAGGCATGATCTGTAAGAGACACAGTGAAATGAATGAGATTATATAAGGAGTGTAATCATTTATTCATTGAATAAACGAAAACGTTGACTTATCAAAGATTCTAAATTCTAATAACATATGAAGACATGCTTTAGCCTATAAGTGAACACTCATCCCGAGAATTCCCAGGTAGGCATCCGGGTCCCTCGTCTGATTGGGATATATGCGCAATGCCAGCCTAGACAGAAGACTCAGAATACAGGCATTCACCCTTCCAGATTGCACGTGTTCGTTATTAAAATCTAGAACTTCGACGAGATCTCAAGGTGGTTTAGGTTAAACCTGAGGATTTTTGCCTTATTAGTCTAAGAGTAGATCCACTGATGGAGAGCAGCCTTCTTGTAAGGATGAAAGTTGAGATAAGAAGTAGGAGGGAGATAGAGGATAGCAAGTAAAAGAACCAAGTACTGGTTAAATCCTATGGTTATAGACTAGATTATTTTTTTCTTTCTAATAACCTAATTCCCTATAACCATGGCTCTGATACCAATCTGTAACACCCCAACCGATGGCGGAAACATCGGGATGTCACGTAATGATGATTGTTCAGTAGCTCATGGCGAATAATAAATGTCATTAAATAATTTAAATACGTTACATACAATTGTTCTAAGAACTTTTACATCAAATTGAATAAAACTATGCAAATATCCTCAAGCATCAATTCACATCTCCAAGCAAGTAGAACCTGAAACATGTTAAGTTGAAAATGTTTTGGGTCAACAAAAGTTGGTGAGAATTACATAGGTTTTTATAATCGAATAAAATTGTTGTGCAATTCATGTGTCATGGCAATCTAGTCCATATGCAAAACATACTAGAAGTAAATCGAGTGCATAATCAACCTTGTGACTGTTGTATTGTGGTACATCCCATACGCTCATGGTTCACTCGTTTATATTGCAGTAACAAACACCCACGTAACCCTTGTAGGAGGCACGTATCCGGGTGGGATTGTCAATCCAATAGATCTATCAATGTATACCGTTTGGCTGATGAATGTTTATGCTAGAATTGTGCTTACCCTAGTCATGTTCAAGAGATAATGCAACATAGAAATACGCATAGACACATTGATGATTGAATTGCATAAATATTGTTGTAACATGTTTCACCCCCAAAATGGTGATAAATAGAAAAGGGGCTATGTAAAACTCACCTTAGCAAAATGTTATATCTGTTGAAAAATTGGATAATGGTGTTGTCCAAATGTATCAAGTATCTCCCTATAATGAGGTAATAAATATGTCTAAGTCTATCAAGTCTACAAATATATAAGTTTCTAGGGCTTCGAATTTGGGGATAAATGCTCGTTTGATTATTATTAAATATATTTGATAATTGAGAGAATATTAGTAAATAAATAACCAAAGATCTTTTTATGAATTTTAAATCTAAGATGGTCACAAGAATGTGTTTAAGGTATAAAAACAATTTTTATAAAATTATTTTCTTTAAAATAGATTATTAAATCTATTTATTACAAATTGTCAAACTTTAACTTTAATAATTAAAAATTACTAAAATTAAAGAATTATCAATTTAAAAATTATATTTCTGTTCTAAATAATCAGAAATAATTTGTATAAATTTTTGGTGCAAAAATATTAAAAATTGGATTTATTATGATTTAATTATGATTAAAACTAACGAAAATTGATTAAAAATATTAAATAAATGATTTTTCAGAAATAAAAATCATTTCTGAAAAGTTTAATGTTATAAAAACTCAGGATAATTTTTGTGGAAATTAATGAGATCATTTTGATATTTTTATAGATTTTTATAAATAAAATAGAATAAACTCGATTTATTTATTATATATAATAAATAAATAAATTTTTGAAAACTAAAAATTGGGTGTTAAACTTTTTCATCAGATTGATACAAAATATTTTTTGTAGAATTTTTAAAAGTGTTTTAGCATTTTAAAACAAATTATAAGATTATAGGCAATATATATATAGTTGAAAAAAAAAAGAACAACAAAACAACAAAAAAAAAGATTTGCCCAAGCCGGGACTCGAACCCGCGTGGGTCAGCAGACGAGCACCAGACACAACCACCTGGTCTAGACCGGTGGTTGTGTTTGTTTCTTGTTTATCAAATATAAATAACGAAAAACAACTAATGTTCTTCCCCAATTTTTTTTTTGTTTCGAGCCCTAGTATTCTCAATCGATCAATCCACACAATGTTAATCTAATTAACCATAGGGCAAACATTGTGCAGATGCCGATTAAAGGAACCCACAAAAAAAATCACACTTACAACGTAGTATCGATCTCGAATGCACAGTCAACCTAAAAGTCAAACGCGTTCGAAAAATCAAGAACAGAAGATGATTGTGAAGAATTGGAGGTTAAGAGAGATGTAATGGCGAGTTGTGAAGGTTGAGGAGCGTTCAATTTATAGTATTAAGGCCTGGGTGATCGAATTGGAAACTTTGACCTCGGGTTTAATGTTTGACGCGTTTAGGTGTAAATTTGGTATGAATTGATTTATAATTGGACGTGTAATCACACATACAGGCCGATAATCACGATTCCAAGTCAACCCCATGATAAATTTCGTGTTAATTGAGCCAATTAAATCTGTCAAAAGATGGAATATTCCTGCTGCTGCTGTTCGCTGATTAGGAAAGGAAGGAGGAGAGAAGTTATTTGTTTATTTATATAAAAAGATCTGGAATCATAACAATAAACATGTGTGGCTCGTGTGGTTGGCGCGTGTGTCTTATGTGTGGTTGATTCCGGTTCGAGACCCGGCAGAAGCACCCTTTTTCTTATTTTTTTTATACAGTGAAGGGAAAGGGTAGTTGGGCCAGCCTGATGGGCCTATCTCATTTCTGGGCTGGGCTTACAGGTTTGGGCCGATGATTCCTTTAGTTAATGCATCAGATTTGCTTAGCCAATGATTTACAAAAACTGATTATATATATATATATTTTTTTAATTATAACCGATTTTTATTACTATTATTATTATTATTATTATTATTATTATATATATACATTTATATATATATATATATATGAATAAATACCGTTGTATTAGGGTTCAAAATATCACCAAAAAAAATAATACTAAGGCTTGTCGTTGTAATCCGTAATTTATTTAATGCGAAATGTTACAATTAAGAACAATTAAAACCATAACTCAAGCATTGGTTTTTCAAATGCTTTACATTTCAAGACAACGAAACAAACGTGGGCAGTTTGTATCTTTACAACGTGGTAACTAGATAGGTTAATATTTAAGACACCCAAAGAAACGTGGATAGTGTTGTGTGAGTTCACAACTAACGAAGCGTGGACTTGTGAATCCCACTTGAAAATAATATTGTGAACTTTCGTCTTTGCTTCTTCAGCATTTGATAGATTTATTTGATACCAATACCGACAAAAATGCACAGTTGTTTATAAACTAGCTGTCTAAACAAGTATATGTTAGCTGTAATTAATTAAGATTCTTTAAACCAAATCTTTGACTATTATTCAACGCTTATCTCGTCATGCCAAGTTGCCATGCTACACAAATGTTTTCATAACCGGATTAGTTGTTACTTGTTACCATTAGCCTTCTCGATCGGTTCAGTGATATGATTGATTGATTGCATGACTTGAACCGGTTTAGGAAAACATAATAAAATACGCAAATTGTTAAAAAAATATGAAGTCTCAAGTAATGTTTTGAAAAGAAAGAAAAGGAAATGTTGTTTGAGGGCACACGTTTGGTTCGTTGGTTCAATCGGCCTAACCGACTTAGAGGAACGGGTCGTTCAGGCAGTCTCAACTTAAGCATTAGGTTCCGGTCCAATATGGGTACTCATAGACCCTCTAATACTTACTAAAAAATATGCAAGTTTGTCCACTACCGAATTATTTAGACCTATAACCGAATTAACCGATATAACTGAACCGTGCAAAAAAAAAAAAAAAAAAACCCGATGGTTGGTTTATTGATTTTCTGAAAAATGACAATATAGTGAGCTGGTTATGGTTAATGAGGTATGCAAAAAACCAAACTGATTATATGTATTTTTTATTATATTACTATAGAGTATATGTGTTTTATTAATGTTGTGTGGTATTACTCATACATACAAATATGTAATAACACTCTATACCATGGTCAAAAAATTTTAAACTCAAAATTTTAGGTCCAAATAATCCTCAAATATATTGTTTTGAGCTATTTAGCTATAAGACTCAAAATTCACGGTTAACTGACCCATAACCAACCTGCTACAATCTTTAAAAACCGATTAACCGAAACTGCAATAAGCGGTCAGTTATGGTTATGCTTATTCATTAACTAACATCTCGGTTCTTATTATGGTTTTAGGCTGAAACCGACCCAAAGAGCCCCATGCACACCCTTATCCATTAACTGATATCTCGGTTTAGGTTCAATTATGCTATAAGGGCGGTCTTTGTAAGTAGCACCCACAAGCTGAGTTTGTCTCTTAGTGGTTAAAGACTTGATTGAAGTTTGACTTTGTGTAGGGTTGAGAAAGTCAACCACTTTTGTTATATTACTATGGATGGTAATTAAGTTTGATACATACCTCAAGTCAACAAGAGATTAGAGTGCATTTAAAGCTATGAGGATTAAACAAGTGCACGTGCATACACGGTTCTAGAAAACTCTAATCGACATTGTTTGGGTGTCTATGTCCACATGGTTCATACAATGCCACACACACTAGTTTGTTTTGTAAGAGATGTAGTCAACCTTGTCCCAAAAGATGCTTGAGTGACTCACATAGCTAGCTAGGTGGTTAAACCTCTCAAGTGTCTCTATATAAACCCCCCTAACCTTCTCATTCAACTTCACCTCATTTCTCTCATAATAATATTCGTACCTACATAAATCACTACACCTTTTAAATTTGCACTCTTACTCCTAACTAACCAATATGGAAAAATTAGGGTTTTACTTACTACTTCTTGCCACTCTCCTCGGGTACACCACCGCGGCCCGTGCCACCTCACCCCCCCCACTGACTTCATCAAAGCTTCATGCCAAACCACCCTGCACCCGCCCCTTTGCGTCCGCTGTCTCTCAACCTACGCCCGTACCATACAAGGAAGCGATCACCGCCTAGCTAAAGCAGCTGTGACAGTCAGTCTAAACGAGGCCAAGTCAGCAGCCGGCTTCATCTCCAAACTGGCCCGACTCTCTGGAATGAAGCCCATTGAGCACCAAGCCGTTAGAGACTGTGTCAGCACCATGACCAATAGTGTGACAAGCCTAAGCCAGTCGGTCCAGGAGCTCGAGAGGATGGCTCGTATCAAGGGACAAGATTTCGAGTGGCACATGAGTAATGTGGAAACTTGGGTGGGTTCGGCTCTTACTAATCAAAACATATGTAGTAGGGGGTTTACTATGAATGGACATGTAAAGGATGTTGTGACCAAGAGGATGGTTTATGTGTCACAAGTCACTAGTAATGCACTTGCCTTGGTCAACAGGTTTGCGGTCAGGCATAGAAAGGGTATCCATAAGCCATGAGTCCCTTAATATGTCCACCATAACAATACCGAGTTGTGTAAATGTAAATTACTGAATAGAAATTAGTGGGTGTGTGAGTTTTTCGTTTGTTAGAAAAGATATTAGTTTGTGTCACATGTACCACTCAGTGTAAACGCCGAAACTGTAAAAAAATGTCATGTTGTGTTTCAGAGTTTTGTTTTGTTTGGGATCGATATATATAAACGTATGTTTTTTATATAACTCAACCCATCATCATCTTTATGTTTTTTATTTTGCTATGTTTGGATTATGGTCCAAATTAGCCATTGAACTGAGTAAGACATAATTAACAAAAACAAGGATGCTCAAATCAATATAAGGAAGATGGTTACAAACATATTTATTTTTAAATATTATATTGGAATACAGGCTTTGGGGGACACAATCAAGATTCGGCCACCGACCGTACGTAGCACCCTATGTTTATTAAGGAATATAATTTTTAATGTATAAATAACTAAAGAATTACGAAATTATACAAACTCAAATCTATTCTATCTATATAATAATTGAGGTCACTTGGGTTGAATGAAGGCTTAGGAGAGAGTTTAAGGTATCCATATTGAATATGGAGCTTCAACTTGCTCCCTATAAATAGTCTTTTCTACATTTTAATTTCCTACATTCTTCCATTACACTCTCAAATCCCCACTAACAAATCTTCCAAACCACATTCATCACTCTTCTTTTTATTCATTGTTCCTTCTAGGTATGTCTCTTTTTCACGTAGATTGAAGGAAGTTCATCCATTGTAACGTGTTCCGATTCATAAACGTTAAAAATAGACATATCATATGATCCTCAAACCTGGAAAACTTTTATGTTATCGTAACATCAATCAATTACTTTGACATAAACCGGTTTAATATTCAAAGAGGAAATCGTGTTTTATAAAGGTTAGTAATAATATGGAATCACTTCAGAATGTGGAAACAATATTCAAACATTTATGAAGAAATCGTGGTTTATAAAGGTTCCAGATTCGTTTTCTATATGTCATCGTTTTGTAAAGTAATCGGATGGTATATATTGACTCTTTTTTGATGTTTTTTCATTTGATTAATATGGAACCACTCTTTTTTGTAAAGGAATCGGTTAGTTATAATATGGAATCACTTCTGAAAGTGCAAACGATCTTCAAACCGTTGTGAAAAAATATATTGAATGTTTAGATGTTTTTTCATTTTAATACTAGAATACCATCCAACGCTGCAACTAAAAGGTATGTGGTGGATCTTTTTTTTTTGTGTGTGTTTATTAATGCGAAGTAGCTATTTTTCTAAAAGCAGAATGTCATTGTTTATATCTTTTATTATTATGTGTTTGTGATTAGTGATCTTAACTATTATGTTGGATGGAATGCATGACTTTTAAGGTCGAGATATGATGTTCATATATTGTTCATAATTGTTCTTAAAGATCTCATGTGGTTTTGTGTTAAAGAGTGGATTGTTATGTTAATATGATTTGATCGAGTATGGAGCCAAATCTCAGTTCGGATTCTGGATATGGATCTGAAATAATTATGGAGCATTTAATTTTGGATTATTAGTTTCCTAAGTTTGTGCCACATATTTGGAAAGGTAGTAAATATCGTTGAATGCATTAATTATTGGTTGACCAAGAAACTTAGGCGCCAAGCATAATTTTTTCAAAAATTATAAAGGAGTCGGGTTTATAATAATTCATGTTTCTTTTATTACTTCTTTTTGTCATATTTATTTTTAAGTTAGCGTATTTAATATTTACGTTTTTTAAGACTACTCGATAAGCTTTTTCTACTGCATTGTATATACTCTTTGAATATGAAAATGCAAATGAGACAAATGCTATTGTTTTGGGGCACACCAATGTAATGTTGTAATTGCTTAGGTACATGTTTTTTAAATCTTTAAATTTTTATAATTCAGTGTTTTCTTTATCTTTAAATTGATATTGTAAATTGTTTATTCGTGTTTTTGTTTACCAGCTTATTGACTGATTATATGCATTCGTGTGTTAGGGTTTCGATTTATAAACCGAATTTTGGATCATCAGGAGCAGGGCGGACTTTTAATAAAAAAGTTGTTGAAGCTATGTCGTCAATAATATGGGGTAATGATATGTACCCAAGAGTTTATTCTTTTGTATTAATTATATTGACTGTCAATCAATTAAAATAATTAATGTGATTTAGGTTAACCATAATAGGTGGAGTAATTTTAGGACAAAATTTAAATTTCAAATACTAATTTGCACTACATAATTAATGCTTTATCATAATTTACGCTTTCTATATTCATACTAAAATTTAAACTTTCCATAATACAAATATATAAGGAAAAAAACACTTATATTATAAGTGTATACTAAATTAAATAGATTTTGTTACAGAAAAATATGTTAATTTATATATTTAGTTTACATTTTATAAACTACCATGTTTGATATATAACATCAATACATATATATTTAGATGTAAAAGACGTATTTATAATATGTAAACAACTAACAAACCAATCATTTTTATAATACGTTTGAATTTCGTAATGCATAATTATTACTCGTAGAAATGAATAAACAAAAAAAAGCCACATTTGGTATATTTTATTTTTGAATTTCAAAACTTATAAATCTTTTACACAAAAACACTAAACACATAATGGAAACTTACCAATTTTACTTATACGACTTTAATAATCAATCAAGATTTGATCCTGAAAACTATATTAAGCGTTTAATGTGATTTGTTAAGATTTGAATAGTAATTTACATTTATTCTTTTGTATTAATTATATTGACTGTCAATCAATTAAAATAATTAATGTGATTTAGGTTAACCATAATAGGTGGAGTAATTTTAGGACAAAATTTAAATTTCAAATACTAATTTGCACTACATAATTAATGTTTTATCATAATTTACGCTTTCTATATTCATACTAAAATTTAAACTTTCCATAATACAAATATATAAGGAAAAAAACACTTATATTATAAGTGTCTACTAAATTAAATAGATTTTGTTACAGAAAAATATGTTAATTTATATATTTCGTTTACATTTTATAAACTACCATGTTTGATATATAACATCAATACATATATATTTAGATGTAAAAGACTATTTATAATATGTAAACAACTAACAAACCAATCATTTTTATAATACGTTTGAATTTCGTAAGGCATAATTATTACTCGTAGAAATGAATAAACAAAAAAAAGCCACATTTGGTATATTTTATTTTTGAATTTCAAAACTTATAAATCTTTTACACAAAAACACTAAACACATAATGGAAAGTTACCAATTTTACTTATACGACTTTAATAATCAATAAAGATTTGATCCTGAAAACTATATTAAGCGTTTAATGTGATTTGTTAAGATTTGAATATTAATTCACATTTATTCTTTTGTATTAATTATATTGACTGTCAATCAATTAAAATAATTAATGTAATTTAGGTTAACCATAATAGGTGGAGTAATTTAGGACAATATTTAAATTTCAAATACTAATTTGCACTACATAATTAATGCTTTATCATAATTTACGCTTTCTATATTCATACTAAACTTTAAACTTTCCATAATACAAATATATAAGGAAAAAAATCACTTATATTATAAGTGTATACTAAATTAAATAGATTTTGTTACAGAAAAGTATGTTAATTTATATATTTAGTTTACATTTTATAAACTACCATGTTTGATATATAACATCAATCCATATATATTTAGATGTAAAAGACGTATTTATAATATGTAAACAACTAACAAACCAATCATTTTTATAATACGTTTGAATTTCGTAAGTCATAATTATTACTTGTAAAAATGTTTAAACAAAAAAACCACATTTAGTATATCTTATTTTTGAATTTCAAAACTTATAAATCTTTTACACCAAAATACTAAACACATAATGGAAACTTACCAATTTTACTTATACGACTTTAATAATTAATCAATACTAATTTATCAGTTAAGTTTGTATATTATATTGTTCTAATTAGTCATAAATGCTATTTAAAATATGATGACAATAACTTCGCTAATTTCAATCAATTTTCATTGGTTGGCGTCTTAATACATGCCTTCCATTTTTGCACTTCATCTATATAGATAGTTTTGTAAAATCCATCTCAGTTGCTCTACACAGAATTACTTGATTGTGCAACAGCATTCCAACTAATACTAAAACTAATATTACGGTTTTTAAACCCATTTATATCTTATTGACCGAATTGAATTTTTCTATTACTATTTTACAAATATATTACTAATTACTAATAATTACTAATACTAATGAAATTAATGAAATTGAATTTGAATTTGAATTGGTAAGTCAATTTGAAATATAAATAATTTAATGAGACAAAAAAATGGTAATAAATTTAGGTTTACTATATTTGCTTTACTATAATAACTCTCATTAAATTTATTACCATTTTTTTGTCTCATTAAATTATTTTACGAAATTATGTCTCATTAAATTTATTAAATTTAACTCTAATTTCAGCTTACCATAATTTAAAGAGACGAAATTAAGTTTAATACGAAATTATTGTTGGTAATTATGAATCAATTTAATTCGTAATTATGAATCAATTTAATTCCTATTTATGAATCAATTTAATCAATCTTTTATTATGTATGATTGATTATAAATCAATTTATAATCAATAAGTTAGACTTACCATAACTTAATGAAACGAATTTAATTTTAATACGAAATTATTTTTGGTAATTAGTAATCAATTTAATCCTTAAGATGGAACATCAATTTAATCCATAATTATATATAATTTTAATCAATTTTTTATTATGTATGATTGATTATAAATCAATTAAATCTGTAATTTCGACTTACCATAATTTATTTATCGAATTTATGTATGATTGATTATGAATCAATTTTACCATTTTTTTTTTGTATTAATGATTCATTATGAATCAATTTAATCCATAATTTAAATACAATAAAGCATTCAGTTGTATATTATTCAAAATATAGAATCGATTAGGAGTAGAAATATTAACTCAATGAATATTCTAGACAACCATTTTAAACATATATCTATGTATACAAATTTTAAGAATCGATTAACAACTAAAGTTATTTTTTTTTAATTTTAACACTTATTATACAAATCTTTTATTCTAAAAAAGTATGTTATGAATGTGTAGTTATCTAATTGTTATGAATTGATACTTAACTAAGTATAGAGTGTAACTTGCGAAAGAAGGTTTTGTGTTTTGAAATTAGATTTCTAAAATTGAATGAATTTTACACAATTATGGCATAATTGGTCATCAATTTATAGAGTAAATTAGATTTCTAAATGTAGCGAAGATTGATTGACTGATTGATTGATAAACCAATCTTTACCCAAATTTTCGCAACCATTAACTTCAATAGTTATTTAATCTCATATTTTTACGAATTCTGATTGGTGTTCATTGCAATTAATAAGATTTATTCAATTTGAAATGCGAATGTTTTTAATATAATTGATTTGAATTACTGATTACGATTTTAAGGTTATTTATTAAGATTTTTAATCTCATTTATTTATATTACTATTTTTACGAATTCTGATTGGTCTCCATTGCAATTAATAATATTTATTCATTTTTAATGTTATTTATTAAGAGTTTTAATGTTATTTATTGACATTAATAATAGTTGACCGAATTTAATGTTATTTAGTAAAAAAAATTAATATCATTTATATATATATTTCTAATTTTACGAATTTATGTTTAAAATTATTGACCAAATTTAATTTTTTATATTATGACTTTCGTTTAATCAATTCTTATTAAAAGATAATCATCAAAGTCATTTCAATAGTAATATGCTAATTTTAAGATGTCTATAATAATTTGTCGATAATTGGTAAGTCAATTTGAAACGCGGATGTTTTTATGTAACTGATTTGAATTATTGATTACGATTTTAAAGTTATTTATTAAGATTTTTAAACTCATTTATTTATATTACTATTTTTGCGAATTCTGATTGGTCTTGATTGCAATTAAAAAGATTTATTCATTTTTAATGTTATTTATTAAGAGTTTTAATGTTATTTATTGACATTAATAATAATTGCAAGAATTTAATGTTATTTAGTAAAAAAATTTAATCACATTTATATATTATTAATTTTATGAATTTATGTTTAATATTATTGACCGAAATTAATTTTTTATATTATGACTTTCTGTAATCAGTTTTCATTAAAACATAATCATCAAAATCATTTTAATAGTAATTTTCTAATTTTAAGATGTCAATAATAATTTGTCGATAATTGGTAAGCTAATTTCAAATGCGGATGTTTTTATTGTAATTGTTTTGAATTATTGATTACAATTTTGAGGTTACTTATTAACATTTTTAATCTCATTTATTTATATTACTATTTTTACAAATTTATTTTTAATATTACTGACCCAATTTAATTTTTCTATTATTTTTAATATTATTGACCCAATTTAATTAATTTGAATTATTGATTACATTTTTTGAGGTTACTTATTAACATTTTTAATCTCATTTAGTATTGATTTTCACCGTGGTTTTAGCTTGATTTTTAGGTCATTGGTTATGAGTCAAACCGTCAAAACAGTTTAGAGTCTTCTGGATATATTTACCTTAAATTCTTGATGATAATACAATTATAATGCCAAATGTCTTTCTTTTCCTCACCAGAGTTGTTTTTGACAAATTTCACTGTTTTGTTATTCAAATGGTTCAGGGATCCTATAAGTGGACATAAATTCTTTTCAAAGCCACGAGTTTCAAATCGTTTTGCCATGTCAAATCGTGTTATAGAAGCTAAAATAATTCAGGGAGTAACATTGGAATGCGAACTTTTTTCCAAAGAATTAGGCTGCCCCCATCTGATAAGAAGATTCCTTTCAAATTTAACAGAAGACAATTCCCTCTTACTTTATGTTTCGCAATGACAATAAATAAGAGTCAAGGACAAACCCTATTTAGGGTAGGTCTGTATTTGAAAGATCCTGTTTTTACACATGGGCAGTTTTATGTCGCTGCTAAGTGACAAAAGTAGAGATGGCCTGAAGATACTAATATTGGGCAAATATGACAGCGTTAATAATAAATAGCAAATGTTGTCTATAAAAAAATATTTTGAAGTTTGTGAATAAGTATGCGATCATATTTTGCATAAATTGTTTAATTTTTTTTTTTATAATTTTTGGGTTGTATGATTTGTTAAACTACATTTATTTACTTTGAATTTAATCTTCATTTGTATGTCGGTACAATAAATATATGTTTATTCATTTCATTATTTGTTTTAAAATCACGTCAACTCAAACATTTGTTGATTCATATATATGTTATTGGGTAACATTAAACTTTTTTATGATAATATACAATCAACCAAAATTCACACGAATTGTATTACGTAATTTTCAATAAATAAATTCGCATACTACAATTTTTATAGAATTTTTTTCATTTGACATGGATATGTACCGCGTCTACACGCGGGGCTCTAACCTAGTATAAAAGAACTGAAATCAGCTTTCTAAACTGAAGCAGCTAGAAATAATAGACCAAAACTTTATACACAAAAACTGAAAACGTATGCACCCAAGCCCAAACAAAAAATATGCAACCAATCCCAACAAAAACAACTTATATTTTTTATATGTATTTTTGTTGCTTAAAAAAACTTCAAATGTTTAGTCATTGTATTTAAAACAATAAGAAACTGAGCAACTTTTTCAAATAATTCTTAGTTATGTCAAAGATTAGTTATGTATGTAGTTTGATAGTGTTATAGGAGACCATGGTCGTATTGTTGAAAATATAATTCAAACTCAAGACAGGGACTAAAGTGAAACATTGAAGATTTATGTGTTAGAAAACTTACATGGTAATCGCCGCAACGCCTTTCATACATAAAGCTCACATGTTTTCGAGTCCTTGTACTTGCTGCAATTAACTGTAACAGAAAACAAAATCATAGAAGTGAAAAAGAAACCGGGCTTGTGTTTGACACAATTCCCTTAAACAGATTCGTCGTCTGTTCCCAGGGTACACTGGCTCAACAATGCGGCGCGGTGCACTGCGGACTATCCTACTTGCCTGAAAAGAAACCGGAACATGGTTCCTACTCTTGAGTGTATGTGTGTTGCAAGAGTTTTTGTGTATATTTCCATGCATCTCATATATGACACAAAAGTCTCTAATATATACAAGAGGCAATGGTGGATGAAGAGTCTAACATAATTAGACACTTAATGTTAGTCTTAAAACTATAATCAAGTGTCATAAATAAATTAACTCTACTTAAGAGTTTTTTCTTCAATTCACCACATGAAGAGTTATACACTTAATTTTAGTCTTAAAACTATAATAAAGTGTCATAAATAAATTAACTCTACTAAAAGTTTTTCTTCAATAATTATAATTTCACTAAATTATAATTTCATTAACTTAAACCTCCATTCACCTTCTAAACTTTCCAACAATCCCCCACATGAATGGAGATTGACCAGAACACGCATATTTTGAACAAACCCCATATGAATAGGAGTCATTCTGAGAAGCAACCTCATTCCGATTAAATTTTAACAGTTGAGTTTTGCATATGATAGGTAGGTGTGACCCTTTGAACCTTCGCTTATGAAACGCACTTAGCCCACTGGCTCTGAGTAGAACGCGATATCTTTGAACTCGTCTGCCGTTTGTGTGGACGACAATACGCTTCACACAAAACTCTCCTTGACAACGTCAAGTCCTTATTGTTGTGTCCGTTATGGTCATGGACACGTGCCTGGTTCTGCAAGAGCTATTAAGTATTGTGCCCCAACAATACCCTTTGATGCGATCCCACTTCTCTCTCACATAGGTGATCTACTGGGACTGGTTACCTCAGTCGGATCATTAAAAGCTATAAGCTTAACCTCAACCTCAACCTTGTCACTTTTTGGGAATGGACTAGGAAACTTATTAAATTTATGGTAAGCTCCCTTTTTCAAAACGTGGGGTTTCCACCAACTTCCCCCCACAGTGACCTTCGCCAGTTCATACAATTAGGTTGTCCTATTGAACTCAGATCTTGGGATCTCCAGTCAGCTGAGTTAGGTTTCATTCTCATAAACCTAGCCTTTAATGGGCTTTAGCCCCATTCCCATTGACGACTTCTGAACTAACTCTCTGCTTAAGACTTTTGTTAGCGGATCCGCGATGTTATCCTTTGACTATCACATCGTATGCATTAGGCCAATGCCGGCTTCGGCCATATAGGTATATCTTTCACAAATTGACGTAGCCATTTTGCCTATTCATCCTTTTTATCCAAAGTGATGAATTTTGATTCCATCATGGATCTAGAAATAACCATTTGCTTAGATGATTTCCATGTTATCACAACACCTCTAAGTGTGAACAAATACCCACTCGTTTCCTTGGAATCATTCGTGTAAGATATCCAATTCGCATCACAGTAACCTTCAATAACTGCTGCATATCTTTTATGTTGCAGCCCGTAATCTCGTATGTATCTTAATTACCAAAGCATTTGTGTCACGTAATTCCAATGAATTGAACTTAGGTTGCTCGTGTATCTACTTAGCTTGCTTGCTAAGTGTGGTCTGATACAACTCATCAGATACATCAGGCTGCCAATAATTCTTAAGTACTCTAATTGGTTAACAGGCTCACCTTGATTCTTAGCTAGACATTGACTCGTGTCAATGAAAGTTCTAGCCACATTAGAGTCATTTCCATTGAACCTCTCAATAATTAATGAAAGTTCTAGCCACATTAGAGTCATTTCCATTGAACTTCTCAAGAATTTTGTCCACATAATAGGATTGACTTATAACAAGTCTGTTCTAGGTTCGTGTGATTTGTACTTCTCAAAATCACATCTGTTCATATCAAACCTTCTATTTTCAAATGCAAGGCACCTCCACACTTATGAAAGTTTCTTCCTTTCATATGTAGCTTGAAAACATCTCAAGTACCATTTTTACATCCCTACGGATTGTTTCATCAATGGCTCTTCCCCCCACATTGCTTGCACTTTGATTAAATTTGAGTAATATCACTCATGATGACATTAAACACCCGTGATAATGTCACACCCTCAAATTTCCACATGCGGGGTTTTACCGCGAGGCGCGTGACACACCAGGATCCAAGTCAACGGTCACAATAAACGACATCTATATGATAAGAAAACAACGTAAACTACTATTGAGTTTCAAAACCGTTCTAACACAGCGGAAGCAAAATGTATTATTACAACTTAAAAGCAAAACTCAAAGTCTGAAATGTTTAACAAAATATGCATATGATCCCTAGACGCCGTGAGACTCCGTGCGCCTATACTCAATGCTGCTACCTTAGCGACCTGAGAAAACATGCCAAAAAGACGTCAACATATAATGCTGGTGAGTTTACAGGTTTTAAGTTCGTAAACATTTTCATGTGTAAAGCAATTCCTCATAAAGTTCCAAGTGTGCAAAAGTTCCAAGTAAATAACAAACGTTCCCTTACTACTACGACTATGTTGCTAAAACCATTACTGACAAACGTTGCTCAAGTTGCTGCCCATGTGTCAAGTGTCAAGTGTCAAGTAGAGACAATATGCACCCGCCCGGCTCCCAGCCGTCAGGTGGGGTTCGTCACACCCGATAGATCTATCCACATTTCCCCCGTTGTGCCCCGCACATTCATGGTTTCAATAGGGACTTAGGTTTCGTCGTATAGTAAATAAGTGCCAAGCGTCAAGTGTCAAATGCCAAACATCAATGTTTAAAAGTGTCAAGTGCCAATGTATAAATATGCCAAGTGCCAAACGTGTCACGTTTCTCAAAAGAGTCACATTCCCAAAAGGCGTCATGTTTCTAAAAGCGTTGCGTTTCAAAAGTGTTGTGTTTCAAAAGCGTCGTGTTTCAAAAGCGTTGCGTTTCAAAAGCGTTATGTTTCCAAAAGTGGTAAGTTTCATAAGAGTTGCGTTTTCGAATCATAAACGTTGCATTGATAAAACGTGTGGCATGCTTCTCCCCCGAGAGAAAAGAGTATAAAAGAGGGGCCGTGAAACTCACCTTAGAGTGCGTCTTCTGATAACTAGAATTCCAACACGTGTATGATAATCCCAACTAATGACAACCTATCAATGAGTTTACATAAGTGTGATGACTATTAACCCGAAGGCTAACTAGTCCCCGATTGTCCAGATCTTGACTACGTGTGTTAAAAAGTGTGTTTAAACGTTAACCGGACATCCCAGACCGACCCGACATCCCGTTGGTGACCCATTACATCAATTAGTCATGCACATAAGTTTAACACATAAGTTTCAAGCATAAAACACTTAGTTTGTATCAAAAATCTCATTCCGGACATCAGATGGTCGAATGTGGTTTTTCCCATTTCCACGTTCGCCCGTTTGAGCCACGTTCGCCCGTTTTTCCCACATTTTGTTCCACGTTCGCCCGTTTTTCCCACGTTCGCCCGTTTTCATCAGCATTTTATAAAACGCACCAAAACGCATCTAAACGGTCCGAAAACATCACGAAACATTACCAATCACAGCAGTCAACTATCATTAACATATTCCTACATAACCTTACCAATTTTATCCCGAAATCCGTCCGTTTTACAAGTTACCCGAAATAGCAAATTATGGAGATGTCACATCAAACGCATGCAATCTTTACCCAATTAGGAAACTTTATGAAATCAATCAATAATCAACTTAATATACTCAGATTATCATGAACAATAAACCCCCAATCATATCCTTATCACTATCATCATGAACAAGCCCTATATCTAACCCAAAATCCCCAAAATGAACATAACATCATCAATAATCAATTGTAACCTATCTCAATCATAAATCATCATCAATAACAGTCCTAGATCATTGTCATAACATCTATACAGCAATCAATCATCAAACAATGCATAACATCACATAAGACACCATTAACACATGTTATTTTGTATGAAAACTCATTGTTTATGAATAGGTTTTGTTTAGAAAGATATTAGGAAGGTTTTTATTCATGAAAACATGTTTGAATCAGATCTGGACTCTTGGGGTTTAATGAAAACCAATTGAAATGCTTTAAAAATGATTTAGAATGAAGAACACACCTTAGATATTTGTGTAGAAGATGTTTGTAGGTTAGATTATAGAAAACAAGGGCAAAAACTCCTTCCCCAATGTTTAAAGTTGCTAGAGAGTGTTTTGAGGCGTTTAGGGTTTGTGAAATGGTGAAAAATGACAAAGTGTGGTATTTATACTATGTCCACATTCTTCGCCCCTTTTACCTGGGCGAATGTACCCTCCTTCGACCCTTTCACAGGGTCGAACGTACACTGACTTGGTCGAATGAAATTCTTTAAATTCCATATCCCAGGTTCGCCCCTTTTACAAGGGTCGAACGAGGAGTATTGTCCAGGTTCGCCCATTCGATTGGTCGAACCAGGACTCAAGTTTTTCTAGTTTTCCAATTTGTCGTGTTTAACGCATTTTAACGCACCCTAACATACGAGCATGCAACCTTAGTCTATGTTTAACATATTTAAGCATGGATGATTATCTATACATCATTTAAACACATCTAAGCATATAATCCACCATACAACAATTAGTCTACACATACACTTAATTAGTTTATGTAATTCACCAACAACGGGACTCGTATCGTGTGTGTGTGTGACTAACCCAATGATCTCCCGAATCATTGGACCCTGGACTGGACAATACGGACTGTGTTCCGACTCTACTGACCCCGTCAAGTATGTTTAATAAACGTTTTTCGCTAAGGTAGACTTATGTGTTTATAAAATGTTGACCCAAACATGCCGGGTGTCACATCATCCCCCTGTTGAAAGAATTTCCGTCCCGAAAATTTCCCGAAGTCAAAGAGAACAAAGCGATAAAAAGAAAAATTTTCCCGGTCGTCACATCATCCCCCTGTTGAAAGGAATCTCGCCCCGAGATTCACTCTTCGACAGTAATGAGTGTCGACCTAACCCAAGTAACGTCTCCCAGAACGCAAACGAAGTGATAACCACGAACGAAAGATGATATCAACAGATACTCTATGCCAGGGAACCGCCCTCCCCAAAGTGAATACAAAACAATGAATCCTCCTGATCGAAGGCCTACTAGAGACTACTGTGATCGGTATAAATGACACACCGGTACCGTCCAAGTAGCATCTCCAGAGGACCCACATCAGACCCATGAATGCAAAACGATGACCAAATACCAAACTGAATGCACACAATGAATACGAATCGCCAAACAATGTGAATGAGAATGAATACGAGCATAACGAAAATCAAGAAAAGAATACTCACCAGTAACAGTATCAGGATCCTCCTGGTTCTCCCTAGCGCCAATGACATAAACATGACCACGAGTAGTTCGACCGCCGCCTTCGTTCCCAGCACCACCTGCAGTCCCTTGGTTCAGCTTAGGACAATCCCGCTTGAAGTGCCCAGTCTCCCCACAGTTAAAACACCCATGGTTTCCCCAAGGAGCAGGAGCGGGGACAACCGCTTGAGTCTGTTTCGGCTGCAGATTGACCCTACAATCCTTAGCCAAGTGACCGAATCGCTGACAACGATTACACCGAAATGCATCACAACCCCCAACATGGTGATACCCACATGTGTTACACTTCGGACTCTTACCAACATAACCCCCAGTCTTCTGCTCAGATGACGCTCCCACAACGTCCTGCCTCTTAACCTGCTGTTGAGACGACCCAACGTTCTTCCCAACACTCTCCCACTTCCTCTTGTTGTCCGCAGGGGCCTTCACAGCAGCACCCCTCGGAGGTAGAACGCCCTCAGCAACCTTCATGTTGGTCAGCTTGTGAGCTGCCCGAACAGTGGCCAACATAGTAGTGTGATCAGCAGCGGCAACAAGTCCAGCAATTTCCGGCACTAACCCAGCAACGTAGTGCTCAATCCTCCGGTACTCCGGTGTAGCCAAACCGGGGCACATTACAGCCAACTCGTTGTGCCTAGCAGTAAACTCCTCGATCTCCGACCCAACCATCTTCAGATTCCAGAACTCATGCTCCAACTTCATAATCTCGTCCCTCGGGCAATACTCTGCTCGCAACATCTGAACGAACTCGGACCACGGCATAGCATTGGCCTCACCCAGGCCAAGGTTCGCAGTGGTGGAGTTCCACCAGGTCAAAGCGTGTCCCTCTAGAGTAGCAGAAGCATACTTGACACGATCAGCGTTAGGACAGTTACACATAGCAAACACCGACTCGATCTTCTCTAACCACCGGAGCAGACCCACTGCCCCTTCAGTCCCATTGAAGAAATGGGGCTTACAGTCCATGAACTTCTTGTAGGTGCACCCAGACTGCACCTGATTAGTATTTCCCAGGGTCTGCTGAGCAGCCTGGAAAGCAGCCAACGCAACATTCAACTGCTGCTGCAACATGTCCTCCAACTCCGCCTGAGTCATGGTGATGTTCCCACCACCTCGTCCACCGCCATTGCGACCCCCGCCGCCACCAGCACGTCCACCAGCGCGACCAGACATGTTCTGCCAAACATGAGACAAGATACTCAAAACCACTAATAGATCAAGCTACAAGTGACCAAACGTATCCAGAACGTGGTTCCAGCATGACCATTAGTCCGAACACGAAGTCCACCAAGATTTTCATGCATTTCGATTTATGATTTCGTGTGCACCCGAAATAACAAATCGCTCTACATGGTCCTCTAGGCGTGCTCCTAGCTAGAACTTCAAATCACCCGATACACACATTCCTAAAAGAAACTATTATCGCACGAAGATCCCAAAGTGAACAGTCACTCAGGAGTGTACTATGACAAGTACTAGTGCGTGATAGTGTTTGTGTAGGCAAGTATGTACATTAGAGCATAGAGGGGAGATATCCAAAACCCGGAAAGATCTCAAGAATGTGCCGAAGCCACCCCAATGTACACTACTGTCAAGTATAAGCGATAAGCCCCTTCATCTTCAAACCCGAAGAAGAAGATAGAACTCAGGTAGGAATAACAAAAGATGGATAATGTGATACTGTGTGATGAGGACACTGATGTAACATCGCAAAAAAAAATTCACAAATTTTTATACATAAAAAGCCCTTATTTTTTTTTATTACATCTTTATATAAAAGTGCCTAAGCTTTTATTCTTCCAAACTCACAACCCATATATATGTATATATATGTATATAAATGTAATAATAAATCTGAAATTTTTTTTAGAATGTTAAAATAAAAAAAAAAAAAAAAACTAAATTTATCATTTCATTTCCTAAATCATAACTACAATAACCACCAACCTATAACTCAACCCAACATCCCTAGCCCAAGGCCCACCAAAATCGGCCCATCTAGTACCCAGCCCAAACCCCCTTATCTTCCCCTCATTATTTAAAAAAAAAAATGAGTTGCTGCTCCCAGGACTCGAACCCGGGTAGCAAGCCGGCTCAGCACACCCCCACCTTATCACCATCTGGGCTACACCTCTCTTTGGATTCAAACCCAACCTAAAATATATATAACACCATTTGAGATGTCCCTTCCTTCTCCTTGCTGCTTCCCTTCTACGCAGACCAGAGGATTTGACTCGGTCAACCTCTTTGACCACAATAATTGAAAGGTAAATGGAAACTTTCCTAGATGTCCGAAAAATGTAATAATCACTGGGGGACGCGTGATTAACGGGTATTTTGACCAATTTTTACCGGTTTATTAACCTTCCTTATCAAAAAGATTGAATTCGTATATATAGATGTTATTGTCACAATTAAACCTGCAAAAACAATGAGAAGGAGCCGATAATCATATCCTCAGTACCAATTTACAGTCACAACCTGCAAAACGAGCGGAATCAAGCTTTTGTATCCGTTTTTCCTTTTGGCTCGTGTACGCCCATCCCGTTTCGGTATGTATCAATTAAATACAACTTTTGTTTAGTTTTAGGGTGTAGAATAAAAGCCCCATGCATCCAATCTCGATTTGTAAGGAATCATTGATCTATTGAAAGGGTTAGTGGGTTAGGGTTTAACATAAACTGATTTGGGGAAGAAAGGTTGTTTTGGAAACTGTTTAAGTATTATACGAATCTGACTTTGTCATCAAAGCAAGCACCTAGACCAGTGGTCTAGGCGTCTCCTCCTCAAGACCAAGGTCCCGAGTTCGAGCCCAGCAGGGGCCGTTTTTTTTTATTTTGTTCCAGTTTTTCTTTTTCTTTTTTTTATTCTTTATATATATAACTTATATGAATATGATTAATTATTAAAAATAGCAAGTGTAGCCCAAAGTTTTTATAAAATTTATCATAGCTTCACAAAACTCTAAAGTTTATGTTTATAATTTTATTTTTCTGAAAAATATTTATTTATTATTTTTAATGTATTTATTTTGTTAAAATCATAATTAATTCATAGAAAATTCATTTTTAATCATTTTAACACCAAAATTTTTGTAGAGATATTTATAAGCATATAAAACATTTTGGTAGTTTAATTTTCTGTAAAAATATTACTTTATCTAGTTTTTGCAATTTAATTATATTTAGTTGATTTAATTCAATTAAATTCACTTTAAAATGAAACTGTTATGGAAAATAATTTATTAAATTTTTCTCACTTATAATACATATAAAGTACTGTAAAAAAAATTGAAAATAACATTTTTACACTTTATTTATATTTATTTCCCAATTATTTCATTATTAATAATAAATCAATTTAAAATACTAGAATATTAAAATTTTTAATTTATAAAAAATTCCGAAATGTTTTTATCTCAGAATAGAGTTTACTTGGAAATTTTCTATTTATTTGGGTTATTATTAATTTCCACCCTTAATTCATATTAATTAAAACCAATTAGAGTTTAAAAGCCCTAAAAATCCCCAAATTTAGTCTATGGAACCCTAAGTGCCCAATCCTCGATAACCTAGACTCTTTTAAGTTTAGACGCTTATTTTGGGTACTTGAAACTTTAGGATGAGCCTTCGGGATTTGCCTCACATACTTTCACGACGCTTAGAAGTATATGCAACTTATTGAAGGTGAGTTTACATAGCCCCTTTTCTCTATTTTCACTATTTTTGGGGTGAAACATGTTTAAACATTTTATACTATCATTTACTCATATTTACTTGTGATTCAATTACAACATCATTCTATCATTTGACTGTAACAAAAAGACACAGTACAATCATTAGCAATGATCAAGCCGCCTGTTTAGATTATAGCGCTATAGGTCTGACAAACCCATCCCCCGCATAAATTCAGGGATGATCGATAACAGTAACAACATTTAACTAACTTGCGAGTTAGTCAACAGTCGACACAAGGTTTGGTTGTACAAAGACGCATTGTTACATGTCGGTATCATACTCTATCATCATACAACTTTGAATGTTGTACAAACTATTATTATTTATCATATTTCAAAAACCTATGTATTCTCACCAACTATTGTTGACCCAAAATATTTTTAACTTAACATGTTTCAGGTTCTACTTGCTTGAAGATTTGCTTGAAGATATGTGCATAGTTTTATTCAATTTGATGTACGAACTCATGTAGAACCATTGTATGTAAATTATTTAAATCATTTAATGAAATTATTATTCACCATGAGCTACTGAACAATCATCACTACGTGACATCCCGATGTTTCCGCCATCGGTTGGGGTGTTACAGATTGGTATCAGAGCCATGGTTATAGGGAATTAGGTTATTAGAAAAATAATCTAGTCTATAACCATAGGACTTAATCAGTACTTGCTTCTTTACTTGCTAATCTCTATCTCCCTCCTACTTCTTATCCCTACAATCATCCTTACAAGAAGGTGCTCTACATCACAGGATCTACTCTTAGACTAATAGGACAAAATCCTCAGGTTGAACCTGAAACACCTTGAGATCTCGTCGAAGTTCTAGATTTTAATAACGAACATGTGCAATCTGGAAGGGTGAACGCCTGTATTCTGAGTCTTCTGTCTAGGCTGGCATTGCACATATATCCCAATCAGACGAGGGACCCGGATGCCTACCTGGGAATTCTCGGGATGAGTGTTCACTTATAGGCTAAAGCACGTCTTCATATGTTATTAGAATTTAGAATCTTTGATAAGTCAACGTTTTCGTTTATTCGTTTTAATTAATGAATAAATGATTACATTCCTTATATAATCTCACTCATTTCACTGTGTCTCTTACAGATCATGCCTCCACGTCGCAGTGCCCGTCTTAACAGTGGTGAAAATCATGATGAAGGAAGTAACAATCACAACCACAACCACGATACTAACCATCACAACAACAACAACAACAACAATGGTGTCGATGCCCAACTGGCTGCAATCATTTCTCAACAAATGGCGCAGCAAATCGCAACTTTGGTTCCCAACTTACTAGCTCAAGTCATCCAGTTGAACGGCAACGGAAACGGCAACGGCAACGGGAATGGAAATGGACACCACAATGGGAATGGTCTCCCAGCCTGTACTCTCAAGCACTTTAATTCTTGTAATCCCCCAAAGTTTAGTGGTGAAGAAGGAGCTACAGGACTCCTACAATGGTTTGAGGGTATTGAAAATACCTTCATCAACAGTGAGTGTCCCGATAACTTTAAGGTCCATTATGCTATGAGTGTTCTTCACAAACGAGCACTCACTTGGTGGAATGAGGAAAAGCGTACCCGAGGAGCTGAAGTTGCACTCGCTATGACGTGGGATCAAGTCAAGGAGATGATGAAAGATGAATTTTGCCCACGTAACGAGGTCAAGAAATTAGAAGACGAGTTCCACACCCTTGCTCAGGATAGTGGGGAAAACCTTGCCTACAATACCCGCTTCCACGAGCTTAGCTTGTTGTTACCCCACAAAAGTCACTCCCCTGCCGGTAGCCATCGAGAAGTACATCGGTGGTCTGCCCATGCAAATCCAGGACACGGTGTGGGGAAGGAACCCTGCCACCTTGGAGGAAGCCAAACGTTTAGCAGCTACCTTGACTGATAATCACGTAAAGAACGGGACCTTAGTTCGGAAAGGCAATAAAACAAGTATTGTAGCCGCGGTAACCACTGAGAACCAGAAGCGTAAGACCAGGGATCCTGATACAAGCCTCACTCCACAAGCTTCTAAGAAGAAACCTTATACAGGAAACCATCCATTATGTAATACATGCAACCGACATCATCCCACTGCTTCAGCATGTCGCTTGTGCACCAATTGTGGAAGGTATGGTCATCTGGTCAACACGTGTCGTGAGACCCCAAATCCAAATGCCAACCAACCCACCAACCCTGCTCAAGCTGCTAACCCTAATCAATACAACTATGGTCAATGCTATGAATGTGGAGACCCAAATCACTTCCGTAACCGATGCCCTAAACTGAACAGAGATCAAGACCCTCCAACTACTTAACAACATGTCCCACCACTCGAACGTTGTTTACTTTTATTCTATGTATTGACTCTATTTGAATAATAAATTCTAGTTTTTGTCTGAAAGTTGTTACATGATGCATGATTGTTTGAATGTGAACAAATTATATAAATCTATACAACTACAACATGTATACTGTGCTTGTTATACTTGTAAACTTGCTTGCATAAACATGTTATCAATTTGCAATCTATGTGTCATCATGCCTTTTCAACAGTCGGGAGAGGCCCTACAACCTGCTCCACGACTGGTGGAGGCTATCCAACCTACTCAACGATTGGTAGAGGTCATTATGCCTTTTTCAACAGTCGGGAGAGGCCCTACAACTTACTCCACGGCTGGTGGAGGCTATCGGACCTGCTCAACAATCGGTGG
The DNA here is from genome assembly GCA_030844895.1 of Ambrosia x helenae. Classification (NCBI taxonomy): domain Eukaryota; kingdom Viridiplantae; phylum Streptophyta; class Magnoliopsida; order Asterales; family Asteraceae; genus Ambrosia; species Ambrosia x helenae. The sequence goes on along the minus strand of CM061229.1, from coordinate 115,401,214 downwards.
GGTCATAGAAGGACGCAAAACTTTAATGTAAGGTAAATTGGTGATTGCGGTCCGGAACGTAATCATGAATTTACAGGTACATTAAGGTAGTGTGGAATTCTATCAAGGTTATAAACTCTTATTGTCTGGTAGTTCATCAACCCACACTAAACACGAGACAATTTATTCTATTCATGTCATTCTATAACCCTAATCACAACTATTTTATTTCTACCCAATCACCTTCAACCCTATGTCTTTAATAAACTTCGGGACGAAGTTTCCAAAAGTAGGGGAGACTGTAACATCGCAAAAAAAAATTTCACAAATTTTTATACATAAAAAGCCCTTATTTTTTTTATTACATCTTTATATAAAAGTGCCTAAGCTTTTATTCTTCCAAACTCACAACCCATATATATGTATATATATGTATATAAATGTAATAATAAATCTGAAATTTTTTTTAGAATGTTAAAATAAAAATAAAAAACAAAAAACTAAATTTATCATTTCATTTCCTAAATCATAACTACAATAACCACCAACCTATAACTCAACCCAACATCCCTAGCCCAAGGCCCACCAAAATCGGCCCATCTAGTACCCAGCCCAAACCCCCTTATCTTCCCCTCATTATTTAAAAAAAAAATGAGTTGCTGCTCCCAGGACTCGAACCCGGGTAGCAAGCCGGCTCAGCACACCCCCACCTTATCACCATCTGGGCTACACCTCTCTTTGGATTCAAACCCAACCTAAAATATATATAACACCATTTGAGATGTCCCTTCCTTCTCCTTGTTGCTTCCCTTCTACGCAGACCAGAGGATTTGACTCGGTCAACCTCTTTGACCACAATAATTGAAAGGTAAATGGAAACTTTCCTAGAGGTCCGAAAAATGTAATAATCACTGGGGGACGCGTGATTAACGGGTATTTTGACCAATTTTTACCGGTTTATTAACCTTCCTTATCAAAAAGATTGACTTCGTATATATAGATGTTATTGTCACAATTAAACCTGCAAAAACAATGAGAAGGAGCCGATAATCATATCCTCAGTACCAATTTACAGTCACAACCTGCAAAACGAGCGGAATCAAGCTTTTGTATCCGTTTTTCCTTTTGGCTCGTGTACGCCCATCCCGTTTCGGTATGTATCAATTAAATACAACTTTTGTTTAGTTTTAGGGTGTAGAATAAAAGCCCCATGCATCCAATCTCGATTTGTAACGAATCATTGATCTATTGAAAGGGTTAGTGGGTTAGGGTTTAACATAAACTGATTTGGGGAAGAAAGGTTGTTTTGGAAACTGTTTAAGTATTATACGAATCTGACTTTGTCATCAAAGCAAGCACCTAGACCAGTGGTCTAGGCGTCTCCTCCTCAAGACCAAGGTCCCGAGTTCGAGCCCAGCAGGGGCCGTTTTTTTTTTTTTGTTCCAGTTTTTCTTTTTCTTTTTTTTTTCTTTATATATATAACTTATATGAATATGATTAATTATTAAAAATAGCAAGTGTAGCCCAAAGTTTTTATAAAATTTATCATAGCTTCACAAAACTCTAAAGTTTATGTTTATAATTTTATTTTTCTGAAAAATATTTATTTATTATTTTTAATGTATTTATTTTGTTAAAATCATAATTAATTCATAGAAAATTCATTTTTAATCATTTTAACACCAAAATTTTTGTAGAGATATTTATAAGCATATAAAACATTTTGGTAGTTTAATTTTCTGTAAAAATATTACTTTATCTAGTTTTTGCAATTTAATTATATTTAATTGATTTAATTCAATTAAATTCACTTTAAAATGAAACTGTTATGGAAAATAATTTATTTAATTTTTCTCACTTATAATACATATAAAGTACTGTAAAAAAATTGAAAATAACATTTTTACACTTTATTTATATTTATTTCCCAATTATTTCATTATTAATAATAAATCAATTTAAAATACTAGAATATTAAAATTTTTAGTTTATAAAAAATTCTGAAATGTTTTTATCTCAGAATAGAGTTTACTTGGAAATTTTCTATTTATTTGGGTTATTATTAATTTCCACCCTTAATTCATATTAATTAAAACCAATTAGAGTTTAAAAGCCCTAAAAATCCCCAAATTTAGTCTATGGAACCCTAGGTGCCCAATACTCGATAACCTAGACTCTTTTAAGTTTAGACGCTTATTTTGGGTACTTGAAACTTTAGGATGAGCCTTCGGGATTTGCCTCACATACTTTCACGACGCTTAGAAGTATATGCAACTTATTGAAGGTGAGTTTACATAGCCCCTTTTCTCTATTTTCACTATTTTTGGGGTGAAACATGTTTAAACATTTTATACTATCATTTACTCATATTTACTTGTGATTCAATTACAACATCATTCTATCATTTGACTGTAACAAAAAGACACAGTACAATCATTAGCAATGATCAAGCCGCCTGTTTAGATTATAGCGCTATAGGTCTGACAAACCCATCCCCCGCATAAATTCAGGGATGATCGATAACAGTAACAACATTTAACTAACTTGCGAGTTAGTCAACAGTCGACACAAGGTTTGGTTGTACAAAGACGCATTGTTACATGTCGGTATCATACTCTATCATCATACAACTTTGAATGTTGTACAAACTATTATTATTTATCATATTTCAAAAACCTATGTATTCTCACCAACTATTGTTGACCCAAAATATTTTTAACTTAACATGTTTCAGGTTCTACTTGCTTGAAGATATGTGCATAGTTTTATTCAATTTGATGTACGAACTCATGTAGAACCATTGTATGTAAATTATTTAAATCATTTAATGAAATTATTATTCACCATGAGCTACTGAACAATCATCACTACGTGACATCCCGATGTTTCCGCCATCGGTTGGGGTGTTACAACTGACACCCCGACAAGGTTAGTATGTTTACCAAATGACACGACCCGTAACAATGTGTGACCGTCTAACGTGTGTGATACTCGGCTATAGACTAGACTCTACATGCAGTCCTAGTTCACTATAACCATTGGCTCTGATACCAATCTGTCACACCCTCAAATTTCCACATGCGGGGTTTTACCGCGAGGCGCGTGACACACCAGGATCCAAGTCAACGGTCACAATAAACGACATCTATATGATAAGAAAACAACGTAAACTACTATTGAGTTTCAAAACCGTTCTAACACAGCGGAAGCAAAATGTATTATTACAACTTAAAAGCAAAACTCAAAGTCTGAAATGTTTAACAAAATATGCATATGATCCCTAGACGCCGTGAGACTCCGTGCGCCTATACTCAATGCTGCTACCTTAGCGACCTGAGAAAACATGCCAAAAAGACGTCAACATATAATGCTGGTGAGTTCACAGGTTTTAAGTTCGTAAACGTTTTCATGTGTAAAGCAATTCCTCATAAAGTTCCAAGTGTGCAAAAGTTCCAAGTAAATAACAAACGTTCCCTTACTACTACGACTATGTTGCTAAAACCATTACTGACAAACGTTGCTCAAGTTGCTGCCCATGTGTCAAGTGTCAAGTGTCAAGTAGAGACAATATGCACCCGCCCGGCTCCCAGCCGTCAGGTGGGGTTCGTCACACCCGATAGATCTATCCACATTTCCCCCGTTGTGCCCCGCACATTCATGGTTTCAATAGGGACTTAGGTTTCGTCGTATAGTAAATAAGTGCCAAGTGTCAAGTGTCAAATGCCAAACATCAATGTTTAAAAGTGTCAAGTGCCAATGTTTAAATATGCCAAGTGCCAAACGTGTCACGTTTCTCAAAAGAGTCACATTCCCAAAAGGCGTCATGTTTCTAAAAGCGTTGCGTTTCAAAAGTGTTGTGTTTCAAAAGCGTCGTGTTTCAAAAGCGTTGCGTTTCAAAAGCGTTATGTTTCCAAAAGTGGTAAGTTTCATAAGAGTTGCGTTTTCGAATCATAAACGTTGCATTGATAAAACGTGTGGCATGCTTCTCCCCCGAGAGAAAAGAGTATAAAAGAGGGGCCGTGAAACTCACCTTAGAGTGCGTCTTCTGATAACTAGAATTCCAACACGTGTATGATAATCCCAACTAATGACAACCTATCAATGAGTTTACATAAGTGTGATGACTATTAACCCGAAGGCTATATAGTCCCCGATTGTCCAGATCTTGACTACGTGTGTTAAAAAGTGTGTTTAAACGTTAACCGGACATCCCAGACCGACCCGACATCCCGTTGGTGACCCATTACATCAATTAGTCATGCACATAAGTTTAACACATAAGTTTCAAGCATAAAACACTTAGTTTGCATCAAAAATCTCATTCCGGACATCAGATGGTCGAATGTGGTTTTTCCCATTTCCACGTTCGCCCGTTTGAGCCACGTTCGCCCGTTTTTCCCACATTTTGTTCCACGTTCGCCCGTTTTTCCCACGTTCGCCCGTTTTCATCAGCATTTTATAAAACGCACCAAAACGCATCTAAACGGTCCGAAAACATCACGAAACATTACCAATCACAGCAGTCAACTATCATTAACATATTCCTACATAACCTTACCAATTTTATCCCGAAATCCGTCCGTTTTACAAGTTACCCGAAATAGCAAATTATGGAGATGTCACATCAAACGCATGCAATCTTTACCCAATTAGGAAACTTTATGAAATCAATCAATAATCAACTTAATATACTCAGATTATCATGAACAATAAACCCCCAATCATATCCTTATCACTATCATCATGAACAAGCCCTATATCTAACCCAAAATCCCCAAAATGAACATAACATCATCAATAATCAATTGTAACCTATCTCAATCATAAATCATCATCAATAACAGTCCTAGATCATTGTCATAACATCTATACAGCAATCAATCATCAAACAATGCATAACATCACATAAGACACCATTAACACATGTTATTTTGTATGAAAACTCATTGTTTATGAATAGGTTTTGTTTAGAAAGATATTAGGAAGGTTTTTATTCATGAAAACATGTTTGAATCAGATCTGGACTCTTGGGGTTTAATGAAAACCAATTGAAATGCTTTAAAAATGATTTAGAATGAAGAACACACCTTAGATATTTGTGTAGAAGATGTTTGTAGGTTAGATTATAGAAAACAAGGGCAAAAACTCCTTCCCCAATGTTTAAAGTTGCTAGAGAGTGTTTTGAGGCGTTTAGGGTTTGTGAAATGGTGAAAAATGACAAAGTGTGGTATTTATACTATGTCCACATTCGCCCCTTTTACCTGGGCGAATGTACTCTCCTTCGACCCTTTCACAGGGTCGAACGTACACTGACTTGGTCGAATGAAATTCTTTAAATTCCATATCCCAGGTTCGCCCCTTTTACAAGGGTCGAACGAGGAGTATTGTCCAGGTTCGCCCATTCGATTGGTCGAACCAGGACTCAAGTTTTTCTAGTTTTCCAATTTGTCGTGTTTAACGCATTTTAACGCACCCTAACATACGAGCATGCAACCTTAGTCTATGTTTAACATATTTAAGCATGGATGATTATCTATACATCATTTAAACACATCTAAGCATATAATCCACCATACAACAATTAGTCTACACATACACTTAATTAGTTTATGTAATTCACCAACAACGGGACTCGTATCGTGTGTGTGTGTGTGTGTGACTAACCCAATGATCTCCCGAATCATTGGACCCTGGACTGGACAATACGGACTGTGTTCCGACTCTACTGACCCCGTCAAGTATGTTTAATAAACGTTTTTCGCTAAGGTAGACTTATGTGTTTATAAAATGTTGACCCAAACATGCCGGGTGTCACAGATAAGATAGAGACTATCTATATCTTTGTGTTATAGAGGTCATCCATTATATTACTCAACCCATATTTCTCACACGAATCGTTTTCTGAGCTATATGAAATCTCCTCATATTCAGCTAAATAGTATCATAACCAATGAACTATATATTCGGTCCTTTCAAGTCATCCTTTTTAATGAATTATATATTTTCTTTTACAAAATTCATTCTTATGTCGTCACATATATTTGAATGTTCAAAGTTAATTTATTCTCTGTGGAGCATCTAAATTAACAAGTATTAGTCTAGCATGCTTTAGACTACGAATACTTAACATATGAACATAAGATGCATCATTCTGATTCTTCACAGCCTTAAGAGATAACTCACTATCTCTTCCTAACATTCACGTCTTAGTTTAGACACAAAATGAGATTTTGTTTACCATTCCAAAACCTTGGTTTAAAGAATTCTTCAAAACCATAATTAATTCCATCCATTAGGATCAATACTCATTTGCCTTTAATCTCCAAGGCTTCACCATTGACTCTTTAGGACTTAAACATAAGCCTTAATATAAGTCACTTTGATGAACATATTCATCATCAACAAGTCAATTAGATTGACACTCAACGACATGACATTCACATATGCCTATATTTTGTTGAAACTATTTATTGGGTGACTCTCCCAAAATATATCACGAGTCCTCCGTATAGTTCAACCAACATTGATGGTTTGTAGAAACTCTACACGTCCATCACTATTGTAAGTCTTTTATAATAAATCTCGCAAAATTTATCAACGACTTATGAATAATAACATATATTCCTATCATATGTTATAGTCATTGGAAATACATTTGTTCAATTCTATGTTGATGCTCTCAACATTGGACGACATATCTCGTTTTTGTGTATTTAACCTCAATACATTTGCCACGTTGATCATGATTATCTCAATGGGGATGGATGAAGAGTTTTTCTTCTTAGTCACTTAATTAGAGACTTAATTTTATAAAAAAAGGCTCTAATAAATTGACATAAAAAGCTCTAATAAAGTAACATAAAAACTTTAATTAGAAAACATAAAACTCTACACAAGAGTTTATTCTTTATTCACCACATTAAGATTCCAATTAATAGTTATAATTTACCAAATTATAATTTCAATATAATCCAAAATATATATAACATATATATTTAAACGGATTCATATAAGGATATATAAACATCAAATCTCAAAGTGTTATTCTCTTCAACACTTTATCGTTCGACGAAATAATAGCAATTATATCGTCTCGTGGCATGTTTCGAGGTACTCCCTCAATACACTGTTCAAAACAACAAAGTTGTTTATACTTAACTACTCACAAGTAGTCGAACAAGTAAATATGTCCAAAACAACATCAAGTTGTTTTACACTAATTAGTCTCTCTAGACTATTATATGGTTCAAGTCATCATACTTCTCACACAAGTATCAAACCATATATAATTTGCAAAAGACATGTTTATTCATACAAAACATTTCTACTTTTACAAGTATTTTCCATAAACTATACATATTTATGTTTTGATTACACATCAAAACCATAAACTCTAATATAATTTTATTATTTAAACCATTCCTAACTCACTTGTTAGAGTATATGGTTTTAATGATTAACCGTTTCTAGTTCGCTCATTAGACACTATACATGTACCATATAAACATATACGGTTTCAAAATTAACCATTTCTAACATACTTGTTAGACTGCAAACGATTACACGTTTTATCATATATAGTTTGGTTATATCAAATAAACCTTTTTTCTAACACATCGTTAGAAATAAACAATTACCAAAATCATTTTAAAGGTCATTGGTTTATATTCTCAACCGTTTCTAACCTGCTTGTTAGAAATACACGATTATGACAATCGTTTTAGAACTTGTTGGTTTATATAAAATAAACCGTTTCTAACACCCTCGTTAGAAAATTAGACCATCTACATAAATGGTATTAACTTTGAATTTTCCAAAAATATACCCGTTTCAAACTCACTCGTTAGAAACTGTCAAATTTAACCAAACCGATTTAATGTTGGAAAAGGTTGAAACACCCAATTTTTCATAAACCCATGAGTTGAAACACTCCATTAAAACCTTTAAGAATATTTGACCCAACTTAATGGTATTCTTATTATTTTTAAGTTTCAACTTTTGAGTTTCAATTAGTATTCTTGCTAATACCTTCAATAAAACAAAATAAGTTTATAACTTTTTTACTTTCACAAAATTTTCAAAATAAAAAATTTTCAACACTTTTGTGTATTTTGTACAATAATCTTTTCTAACACACTTGTTAGAAAATATAAACATCTTATTATGTCTTTACAAAACCCTCAATTTCTAACATGCCCGTTAGAGAAATCAATATATAAGTTTACAAATTAAACTTATATTTTTGTACATAATAATTTCTAATACGCATATTAGAAATGTTTCATGACACGTTATTCTTTCGACGTCGTCAATTCTAACATGCTTGTTAGAAATACATGTCTCAAAACCTTATATTTTGAAACCCTTTATTTTCCAATACTCTTATTAGAAAATGTATGCATTTCAAATACTTTGAAATAATCTTTCTAATACGCGTACTAGAAAGAAACCATTATCAACCAAGTTTACATGGGTTTTCAACTAATATGTCTATTCTAATACTATCATTAGAAATTCAATATTTCAAAAAATTATTAAACACATATTAGAAATGTTAATAGCCCGGTTTATCTAAACATAACTCAAAACCCATGAATCCGAATCATTTTGTCAAACCGTCTTTCGGATTAAAGATTGCATTCTCATCATGAATGTAATCCAATTCGATGTACCAAAAGAAAACATTTACAAACTTTCGCGAACCTAAATTCCTTAGGAAGAACACGAAAGTTTGTTTACTAATCTGTTTAAGTTTGTTAGAAAACTTACATAGTATTCGCCGCAACACCTTTCATACATGAAGCTCACATGTTTCCGAGTCCTTGTACTTGCTGCAATGAACTGTAACAGAAAACAAAATCATAGAAGTGAAAAGGAACCGGGCTTGTGTTTGACACAATTCCCTTAAACAGATTCGTCGTCTGTTCCCAGGGTACACCGGTTCAACAGTAGGTGCGGTGCACTGCGGACTATCCCACTTGCCTAAAAAGAAACCGGAACATGGTTGCTACTCTTGAGTGTATGTGTGTTGCAAGAGTTTTGGTGTATTTTTCTATGTATCTCATATATGACACAAAAGTCTCTAATATATACAAGAGGCAATGGTGGATGAAGAGTCTAACATAATTAGACACTTAATGTTAGTCTTAAAACTATAATCAAGTGTCATAAATAATTTAACTCTACTTAAGAGTTTTTTCTTCAATTCACCACATGAAGAGTTATACACTTAATTTTAGTCTTAAAACTATAATAAAGTGTCATAAACAAATTAACTCTACTAAAGAGTTTTCCTTCAATAATTATAATTTCACTAAATTATAATTTCATTAACTTAAACCTCCATTTACCTTCTAAACTTTCCAACATTATGAACGTGTGCATGCATGAGCCAACCGTTAGAAGTATTTGAATAATTCATCTTTAGATGAACGTTTGTGAGTCAATAAGTTGGCCGGTTCTTTAGCATTTAGTTAGCAATTCAGTTGAGGTCTATCTCCTATTTAAGCAACCTAGTGTCAATGTATTTTGTATTCACTTTTCAAGTATTCAGTTATCAATAATACTCAAAAGCTTTCGGCCGCATATTATTCTTGTTCTATTTTTTGTTTTTATACCAACAGTGGTATCAGAGCACAGTTGCTTTCCTGTGTTCTCAAATGGCCGAAATTAAAACCCCACAACTCAAATCATTCCAATTTTTAGAGGTGAAGGATATGAATACCGGAGTATTCGAATGAGAACTATTTTAAGATCTCATGAAGTATGGGAACCGGTTGAAAGAGGAATACTGCTTAGAGGTGATCAGGACATGCAAAGAGAGTCCAGAAGAAAGGATGCAAAAACTCTAGCTATTATTCAACAGGGTGTTCATGACAACCTGTTTTCAAGAATAGCTTCTGCTCACACTGCTAAAGAGGCTTGGGGCACATTAAAACTTGAGTATCAAGGGGACACTCAGGTTCAAGCAGTAAAACTTCAAGGGTTGGGGAGAGATTTTGAGAATCTCACAATGGGTGAATCTGAGATGGTAGGTGACTATTTCTCTCGTGTAATGGAGATAGTTAGCCAAAGAAGATCCTATAGAGAAGCTGTAGAAGATCAGAAGATTGTTGAAAAAAAATAATCAGAAGCCTATAAGCCAAATTCGATTATGTGGTCCCATCTATAGAGGTTGCCTTTGATCTCTCTACTTTAACTCCTGTAAGATTAATGGGTTCATTGCAATCACAGGAAGCTAGAATGATTAGCAGGAGTGCTGGAAAAATGCCTAAAAAGATGGATGAGCAAGAATTACAAGTGTTTCAAAGTCCAAAAAAGAATGAGTCTGCAGGACCTAGTAACTTCAGATGAAGAGGTAGAGGTAATGCAAGAGGAAGCGGTCGTGGTAGATCTCAAGAAAGGGGAAGAGTTCCACAATGCTATCTGTGTAATAGGACGGGACACATGAGAAAACATTGTCGGTACAATGATGACGCTCAAGCCAATGTAGCTACTCAGAGGGAACTGAATCAGAAGGGAATGAAGAACAATACTTGTTCCTTACCTTTACTCCTGTTGAACCAAATTGGTTACACATTCTACTCAAACTTTTTTACTTATGACCAATACTGATGCCACATCACATTCAAGTGCTTTGTGGTTTATTGACTCCGGATGATCCAATCATACGGCTGGATCCAAATCTAGCTTTGTTAATCTGGACATGTCATTCAAGTTGTCTGTTAAACTTGGTGACAAAAAGGAAATCCAAGTGGAGGGTATTGGTCAAGTAAGGGTTGTCACACCTAATGGGCAGTCCAAAATTATAGAAGATGTGTACTATGCACCCCAATTAGAATATAACCTACTTAGTGTTGGACAATTAATGAGGAAATGTTATGCACTATTGTTTGATGATGGGGCATGCATTATTATAAATAAAAAGACATGTTTAACACTCATGAAAGTGGAGCTGGAAAAGAACAACATGTTTTTGATGGACATGTCCAAGATATCAAGTGAAGATCTCAACAAGGTAGATAGTGAGGCAAAGATTTGACATGAAAGGTATGGTCACCTACATTACCAGGGAATGCATCAGTTGTATTCACAAGGTATGGTTTTTGATCTTCCCAAAATTAAACCTCAAAAGAATTATGAAGGGTGTATCTTAGGAAAACAATGTAAGCAGCCTTTCAATACTAGTAACTGGCATGCAAAACAAAAACTTGAATTGATCCACTCAGATCACCAATGCAAGTAGCTAGTTTGGGATGTAGCAAATACTTCCCACTATTTATTCATAACTACTCTAGGATGTGTTGGGTTTATTTTATGGAAAAGAGATAAGAAGTTTTTCAAAAGTGCAAACAGTTTAAAGTATTGGTTGAGAAAGATAATGGGTGTAAGATTAAAGCACTTAAGGCAGATAGAGGGGTGAGTTCACATCAACAGAATTTAACAAGTTTTGTAAAGAAAATGGAATCAAAATGTAACACCCCAAAATTTCTAAATCGTATTTTATGATAATATAAACACACGGGGCTTTTAATCGAACCGAATGAGGCACGACCTATACGAAATTCCTAACATAGGAAAATGACCCCGTTAACCTTGTTAGCTAAATATGGCTAAAACCCATTGTAAGAGATTAACTTATTTAGTGGGTTTAACCAAATCCCCTTGTGTGAAACTTGAAGGACCAAATGTGTCATTAAGCCATAGTTGACTTATGAACTTGATAAAGGAAAAAGGGAGTATGGATTTTTCATCAGGAAAATCATCCATACACACACTCAAAACACACACATAAGAGAAACTATATAATCAAGCTAAATCAAGATGAAATCAAGGGGCTTTTGTGTGCATTAGCCCTAAAACGAATCATCCAAGCATAATACACACCAAGGTAACATTTTATTTGGCTAATTTTGTTGGTATGTTCATGCTTAATTATGATGAAAATCTAGGGTTTTGTAAAAACGTGGGATTCTAAGTTGTTGAAGGTTCCTCTAGCTTAGGGGAGCCACAATCATGCTTAGTTTGGGTATGAATCATTTTTACGTGTTAAATTGATCATTCTCATAAGGATTATGTTAGTATGCAAAATTTGGGTTTTAACCTCTAGGTTGAAACCCTCTATGTTTAATGATTTAGTTGACTGTTAGGAGTTGTTATAATGAGGAATTTAGACTAAAGAGCCTAAACAACATGATATGATGATGATTGATAAATGGGTGCGTCTTAGCTAAACTTAAACCCATGAAAATCAATTGAATTTGGTGGGTGCACACCAAGTATTTGATGAAACGTCTCAATAGTCTTGTTTGCAAATTGAGGTGATAACTTGATTTGGGTAATCATGGAATTACGTGCATATAAAATGTGAAACACATATTTAAAAGATGGATCACACCACACATGAAATATATAGCCCAATGACAATTGGGAAAGTGATATGATGGTGTGAATAAACTCATGAGATGTGTTAGTTATTGAATATGATGACTAACTTAACTAATCTTATGAGTATAGTGAATGTTGATCTTGTCAAGCAAGGTGCAAGCTTGGAAGGAATGGATCAACGAGCAAAACGGGTCAAGCGGATACAAGCTTAAAGTGCAAGGAAATGAGAGTGAATACAATGTAAGTATTTCTTATGCCCTAAGATTTACCAACACTGTGTAAAACGCTATTAAAACGAGGCTGAAACGTTGCATAAAAGTGCAGCCAAACATTGCTAAAACGCTGCATAAAAGTGCTGTCGAACACTGTTGAAACACTGCACAAAAGTGCAGCGAAAAGCTGCTGAAACGCGGCTAAAACGCAGCTGGAAATGCAGTGAACAAGCTGCAGAAAATGCAGCAAAAAGCTGCTGAAAATGTTGCAGAAAACAACAGCGTAATGGTTACGAAATGCTTCTGAATACGCAGCAAAATGTTGCAGAAAAACTGCAGCGAAAATGCAGCTAAAAGCTGCAGAAAACGCTGCTGAAATGCAGCAACACAATGTCTGCTTAATGCTGTTAAAAGTGCAGCAAAATGCTGTAGAAAACTGCAGCAAAATGCCTGCGAAAACCTGTTGAAATGCAGCAAAATGCTGAAGAAAACTACAACGAAAATGTTGTTAAAAGTACGGCGAAATGTTGTAGAGTTATCATATTGATTGAGACATTGACATAATAAGGAAAGACCCTAGGTCATAAACTATAATTGGTCGAATTGAGTAAACGAAATAAAGCGGAATAAATCTTATTTGGCGGCAAACCTTAAGATATAAGGTTTGGATGCCTTAAGAACAAGTTTAGAACGGGTCAAATCAACCAAACGGTTCATTGGGGCAAATGGGGAAGTCATTACCATTTGAATCCGGAATTTAATGTTGCCTTGTCGAGATGTTCCTCTACAGGTAAGCATAAAGGCAAAGGGCACGCGTTGTCCTAGCATATTAAGTGGAATTTGCAATGTACTTCTACTCGGTCATAACTTTGACCCGTCAGGTATTTATTATGATTTAAGAAGGCATGAATTAAAGGCTTAAGGTCTCCTAATGGGTCAAGTAGCGCATTCGGATAATAAATCGCTAAACTGGTGGAGAAACTAAGGATGTGAAACCGGATGTGAAATCTGGGTTTCTATATAATAAGAAAACATTCTCATATGTATGTTTTAAGAATTTGGTTAATTATTCTCGAATCTCATTAAACGGGTTAATGGGACCTATTTCTCTAATGTGCACACATGAAATATAAGTATTTTGAAGTCATGGTTTGACTTGGCCTAATATGGGTGGAAAATTTGTAAAAATTTCATAAACTCATACTGCTTATTCTTCGTTAAACCCAAATACCAACGATAAACACTTCCACTAATCTAAATGCTATATTATCAATCTCACTAACCATTTCTTGTGAAATGGTGTTAGGTAAATATGTGATGGAAGTTCTGGAGCAAGGATCAAGTCGTGAGAAGAACCAAACACACCCGAGCACTCATCAAGCTTCCGCACCAGAATTCAAGAGACTCCCGTTGCAACGCAAAAAAAAATATTAATATATGAGTTTAGAAAAAAAATGTATTGATTACAACGGTATAAGTTTTTCTTAAATATCAAAGCTTTAATCGGGAGTGGTTTTTAGTTAAGGCTATAACTCGTAAGATTAAGCAATAATTGCGTGTTTACGGGTTAGGGTCTTACACAAAAGATTGTTAACTCCTCCCTATACACAAGAAGCCAATGGTGTTAGTGCAAGGAAGAACAGAACAATTCTTGGTATTATGAAGAGTATGTTAAAAGTAAAAAATTTACCAAAACTGTTATGGGCAGAAGCCACTGCCACTACAGTAATAATTCTCAATATTTCACCCAGTAAGGCATTAGACATAAAAACACCTTTTGAATTGTGGTCTGGATCTAAACCACATGTAAACAATCTTAAGGTTTTTTGATGTATTGCATATGCCTCGTTTCCTGGTCAGGGAAAACAGAAGTTAGATGATCACTCACAAAAATGCATCATGATTGGTTATACTTCTCAAACACTCAGTGGATATAGGTTGTATAATCCTATAACCAAAAAGATCTTAATCAGGAGAGACCCAAAGTTCATTGAGGAGTCTTAATGGGACTGGAAAGGAAAGGAAGTTGAAAATAATTACATGCTATTGGAAGATTCGGCTCTAGAAAATGAGCTTGATGGCAATGTTGAGGCTGTTAATCCCAATAGTCCTCATGTGAGCAGTCAAAATGATGCAAGTGGTCATGATTCTAACAATGTTAATGAGATTGTAGGTAGTTCAGGAAGTACAAGTGTGCACGATCAGCTTAACACATCAACTGGTTCAAGTGAAGCTGTCAAGTTCAGAAGTCTGCAAGATATATATGCAAACTGTCAATTTGCATTGACTGCTGCTGATCCAATAACTTATGAAGAAGCAGCTGTTAAAGATGAATGAAAGGCTGTAATGAAGGAAGAATTGAATTCAATTAACAAAAATGACACTTGGCAGGTGGTTGATTATCCCAAAGGTGCAAATTTAATTGGACTCAAATGGTTGTTCAAGACTAAGCTTGGTCCTGATGGTGAGATAATAAAATACGAAGCAAGATTAGTGGCAAAGGGTTATGCTCGGAAGTATGGGGTGGATTATGAAGAAACTTTTGCACCTATATCCAGATTTGAAACCATTAGATTGGTTATAGCAGTTGCTGCTCACTATGGATGGCCTCTCTTTCAGTTGGATGTGAAGTCTGCCTTTCTTAATGGAGATTTGAATGGAGATATATTTGTTGAGCAGCCTGAAGGATTTGTAAAGACTGGGCAAGAACAAAACGTGTATAAGTTAATGAAAGCTCTATATGGGCTTAAACAAGCTCCAAGAGCTTGGTACCCTAAATTTGACTCTTATTTTGCAGGTGCTGGATACAGTTTGAGTCCAAATGAGCCTACACTTTATTTCAAAAGGGATGGAAGAAATGTCATCTATGTCTGTTTATATGTGGATGACATCATATACACAAGTTCTAATGTGAAGCTTGCAGTTGAGTTTAAAAGAAGTATGAAGTCCCAATTTGAGATGACTGATCTTGGTGTTATGTCTTACTTTCTTGGCATGGAGATGAAGCAAACAAAAGAAGGAGTTTTTGTTGGCCAAGAAAGATATGCAACAAACCTTATTCATAAGTTTGGTTTATACAACAGTGATAGTCTCCCTACACCCATGAATACAAGTGAGAAACATGAAGCTAATGATGGCACAAATTCTGCTGATGGTACTTATTATAGAAGCTTGGTAGGGGGTCTTATTTACTTAACACATTCAAGACGAGATATTGCCTTTGCAGTGGGTATAATATCAAGGTTCATGTAGAAGCCTACCAAGACCCATTTGGGAGCTACCGAGAGAATCTTGAAGTATATCATAGATACAGTTAATTATGGCTTATGGTATGCTAAGTCTAAGAAGAATGAGAATGTAGTTTTGATGGGATACAATGATAGTGATTGGGGAAATTCATTGGATGATAGGAAAAGTGTGTCAGCTCACACATTCACTATTGGAAGTAGTATGATCAGCTGGAGTTCAAAAAGCAGCAAGTTGTAGCATTATCAAGTGCTGAAGTTGAATATATCTCAGCAACTGATGCTACTTGTCAAGGAGTTTGGTTAAGGAGAGTGTTGGAAGATTTAGAGTTGGGACAACAACAAGCTACTGTCATTTTCTGTGATAATAATTCAGCCATATGTTTGTCCAAGAATCCAATACAACACAGCAGAACTAAGCACATTGATTTGAAGTACCACTTCATTAGAGATATAGTGACTAAAGGGCTAATTGAGCTAAGGTTTTGTTCTACTAATGATCAAGTGGATGACATTCTAACTAAGGCACTTAGCAGAGAGAAGTTTGAAGTTCAGAGAGCTACATTGGGTGTTCAGAAGTTTGAATTCAGAGGGGGTGTTGAAAATATAATTCAAACTCAAGACAGGGACTAATGTGAAACATTAAAGATTTATGCACGTTTGCATGCATGAGCCAACCGTTAGAAGTATTTAAATAATTCATCTTTAGATGAACGTTTGTGAGTCAATAAGTTGACCGGTTCTTTAGCATTTAGTTAGCAATTCAGTTGAGGTCTATCTCCTATTTAAGCAGCCTAGTGTCAATGTGTTTTGTATTCACTTTTCAAGCATTCTTGTTCTATTTCTTGTTTTTATACCAACATGTATATCTACTTAACTCATGTATTTATTTGAACAAACACCAGTCTAAGATCACATCAATAGATGATTCGAGTTAGTTCTTTATAAATATCCAGGTATTAGTATTAGTAGTTACAGGAGAGAATCACGAAGCCAGTCAGAGCCGTAGGTGGACAATTTAGTCGGTGGTTACATGGTGTTAAAACCCCCAGATATGTCGCATCACTCACGCACTCACTCACACACACACACACACACACACACACTCTCTCTCTCTCCCTCCCTCTCTCTCTCTCTCTCTCACTGTAATAACCACCATCATAATGTTAATCTTTCACTAAATGACATTGCAAGAGACGACGATACTGATGGTGGGTTTACAATGGAATCAATTGTTGGTGGCGGCGTTGGAAGTCTCACGTACTCGATATCGGTTGTGGGGCGGTGACGGTGGTGTAACGTTGCAGCTGCCATGGACTGCAGATGTGGCGGTGGTAACGGAGCAGACGACGGTACAGTCGGTGTGCTTTAGTTGTGTAATGTGGAAGAGTTAAAGAAAGAGTGAGGAAGAAGAAAGTTTCTTGCGTGAATATTTGACTTTCGAGAGTGAGATAGAAATTGAGTGGATTTGTTCTTTTTATACAATAAGCAAAGTTTAGTGGAAAAAATTAAAACAGGGAAAGTAGACTACTACCTAAGATGTTTTGAATTAATATATAGAGTAATATGCTGGATTGTTGCAACCCTTTATATATGTGTAAGTATTTCAGCGTATGAAAACCAAGCATACATGGGCCACTAAGAAACAGTTCACCCAAAAAAAATAAAAAATACATACTTACATTTCAATGAAACAAACATTAAGCATCAACACAACTTTTAAGTTTCAAAGTTCAAACAAGTTATCAAAGTACCAAACCAAATAGCCTTAACCCTATTGGGGAATGGTTCGTACCAAAACACATAGTTTTCATCTTCCTAATGTTTCAAGAACAAATCATACCACACCACATCGGCAAACATGAGTAATATTAACAAAAGTGGCAAACCAAATGTTAGGAAAAGTCAACTAAAACACAAACCATACCAAACCGACCAAAAGTTCCGAACCAAGTGTTAACTCCATTTCCTTGAGTTTACTTAATCCTTGTCATGCGCCATCCCTTTTCATTTTTCCTTTTTATCAAATCTTTAATCACTATAGGAAAAACAAAAGAAAAATAAAGTTAACGCACCATTGTAGACCAAAATATATGAATTATATAACTATACACATGTGATAATATAAATCAGAAAGTGGTATACCCATGGCAACGTCGTCATCAATGGTGAAGGTTAGTGTGGGCCTGGGGTGCCGTGGCCTCCTTCGTGTTTTGGCTCAGTGGTGGAAGTTGGCGATTTTCATAAGTAATTTTTATATTGATTGAGTTCGGCCCCTGCCGATTTGATCCTCTGGCCCCTACGATATGAAAATATTAAGTCCGGCAGAGTTGATCTTCAAGCTTCGCCACTGGTCGTCATCCTTTAATATATCATTTACATAATCCACAATTGGTTTCATTGACTTTCTCACCCAATCTTAGGTGCAAATCAAAGCTTCAACAATGCTAGTTGACAGCTTTGTCATGTAAGTGTCTAGTACACGACCGTCAGTGCTAAACCCGGACTCGGATGCGACTATGGAAATTTGAATTTCAGAAATACCTAACAACTGTACAAAGATAACAAACAATAAGTAATGATAAAAACATGAAAAAAAAAGGTAAATCAAGTTACCTCTAGCCATCCATGACACGATGGGGAATCTAATTGCATTTTTCCACCACTTAAGTATGTCAAATCTTGTGCTAAAACTCGGTTTCGACTCATCTAAGCACCTTTTTAATTCTGTTTTCATCACAACCAATTCACTGTCTTCTTTATTTAGAAACTCTATGAAGAATTCATTGCCATCATCACATTCAACGACATCATCATCAATGAAATGTGTCGTTACAAACTTGAAATCGCCGTTAGAACAATATGACTATGTATGGGTCAAAAATTAATGATGCGTTTATGCATTACCCAATCATGTCTCGGATGTCTTATTGACTTGGCTTTTTAAAAAACCAATAAGTCAATAAGTTATTTCCAAACAAAATCCCAAACACCCTCTAAGTATGGAGGAAGAAGACTGACCATTGTACATTTTAAATCTAGCATGCCTCTTAAAAGTAACATTATTTCATTATATTTAACCTATTTGTGTCTGTCCCATAAGTAAAAGTGACTAAAGTGAGGGTTGGCATGCGTCAAAGACTTACAATGCAACATAAATACTATTACGCTTTACATTTAGTCACATTATTATTCAACTACTTTAAAATTGTACAAATTGGTATTATCAAAAGTAATTCACTTTCTATCATGTTTTAAGAAAAAATCATCATTTTACTTTGAAAATAATGTGAAAATGCATACCGCCCAAACACAATAAAGTAACAAGGGTATACAAACTCACATATTCGTTGTCAATAACCATGTGTTGCCGTGTATAGGATCAAATGAACATCACAAATCTGCACGAGATTTAACACATGAAAACCTAACATTACCTCCCATGTCGCTTAACCAAACACATTGTGGCCAGTGACTATTACTTGAAGTGTTGTTGGGCATAATTACCTAGGGATAATCTCGATACTAATACTAGACCGAAAGTACATATCTCAAAAAATCCCCAAAATTGGTCGCCGGTACAGTACTGTATTTTAAGATAAAAGTCAATAAAATACATGTACCTTACTGAATTGGTGCCGATTCAAATGTACCAATACTAAAAACACCAAAAAGTGGGAATCGAAGATAATTCGGTACGTTAAATTCAGTATAGGTTCGGTTTCGGCACCCAGTAGTATTTTCTCATCCCACCCGCCACCGAGCACTATGCTCACTAGTGTCACTGGGCACCATCTCCTAACTTACGTTAGGACTTGTCGGCATTAAGCTTTTTTTACCATGTCACTAGTGACACTCCCTGGTGTCGCCAATCTCACTGTCGCCTAATCTTTGGGAATCATTAGGATTCGAGCTTCTTCCCTAACCCAAGCCTGTGAGTGTCACCGACAAACCAAGTGTCGTTGTAAACGCAATACTAGTTTCGTCGGATGAACTTTCAATCTTTCAAGGTTCGTTTCGTACTCAAAAACACATTTTTTACATTTAAAAGGTTTATATAACTCCCATGAAACATGATCTCATGTTTTTAGGCTCATAGCATGTAAACATCCAATATTTGTGAAGAAAACTCAAGTTTTACCCAAAACCCTAAAACCATCAGAAGCTTAGATCTAAGCTCGAATCTTACATGTTTCTAGGTACAAGAATTGTTTTGATGATCCATATTCGATTTCCAATCTTCCTCAAGATTCAAACCCGTGAAATCCTTAACCTGATTCTTGAGTTCACCAATTTTCTCTCTTTAAAATTCTTGTGAAAAAAGATGCCAATGAGGCATAGTTTTTGGGTTTGCTATTGGTACATCCCTATTTTGTCTCTCTGTATATACATGTATAGATATACAGAGAGAGAAAATAAGGAGGGTGTCAAATAGCTAAGACGGGTGTATCATTTCAATAGGCCCACCCTAGGATTTTCCATCATTTCTTTATTTATATAGTAAGGATTATAGTCCATACTTTTGTCATGCACCTTCTAATTTGGGAGCAATCCACCCATAGCCATTTCCGCCCATTAACTAAATTAACCCACAATAATTGACAAAACCCAAATATTAATTTTTACACATTCGACTACTACAGTTTTCGTGGTGTTACATCTAATGTTCCACATCACAACGGTTTTTTATATATATAATTGTTTTCATTCTACTAGCTAAATTGCGGCTTGACGTGTGGTTAATAAGGTCTTTAGATTTTTTATTTCCTTTGCTATAGTGAGTTCATCAATACAATTTGAGTTCCCATACATCCTAACGGGCGGGCGCTCTCAAGTTGATTACCTGGGAGTTGTGAGTATTCGGCCTAGGCACAGAGTACTTAATAAGTACTTGGACATGGTAATTATAAAGATATTAATTTTCGGTAAATTATATATATGTCAAGTGCCATAATTTTACTACATTTATAATAAGATATTAATTTTCGGTAAATTATATATTAATTTTCGGTAAATTATATATATGTCACCACCACCAGAACCACCTCCTATTCCGCCACCACCACCAAAATGCTTAAAATCATGTATATTACTTGCCCTATTTTTTTCAAAAAAAAAAAATATTGGGAAGTCAGAGTTTCCAGAGTTTACCAAATAAGGAGGGTTTTCTCTATAACCATTCCCTATGTAAATATATATATATATATATATATATAAAAAATGGTATATGTTTAAATACTATAGTATTTAAAATTGATATTTATTTCTAGTAAAATGTGGTTCATTTATTTATATTATAGACATAAAAACTATTTTTATATTTTTAAGTCAAATTGGTCTCGAGTTAATCACCAAAATCTGAATCTTACTGATATTGACCGCACTCGACGTAATTAGCCGAAGTTGAAGAAAATCAACTCCACAAATACCTTGTAGTGGTTATTCATTAAGTACTCAACCGTCTAGACCTAGTTTTACAACTACAACTAGTTTTACAACACTGTTTAGAAATATAAAGTCAATTTTTAACAGCCAACGAATACAAGCCTTATAGGGTAATCTCAATGACAAAACGCAACTCCATACATCCGCAATCATAAAAACCCTGCACCGTCCTCAGTTTCAAAAAAATCCCGTCATCAAAGACCCATTGAAATAAAACTCAGTTTGAATCAAATTCAAACATAAAACATCTCACCATTAGCCTAGCCAAATCTTCACCTCCTCTCCTATACCACCAGTTGAATTACCGCTCATGATTTGTCAAGTCAAATTTCATTCGGTGGGAAATTGGCATTTTACTATTTTACCAATCACTGCCCAACCCACATCGATCTCCTAAACGGCTACACCAGCCTTGGGTTCAACAATCCTTAACCCCACCTGGCCTTCACCTACGCTTCACGGACCCACGTTCCATACACGTGTTATCTTCTAGCTTTGCATGCCGAACTCCCTCTTTTTTTATATACTCTCTGTGCTCGTTTAATTTCCCCAAGCACCTCTAAATAATTCACCTTAGTTTAACAATGGTCTCTCGTATCATATCCTTTGTTCTTGTACTGGCGGTTGTGGTGGTTCTATCTTATGGAGCTGCCGCAAGAGGAGGAGGTTCCGGTGGCCAAAGGTGGCGGTGGGGGTGGGACCCGTTGATTCGGTCACCGGTGGATGACGTGGAAGAGGAGGTTGATGACAAGATGACAAATGGCACCAGGTGGGCTGTACTCGTCGCCGGTTCGAATGGATATGGTAATTATCGGCATCAGGTGAGTCATGAGTTGATTAAATTATATAATGAATGTTAGCTTTGGCTAATGTCTTTAGATATAGTAATATCGTTATATTTAACGGCAAATTTGGATGACTGAGGATCAATGGAGTAATATCGTCTATATAATTAGGTTTTATTTGTAATTATACTTGTTATTAATAGCAATTATATTGTAATCATTGTAAATTCCTAAATCATAGGAAAGTTAGTTGTACACATTTACTAGTTTCCTATTATTGTGTCAATCTTTGTATTATATAATGGAGGTTAATGAATGAGAAGAATTATTCAGAAAATATCATACCTTCCTATATGGTATCAAGAGAAAACCTGTGCTCTTGACTGCCACCCTAGCCGGCCCTACGCCACCTTCCGCCCCTTCTCCTTCTTCAACCTCCCTCCCCCTTCCTTCCCCTCTCCCTTCATGGACCTCTCAATCCATCCTGCCATGGCAGTCACGAACATTAAGAACATGATTCCTCTCGTTCTTGAAGACGAATCATCGCACTATTCAACCTGGACAGCCCTTTTCGAGGTGCACTGTCGTGCTTATCAGGTTTACGAACACCTCCAACCCAGACCTCCCTCTGCTGCTCCCCCCGGCTCCTCTTCTGAAACCGATGCAGCCAAAGCCACTGCAGCCCAGGCAGCGGCCGATGTCCTTTGGGCTCGGCTTAACGCCTTGGTCTTGCAGTGGATATACGGGACCATCTCCAAATCTCTTCTTCATATTATCATAGTTCCGGGTCAATCTGCTTATGAGGCGTGGCTCGCGATTGCTGAACACTTTAATGATAACCAAAGTGCTCGGCAAATACATCTTCAACAACAATTTTCCAATATCTCCAAGCTCGGGTCATCCACTTCTGCCCCATTTCATGATCCTACCACTTATCGCAGTTTGGCAGGCGCATTACAGTATCTTACATTCACCAGACCTGATATCTCCTACGCAGTTTAGCAAATATGCATGCACATGCACTCCCCTTCTGATGATCATTGGAATGCTCTTAAGCGAATCATCCGGTATATACAGGGCACCACGGGGTTCGGTCTCACTCTCAATCCGGCTCCAGATATCTCCCTTCGTGCGTACACTGATGCTGACTGGGCCGGATGTCCAGACACTCGCCGATCCACTTCTGGTTACTGCGTATATCTTGGCGACAACTTAATCTTCTGGTCCTCCAAACGGCAACCTACGGTATCTCGCTCCAGTGCAGAAGCTGAATACAGAGGGGTCGCCAATGTTGTCTCCGAAATCTGCTGGACTCGTAACATCATGCTTGAGCTTCGTCAACCGCTTCTTAAGGCTACACTTGTTTACTGTGATAATGTCAGTGCTATCTACCTCTCCGGTAATCCTGTTCAACACCAACGCACCAAACATATTGAACTGGACATTCACTTCGTCAGAGAGCCGGTACAACGGGGGTGTGTTCGTATTCTACACATCCCTTCTCGCTACCAGATTGCAGACATCTTCACCAAAGGCCTACCGCGAATACTATTTGATGACTTTCGCTCCAGTCTCAACGTTCGTCAACCTCCCGATTCGACTGCGGGGGTGTAATAGCAATTATATTGTAATCATTGTAAATTCCTAAATCATAGGAAAGTTAGTTGTACACATTTACTAGTTTCCTATTATTGTGTCAATCTTTGTATTATATAATGGAGGTTAATGAATGAGAAGAATTATTCAGAAAATATCATACCTTCCTATAGTTATTATGGTTTTTTTGTCATTAATAAGACGAGTGACGCTACAAGGTTTTAATTTTTCTATGTAACTAAAGTTTTTGTTGTAATACACTTATATGAGTAGCTTAACTCTTTATAGGGGAACTAGGATATCCGGTAATTAACCCGCCTATAACCAACTTGAGGGGCTGTTTGGTTGATTAACTGCTAAATCATTAAGATGGTATGAATGTTTAAAAGGCTCTGAATGGTTAAGAGCTGAATCATTCAGCATCCTTTATTAGCTTAATGGTTCAGCACTTAGCCCAGCCCATAACCTTCCTAGCCTAGAAATAAGCTAAGTGATCCTATACACCTCTAAGCTAGAGGTTTCAAGATTGGTAGCTAGGGTTAACACTTTTAAGTAGGTAACTATTATTGTGAGTGATTATTTCTGAAATATATAAAAAAGTATTTTTTTTTAATTTTTAAATGATACATGAACCAAACTACAACCTCAGATTCATTATATAAATTTAAATCAAATTTCAATTTATATATAGTTGTTACTAGAATAAAAACCCACAATTAAAACTCTATACTTTTGAGTCTTAATTGACAGAAGTTTTGATATGTTTGAGATTTTATTGTAGAAGTTTCTTTGTTATTAATTAGATTAAGAGATGAAAAACATGAATCAAGTTAATAAGTGATTGTCGTTGGGTATAAATGGTCGTTGGACTGTGTCATTGATGATAAAATTTCATTATTGTACCACAGGCAGATGTTTGTCATGCTTATCAAGTACTTAAAAAGGGAGGTTTGAAAGATGAAAACATAGTTGTGTTCATGTACGACGATATTGCAACAAATGCTTTGAATCCAAGGCCTGGCGTCATTATCAATAGCCCGAAAGGTGACGATGTATATGCAGGTGTGCCAAAGGTACATTACGAAATATAAATGGGATCTTCGTGATTAAAAATCCGTTGGCTACTGAAATGACATTAATCCATCAATTAAGTATAGGTTTTACTATATATGTAGGATTACACAGGGAAGAATGTAACCATAGATAATTTGTTTGCCGTGCTTCTTGGTGACAAAAAATCAGTAAAAGGTGGAAGTGGGAAGGTTGTCGATAGCAAACCAGATGACCGAATATTTCTTTTCTACTCCGATCATGGAGGTCCTGGAGTGCTCGGTAAGTGTTCAAAGTTTCATTTATGAGTTGACAAATCATAATGTCTCATTAGTGTAACTTTGGTTGTAGGGATGCCTAACGAGCCTCATCTTGTAGCAAAAGACTTGGTAGATGTCTTGAAAAAGAAACATGACATGGGTACATATAAAGAAATGGTAACTTAATTGTATGGACATATAGTCCCAATAAAATTTTGTTATCTTAGCAAAGAAAAAACATTTAAGTATCCAAACAAACGGTTGTATTGTTATATTTATGAAAGAAATTAATTAATGTAGGTTATATACTTGGAAGCATGTGAGAGTGGAAGCATCTTTGAAGGCATACTTCCCGAAGACCTTAACATATATGCTACAACTGCATCAGGGGCTCAAGAGAATAGTTTTGGGACATATTGTCCTGGGACGGAACCTTCTCCACCGCCCGAGTATATAACTTGCTTGGGAGATCTATATAGCGTTGCTTGGATGGAAGATAGGTACTTTTGTTTCATGCATCCATTCAAGTATATTGACATGCTTGTACATGTTTTCCTTTTCATTTGATTGTATGTGGTTTGTTTAAGATTTATGAATCCTACTTAACTTTACATGGGCTATTTTCACTAGTGAGACACACAACCTGAAGAAAGAATCTCTTGAACAACAATTCATCAAGGTTAGCCAAGATAAAGTGTACTTTTGTTATCGTAGGCTTATACGCGCTTGTAAGATTTATTTTAAAATTAGTACAATTTCATCTACAGGTGAAGAAGAGGACATCTAATTCCAATACATACAATTCAGGTTCACATGTGATGGAATATGGCACCAAAGACATTAAGCCCGAGAAGGTTTCTTTGTATCTAGGATTCGATCCAGCAACCGTAAACCTCCCTGCTAATCAGATTCCCTTTGATAAGCTGATTGGCGTAAATCAAAGAGATGCTGATATTATATTCTTGTGGGAAAGAGTACGTATTTGTGTTCATTTTGTTGCTCTCTGGGTACAAAAGTAAGCTTTTTGAACGTTATATAGTAACCTATGATATGTTTGTCATTACTTGCAGTACAAAAAATCATCAGAATCAATAAGAGCTGAAGTTCTGAGAGAGATTACGGAGACGTTGACACATAGGGGGCATTTGGATAGTAGCATTGACATGATTGGGGTGCTTCTTTTTGGACCAAAAGATGGTCGTAATATCCTACATTATGCTAGAGATCGCGGGTTACCTCTAGTGGATGACTGGGAATGTTTGAAATCTACGGTACGTGCTACACTTATAGTATAAACTACAAACTTGTCGACTTTTTGTTATTTTATATGACCATGTTGTAGTATATGAGCGATTTGCTAAATGAGATTGGTGTTGATGTAGGCTC
Organism: Ambrosia x helenae; assembly: GCA_030844895.1. NCBI lineage: Eukaryota > Viridiplantae > Streptophyta > Magnoliopsida > Asterales > Asteraceae > Ambrosia > Ambrosia x helenae. Next base: position 115,374,869 of record CM061229.1, on the reverse strand, counting down.
GGTTATTTGAGAAACATTGTGGGTTGCTAACTCAATATGGCATGAAGCACATGCGTGCGTTTGCAAACATATGCAATAGCAAGGTTGAGAAGACCATGGTCGAGGAAGTGTTTATTGCGACCTGTGGCGGGAAAAATGTCGGACCATATGGTACTTTTGGTGCTTATAGTGTTTGATTTCATTCATGTTCGATCTCATGTCATGTTTATTTTATAGCATCACAGTACTTGATCGGTTTCGTTTCTAGTAAGTTTGTGCATGTTTCAAGTAAAAATAAATGTATAATGTGTATTCTTGAAAAGGTTGTAACATAAGTCGTGTTTTAATTAAAGGGTATTTGTTGTATCCATACAAATGGAGAGCAAGTGGGTCGGGGGTCCAATTTGAGTCCAATTTATTGTGGGGTTAGGATCAAATATACAAGATACTTTTTTTTAAGAAGGGTGAGAAGGATTGTGATCCATTGATCATATATTTGAAGGGTTGAGATTAGTTTGTTTGAAAAAAATAAATAATAAATTAGAGGAAGTGCATAAAAGGAAACCACATTTGTTGACTTTCTCTCTCCACATGCAGTGCACATGTCAATTCTTCTCATCATTTTAAAACGTCTATAACTTTTTCATACGACATTTTTTTTTTCAAAAAAATTTCACCATATTAACGAGCGTTTTTTATCTTTAATATAAGTACCACATTGCTACATTAAAATTGAAAAAAAAAATCGTGCTAAATGGCTTTTCTTCTCCGTTGTGTCTTCTGCTCGTTCATTGTGTTATAGTATGCATGTGTGCTTTATAAATATGTTATTTATGTTTTTTTAGTCTACACATGATTTAACTTTGTCCATTGTGTTTTTAGTATGCTTTTCATTGTGTTTTACACAAATGAGTTTTGTATTTAGGTGTACATTGTGTTTTATTATGTTTTTCATTGTGTTTAAGTGTATTATTCATTGTGTTTTAGTCTTTTGTTCATTGTGTCTTTAATATGTCGTCCATTGTGTTTTATTAGACTGTTCATTGTGTTTTATACCCTATTGTTCATTGCATATTTAATTGGTACTCATTGTGTTTTACATTATCTCCATTGTGTCTTACACAACTGAGTTTTCAACTTTTTTTCCAAAAGTTTTCATTGTGTTTTCATCTTTTGTTTTACACAATTGGGTTTTTAACTTTTTTTTTCAAAAGTATTTATTGTGTTTTAGTCTTCTGTTCATTGTGTCTTTAGTATGTCATCCATTGTGTTTTACGCAACTGGGTTTTTCACTCTTTTTTTTCAAAAGTATTCATTGTGTTTTAGTCTTCTATTCATTGTGTCTTTAGTATGTTGTCCATTGTGTTTTACTAGACTCTTGATTATGTTTTATACCCTATATTTAGTTGGTGTTCATTGTGTTTTACACTCCATTATGTCTACACAAGTGGGTTTTGAATTTTTTTTCAAAAGTATAACCGTATGGTACTCATATTAAAGGTAAAAAGACGCTCAATTTTATGGTATAATTTTTTTTTTTAAAAGATGACGTATAAAAAAGTTACGGACATTTAAAAATGAAGGTGGAAATGGCATTTGACTTGCATGTGCATATGTTTTTAACAAAATTACTCCTCACACTTGTTTAATCCTTTGGACATATGTCATTTTCTAGTGACTTCTCACCCTTCTCATTTTTTATAGCCTTTGTAGAATAACCTAACCCTTTATTATGACCCTAATTGTTTCAAAGAATTGGATAAATTAGTATTAGTAATGTTGCTAAAGGGTAACATGCATAGCTTAATAGTGTTAGTAATGTTGCTAAAGGATAACATGCATAGAAAATTTAAAAATCATTATTAATGCACAAAAATAATCAAATAGAAAATATAATATTTTATTGCTTCATAGTAAATTTTTCATTTTTAGCTTAATAGTGTTAAAAGAAAATACTATTTCCTTTAATGATGAATTTATCAAGATAAGTATATGTGCATTTTGAGTGTACATTTTCCATCTTATATCCTCTGCTAATGTGCTCCTGTCTGGCTGTCTTTTGGGTGATATAAAATAGAAAAGAACGAGAATAGTTTCCTGCCCCACATAGGGGCAATACCCCCCCCCCCCCCAACCACACACACAACTACGGTGATATGGTTTAGCCCCTATTTAACGCCTGTGGAAGGCTTGGCGGGGGAGGGGGTCGATCCTTTTGGGAGAGGAGTGTTGCTTATATCCCTTTCACACTAATCCAATAGGATGGTCAATGAGTTGATCCTATCTTATTTCAATGTTTATCAAGGCAAGATCAATGTGTATGTATTATATTAGATGTAGTTGCACACTAGTTATCCACTATAAATCAGTGGATTTCTCTGACAAACAAATACATTGATCAATCAATCAATCAATCAAGCCCAGTAAAATCCCACAAATAGCAAAGCTATTAGTAGGGTCTGGGGAGGGTGGATGTAGGCAAGCCTTACCTCTACCCCTAGGGATAGAGAGACCGCTTCAAGAGAGACCCTCTGCTCAAAAACACAACGACAAAAAAAAAAAAAAAAAAAAAAAAAAGGTATACACACACACAACTACTGGTAACATCATAAACATTGAGAACAATGCATCGAAAGAATAGATACTATACCACCATAAAACAATCTATGCACATACATATAAAATCCATATAACGTGAAAAAAAAAAAAAAGAAAAAAAAGAAAAAAAGAAGACCCTATGAAACACCTAAAATACATTTTTCCATATCCTAATAGTCCTTAACCTTTATCCTTCGCCTCCATAAACCCCTATCATGGACCATGTCCTCAGAGAGGTGCAACCCCAGTAAATCTTGTCTAACCCGCTCATCCCACGTCAATTTCGGTCTGCCTCTACTCCTCTTACCTTCCACAGTGAGACCTTCTACCACTCTAACTGGCGCAGTCGTCTGTCTCCTCTTCACATGCCCAAACCATCTCAATCTCCCCTCTTTTATCTTATCCGAGATACTAGCTACCCCCAATCTATCCCTTAAAACCTCATTTCTTATCCTGTCTAACCGTGTGTGTCCGCACATCCACCTCAACATCCTCATCTCAGCTACCTCCATCTTCTGTACTTGCAGTTTCTTGGATGCCCAACAGTCAGAGCCATATAACATAGCCGGTCTAATAGCTACCCTATAAAACTTCCCCTTTAAGTTCGTTGGAAATCTTCTGTCGCACAAAACCCCAGTAGCTGCTCTCCACTTACACCATCCAACCTGGATGCGGTGGGCTACGTCACTATCTATCTCTCCATCCCTTTGTACAAATGATCCTAAATACTTAAACTTAGTTACCTGTGGCACCACCTGTCCCTCAATGGTAATCTGAGTGTCCTCGTCATTGCCCACGCCACTAAAGTCACAGTGCAGGTACTCCGTCTTGGATCGACTAATCCTTAAGCCTTTACTTTCTAGCGCTACACGCCACTCCTCTAGCCTCTCATTCAAACCTTGTTTACTCTCGGAGACTAACACAATATCATCTGCAAAAAGCAAGCACCACGGGACCGTCTCCTGGATCAACTTTGATAACTCATCTAGGACAACCGCAAACAGGAAAGGGCTCAAGGCAGACCCTTGATGGAGTCCTATTTCTACAGGGAAAGATTCAGTTTCTCCTACAGGCGACCGAACGCTAGTCTCCGTCCTAACATACATATCTCTAATTAGGTCTATATACTTCCCAGAAACCCCTCTACTCTCTAAACTGTCCCAAATCAGTGTACGAGGCACGCTGTCATATGCCTTTTCAAGATCAATGAACGCCATATGCAAATCTCTCTTCTTCTCCCTATATTTTTCCATCAATCTCCTAAGGATATGTATAGCTTCTGTAGTAGACCGCCCTTGCATGAAACCAAATTGGTTAACCGTAACTTGAGTTTCTCTTCTAAGTCTAGACTCGATTACTCTCTCCCATAATTTCATAGTATGTCCTAGCAGTTTAATCCCTCTATAATTCCCACAACATTGGGCGTCTCCTTTTTTCTTATACAAAGGTACTACTACACTAGTCCTCCATTGATCTGGCATCCTTCCAGATTTGAAAATAAGATTGAATAACGTTGTTAGCAATTGAACTCCGACTTCTCCCATACACTTCCACGCCTCAATCGGAATGTTATCCGTCCCAACCGCTTTAGCCCTTCCCATCTTACTAAGTGCTGCTCTTACCTCTCCTTGTGTGATACGTCGACAATAACAATTATTCCTTTGGAGCCTTTGAGTAGACGAGTTGTCATTTTGTTGTTGGAAATCCCTCCCATTGTTGAAGAGATTTTGGAAGTACGTTTGCCACCGCGACTTAATGTCATGTTCCTTGACTAAAACGCGTCCATTCTCTCCCTTTATAAACTTCACCACCCCTAAGTCCTGCCTCCTATGCTCCCTAGCTTTTGCGATCTTGAACATATCATGCGCCCCCTCTTTTGTTTCCAGGCGTTCATACATCCTTTTGTAAGCTGCATTCCTCGCTTCTGTCACTGCCTTCTTCGCCTCCCTTTTGGACTGTTTGTATCTCTCCCTCAAAATCACTCGCTCCTCCTCCTCTGTGCACCCCAAAAGATCTCTAAAACACCCTTGTTTATCCCTTATTTTAGCGTGAACCTCCTCACTCCACCACCATGACTCCGTATACCCACCCACTTTTCCTGTTGTCATCCCTAAAGTCTCCTTCGCCACATTTGTAATGGCATTTGCCAAGTCCTTCCACATTTCGTTTGCATCCCCTTCCGCTCGAGTTGATGTCATCGATATGACCTTATCTCTAAATAGATCAATCTTTTCGCCCTTCAAATTACCCCATCTAATTCTAGGTCGCAAAAAGCTTTCCCCCTTGGCCCGCCTATCTCTCAAGATTAAATCTGCCACTAATAAACGATGTTGAGCCACTGCTGCCTCCCCTGGTATGACCTTGCAGTCCCTCCACCATCTTCGGTCACCAAGTCTCATTAAAAGATAATCAATCTGTGTGTTACGACCACCACTGCTAAAAGTAATCAAATGCGACTCACGTTTCTTAAAGAAGGAGTTTAAAATACCTAGATTATGGGCCACCGCGAACTCTAGGAGATCCCTACCCTGGTCGTTCCGACCACCAAAAGCAAAGCCCCCATGTACCGCCGAAAAACCATCGCTATCCTTTCCAATGTGGCCATTAAAATCACCTCCTATGAAATTTTTTTCCTCCCTGGGTATGGCCCTAACGACCATATCTAGGCAATCCCAGAAATCCCTCTTCTCCTGATCCCCTAGTCCAGCTTGTGGGGCATAAGCGCAAATGACTACAAATACTTCATCACCTAGTACTAACCTCAACACCATAATCCGATCATTGTGTCGTATCACCTCTACTACATTATTGTACAATTCTCTAGCCACTAGAAATCCTACCCCATTCTTCGACCCATCGGACCCCGAATATAACAACTTATAACCATTGCGCTCATCCCCCTTTTGTCCTTTCCACCTAGTCTCTTGAAGGCATGCAATCTCTACCCTACGTTTTTTTAGTGTATCTATCACCTCCAACAACCTACTACTTAGTGTACCTACATTCCACGAGGCCACACGTAAAATATACCCCGAGATCTTACCCTTTCCCGCACCTCTCGTCCTTGGACACGATCTCACGGAAAAATCATGGTTTCTACTACCTATTATTGCTACCAATCACCCCTCGCTTGAATATTTTGAAAAATATTGGGTTTGTACAAAATATGTTTATGTTAAGGAAAGAAAGCACCTGGGCCGGAGAAGATGTATGAAAACGAAAAATTGAACCTATTTGATTGGACAGTTCGTCGGATCTGTTTCGTTTGGAGTAGATGAGTGACCTCGCCGGGTTTATACCTGCAAAACAATGGAAAACGACCGACGAAACAAGGCGTTTGCCGGTGGAAAAGTACAAACGACCGTTGGACCTAATAAATTGCCGGTGGAAACGTACAGCCGACCGTTAATTATAGAATATGATTGTGTTCTTTAACAATAATCGATTTATCGTCAATGATCCGTATGTCTACACTAATCCTTATAATATTGTTAATACTTATTTGAAATTCAAAAGTAATTTTTTCTTTTTTCGAAAACCGAATTGAAATGCGAAAATCACAACTGGAATTGGAAAATCTGACAGTAAATGACACAAAGCGAAAATCACATTGATGATTATTTAAATTCAGTAGGAACCAGGGTGCACTGTGGAACCAAGGTCGGTTCAGCCGTTTTGAAGGCACAAAGCGAAATAAAAATTTGGGCCCTTCAAATCTTTTTTTATTTTATTTATGATTTCAATTTTTACATTTATTGGAAATTATTAATAAGGGTACAAGTGATAAAGAATGTGGCAACATCAGATAGTAGATAGTTGTCCTTTTAAACTAAAGTTTTAATTTGATAGAGGATATTGTTAAAAAACGCATAGTAGTGAGATTCGAACTCAAGCCAGTATGGAAGTAAAACATGACTAACACCACTAGACTACATTCAAACTTATTAATTAGGGTCTGTCTATTGGCACCCCCTCAACTTCTATTTTAACCCCCTCCGAAGCGCCTCACTTAGGCCTAAGCGAGGCGCTTCGGCCACATTAATTACAAATCAGTACGAGGTTGAATGGGAGTTTGAAAAAAAAGGGGGCCAAGCGCCTCGCTTTGGTCAAAGCGAGGTGCTTGGCAACAGGGGGGATGAATCTGGACATTTTGATGTTGGGAAGGGTTTTGTTTGGATTTTTTTTGTTTTTTTTGTTTGTTTTGAAGTGTTCTTTTTTTTTTTAAGTGTTTTTTTTTTTGTTTTTAACTTTTTTATCTATTTAGCGTTTTTATCTATTGTAATTTTTTTAAATTTAAAAATTTTAAAAACACCGAAATAACCCGTGTTTTTTTTAAATCTTTTTTATTGATTTAGGGTCTTTATCTATTGTAATTTTTTAAAATTTAAAAAACAACGTAATAACCCTAATCAAACTATAATTAATCAAGTAATCCCAACTTTAACCTTTTTTTAGTATTAGTTTAAAAAAAACAGGGGCACATTTGTAATTCCTAGGATTTTTAGGCCTACTTTGGTATTTATACCCTCTGTCTCCTCGCTCTCTCTTTAAACGAACACATTTGGTCACTTCATTTATACCAAAAACAGGGGCATATTTTGGTATCTACACGTTTCTCTCTTTCTCTCTAACCATTCATCTTCTCTGTTACAAAATATAAACTAAAACCCTTGTCTTGTTTGATTGTTCCTTACAACACAATGAACATTTATAATCTTTCTGTACCTGTGGCCAAACGAACTCGGCTTCAAACACTACTTTATGCTCAAAGTAATATTACTACTTTATCATGCATAAACTGGTCACATATATATATATATATTTTTGTTTTTATTTTCCAACACATTTATTTTTGCTGTAACATTGTTATGATGACTGATATTATGTTTGATGATCGTGTGTTTATGTTTTAATGAAACCAATCAAGGGTTGTTCGGTTCTCGAAAGCGGAACAGAGAACCAGGGATTATTCAGTGTGATGTTGATGATGATAATGAAGTTATTGTTGTTGATGATCATGATGATGATTGCAGTGCTTCTGAACCAACTAGTCAACATGGTAATAATGTCTACTAACGTTTATAATCGAATGTTTACTGTTTGGATATCATTGGTTTTACTGGCTTGCAATTTATAATTTGGTTTTAGTTCGTTTATTATTTATGGGTTTAGTATTTATTAGACAATTAAACATTCAAAACACCCAACATATATATATAAACAAACGATCAAAATGCATAATAATAATAAGGGTAATAAGTTTGTCCATACACATCATAAAAAAAAATACAAGTAAAATGAGTCTACTGCGGCGGTGGTGGTGGTGGGGCCCCCTGTGCTGGTCCACGGTGTGGTGGTGGGCGTAACTCTACCTGCCAATGCCTCGCCATCGCCTGCATCGCGTCGACCGTCCACTCCTGAACCTCCCGGAGCTCACCGATGCGGCGATCCATGTCCTCTGCCACGAAACGCGCAGCAGGAGTGAGGTCATCATAAATATGACGGGGGTACTGCTGCTGTGGTGGCGGCGGAGGAGGTGGGGGGGGGTCATCGTCGTCAGCCTCGTCGTCCTGACCCGCCATCTCTACCAGGAGAGGCTCTCCCGGATGCACCTCAACGTAGGGCGGTATATCCTGGAAAGTAGGAAGGGGGGCCGGCGCAAAAGCCCTCCTGGTACCGATAGCTCGAAACCGATGCACACCCTTCGAGACCTTGAAGAGGATCCCCATGCTCCGGGCATTGGCCTCACCCAGCACTACCGATGGGATCGAGGGCAGCAAGTGATGGTCGGTATCTGGCGAGAGCCCCAGATGACGCGCGATGTAAGTGATGAACGCCCCGCCAAAGAGATGTGCGCGAGCCTGGCGCATGTGGCAGCACTTAAAGTAGTCGACCAGGGACGCGGCTAGGTTGCACGGCTGCCGCATAATCAAACAGTACAAAAAGAAAAGGTCAGTCTGGTTGACCTTCTCCCGACTGTTCCCCCGTGCTGCGATAGAGGTGGCGATCGCATGCTGAAAGTAATAGTACAGGGGGTCCCTAATCGACGTCGCCTTCGCTGTATTCTTACCAAAGTGCGACTTGGCGATGAACCTCCAAAACCTGACCAGGGTCGGCCTATCCACCGTAATGAGAGCGTCCCGGTACAACGCAGACTCAGTCTCCGGGGCTGTGTACAACCCCGAAGCAACAGCAAACTCCTGCAAAAAAAAATTGTAAATATTAACAACTTTGGTAACATAATAATAAAATGACAGATAATTGAAATAACATACCTCATAGGTCATCTGCTGCCAACTCCTCGCCAACCGAAATCAGATGGGGCGAAAAGTCTGAGCCGGGTTCGTGTTCTCGGACGGATCCAGAACCACGAACGACGACAGAAACTCTATCGTCAAAGCCCGGTAAGAAGGCAGCTTGGCTATGTCAAAGAGACGACGCCATGGAGTGTCAGACCCCACAAAGTCGTGAGCCCTGCCGATCTCGCCGACCTTCTCCAGAAGCGACCAACTCATGTACATCTGAGGGTCGACAGGCATTTGACGCATCTTCGTGCAGCAGCGCCGCGCATCCTCAAACCCCTCCTCAAACTCCAGGTACGGGTGGTCCGGTAAGGGGTCCGGTGGTGGAGCCCGTCGCTTCCTCTTCGACAAAGGCCCCGGTGCAGACGACCCAGCGTCATCTCCACCACCAAA